>JACEVL010000939.1:170000-382268 GCA_020284085.1 Aporrectodea caliginosa
GGCGGCCATTTTTCAAAATGGCCGACCGAAATAGAGATTTTTCAATATCTCAGCTTCTAGTTCACTTAGAATCATGATCTTGGTGTCTAAACATACACAATTAGGGTTAAGGATTCCAATAGAACTAATTTCAGCCACATATCTACACGAGATTTGCAGCCAGGGGCGTCATTTTGGGAGGGGGCAGTCTGGTGCAAAATATGGAACAATTGCTCATTTACTGATAGAAACATGAAATTTGTTACATATTATGAACATGTCCTAAGGGAAAATTGTACCCTTAGGGCCATCGCAGTTTTGCCACTGGCCTCAATGGCAGCCATTTTCCAAAATGGCCGACCACAAATAGAGATTTTTCTATATCTCAGCTTCTAGTTCACTTTGAATCGTGATCTTGGTGTCTAAACATACATAAGTAGGGGCAGGAATTCCAATAGAAGAAATTGCAGACACATATCTACACGAGATTTGCAGCCAGGGACGTCATTTGGGTGGTGGTGGCCGGGTGGGCTATCACGCTGAAATATTTTGGTTTAAAACGGTGACCAAAATGATGACAATAGAATTTTTTTAAATTTTCCTGCAATAGTTTATACATTTTTTTCTTAGAAATCCACATTACAGCCTTTAAAAGTGTCAATGTTCAAGGTTCAAATCAAAAATCAAGTAAAAATCAGGCCTATAAACTTTCTAGGTTCAGTTCAAATTTTTGAATTTTTTCTTTTCAAATTGTCTCCAACATATTTTTTCCAAATCAAGGTTACATTTGAAACTGTTGAAATTAAATGTATGTATTCATCTAAGGATCACTGCGTGTTGAACAGTTGCCTAAACAGACACACCAAGCAGTACATGGAAGTGAGTGCTTCCTGTGCGAACATCTTTTTACACAATCCTTCTTGCACTTGCAGGACACCAACTCTTTGCAGGTCGTAAAGAAAACATGTCTTTGGCTGCTTTTCACACTAGCCGCCAGCCATGCATCAGGTCTGTTCAACTGCTCTGCTTGACTGCTTCCAATGTTCATTGAGGAAGCGCACTCAATCGCCATGATCCATCATTCAATGGATATTGTGAGGGATTGTGTTAATCATCTGAATCCGGGACAGACTCGAATTATCACCGTTGACCAGTCCCTGTTTGCTTCGGCCAAGTGGATTCAGTGGAAGTGGTCTGAGACATACGTTGAAGACAGATTAATAGTGATGTTTGGTGGTCTACATATTGAAATGGCAGCTTTGAAGACATTAGGAGACTGGTTGCAAGGTAGTGGTTGGGTCCAAGCCCTAGTTCAAGCGAAGGTTGCAACGCCAGGGACAGCCGATTCATTCTTGACAATCTTGAGAGCAGTTCACATGACACGAACGAGACGAGCTCATCAAGTTACAGCAGCTGCTCTGTACATCTTACAACAACGGGCATATGATCGCAGATCGCAAATGCATTCAGTTCATTCAGTAGGTAGCGAAAACTTCCAAGACTGGTGTCGACGCAGAGAACTTGCTATCCTTAGTTTCAGTATACTGGGCAATTGTGTTAGAACTTGAGCTACTGGTATTTGGATATGTACGATATTTGCACCAGGCGTCATTTGATATGTATCTAGAGGCACTAACTGTACGGACTCCATGGTTTCCTGCCCTGGACCACACCAACTATGCCAGATGGATACCTGTTCATCTGAGAGATATGGCTGAACTGTTTACAAAACATCCAAATGTGACCAAAGAATTCAAGGCTGGCAAATTTACTGTGCAGAAAACGAGAAAGGTGTTCTCCTCAATTGCCATTGATCAGGCACAGGAACAGAACAATGCACTTATCAAAGGGGATGGTGGCGCTGTTGGTCTGACTGGCAATCCAAGTGCCCTTTACCGTTGGATGACGGCATGACCAGAAGTAGCCAGAGTTGTACCAGAATTTCAAAGCGCCTGCAGTTACAAGGAAACGCGATTTCACACACGTCATCACGACCAGACAACTCATGTTCAAACGGCATTTGGCGATGATCGGATGATGTCCATTCACTTCTCAGTGTGATAGAAGACTTTGGAAACCCATTTGAAGAGGAAAGTGCGGATCTCATTGTCCTGGACACAAAGATAATTGCTGGTTCCGAAGAGGTCGAATCTGTCCGAAATGTAAGGAAGATAGGCCAAGACAATTCCAGACTTTCACTCAAGAGCGTTTGGTAGAAAGAACAAAGCCCATTGATGACTTCATTACTCGCATTGAACAAATTGAAGGTCTTTGGCAGCCCTAAACAGAAGGTTGTAAGCAAAGAGAAACAACAAGTCACCTCTTTAAAAAACGATGTAGGACAGTTTTCACATCTTTATATCGGTTGCCAGACAAGGGAGTGTAACCTTGATGAAGTTTTTAGCCACGAAAACCAAGCATGTCCACCGGCACTCTCAGAAGGTGGAAGACTCTGCTTCGGTGCTAAAAGTGACCTTCTGGCATGCTTCGAAGATCTCTCGCATTTCCAGGTAGATGCCTCTGTTGCAACCAATAATTCTGGACGGTGCTGCTATTGTGCACATGTTGAAACCAGCTGCTTCCAAGAACTTCGATGAGTATGCCAGACACAGTTTCATTCCGTTTATCTTTGACAAGCTCCAGAGTGCTACACATGTTGATATAGTATGGCCTGTATGGCACACTTATAAAGAGATTTCCTTAAAAAGCACTGCAAGAATTGAACGTGGCAAAGGTGTGCGGCTGTGCGCAGACGTGTGGAAGGTCAAGTTACCATACCAGGAAATTGGCCAAGCTTCCTTTGCGTTGACTGCAATAAAACAGAGCCCTTCAGACAAAATTCAAAAATTTGAACTGAACCTTGAAAGTTTATAAGCCTGATTTTTACTTGATTTTTGATTTGAACCTTGAACATTGACACTTTTAAAGGCTGTAATGTGGATTTCTAAGAAAAAAAATGTATAAACTATTGCACGAAAATTTAAAAAAATTCTATTGTAATCATTTTGGTTGCCGTTTTAGACCAAAAAATTTCAGCATGATAGCCCACCCGGCCCCCCCCCAAATGACGTCCCTGGCTGCAAATCTCGTGTAGATATGTGTCTGCAATTTCTTCTATTGGAATTCCTGCCCCTACTTATGTATGTTTAGACTCCAAGATCACGATTCAAAGTGAACTAGAAGCTGAGATATAAAAAATCTCTATTTGTGGTCGGCCATTTTGAAAAATGGCTGCCATTGAGGCCAGTGGCAAAACTGCGATGGCCCTATGGGTACAATTTTTCCTTAGGGCATGCTCATAATAATATGTAACAAATTTCATGTTTCTATCAGTAAATGAGCAATTGTTCCATATTTTGCACCATACTGCCCTCTCCCAAAATGACGCTCCTGGCTGCAAATCTCGTGTAGATATGTGGCTGAAATTAGTTCTATTGGAATCCTTAACCCTAATTGTGTATGTTTAGACACCAAGATCATGATTCTAAGTGAACTAGAAGCTGAGATATTGAAAAATCTCTATTTCGGTCGGCCATTTTGAAAAATGGCCGCCATTTCCACACAAAAAATAATTCAGCGTGGCCCAATATCTATATCTCGTCCTAATACCATGTATAATGTGTGTACCAAATTTCATGCTTGTATCACAAAATGCACAATTGTTTTGCTATGCCGCTGTACTACTTAGCACTGTTTGTTGTAGTGTCTCTTCATTCTCAATTCCGATACTCATGCGCACCCAATCGTTGGTCCTTTTCTCTTTCCATGATATTCTCTGCATCTTCCTCCATATCCACATTTCGCATGCGTTAATCTTTTTTTTCATTTTCTTGGTCATTGTCCATGTCTCACTGCCGTATGTTACTGTTGGTATGATCAGAGCCTTCACCAATCTTTTTTTCGTGTCTATACTCACATGTTTGTCCTTCCATATTTTTTCCAGACCATTCATTGCAGTTTTTCCTATCGCTACTCTACGATTTATTTCCATATCACACTTTCCCTCTTTTTCTATTACTGATCCCAAAAACGTGAAACTAGTTACCGTTTCTATTTCCTCTCCATCTACTACAAAACTGTCCTCCTCCTCTGTTGTCATGATCTTTGTCTTCTTTATATTGAAGTAGAGTCCTGCTTTCTCACTTTCACTCTTGAGCCTTCTTATTAGTTCTACCAAATCGGTTTTTTACCCGCCAATAGTGTTGTATCGTCAGCGTATCTCAGATTGTTCATTGTTCTTCCCGCTATCTTTATTCCTTCCATAGCCTCATCCATTCCCGCCTGCCTCATTATCCTTTCAGCATACATATTAAATAGGAAAGGAGACAGAATGCATCCTTGCCGCACTCCCTTCCTAATCCTGAATCTGTCAGTATCTCCATATTCAGTCCTTATCACCGCTATCTGATCTTCGTACAAACCCCTAAGAAGTTGTATCAAGTGTTTCGGTATTCCCATTTCTCCCAAGGTTTTCCACATCAATTCATGATTAATGCAGTCAAACGCTTTGCTATAATCAATGAAGCATATGTATACTTTCTGTCCAAACTCCCTTTGTCTCTCCATTATCCACCTCATATTGGCAATATGATCACGTGTTCCACGAAATTTCCTAAATCCTGCTTGACTATCAGGAAGCTCTCTCTCTATTGTACTCTCCATTCTTTTATGTATTATTTTGAGTAATATTTTGCTTATGTGTGATATCATTGCTATTGTCCTGTAATTTTCACACTCTTTTGCGTCTCCTTTTTTAAATAAAGGGATAAAGACTGAACTTTTCCAATCTTCTGGCCACTTTCCAGTTTTCCATATGTTATTACAAATTTTTGTTATTGTCTTTGTCATCACGCCATCCCCAGCTTTTACCATTTCTATTGGTATCCCGTCTTGACCCGGGGCCTTATTATCTTTCAATTGTTTAATAGCCCATTCTACCTCTGCTTCCATGATTTCCGGTTCATTTTCATACTCTGTTACATCTGTTTTTTCTACCTTTACTCTTTTATCTTCGTTGTACAACTCTTCTGTGTATTCCTTCCATCTTTTCTTCATTCCTTCTTCATCCGCAATTATGTGTCCATCACCTGCTTTCAGCGACCCCATTTTTGGTGTGTTTTTTCTCGTTATTTCCCTCACTTTTGAAAACATAGTTTTAGTTCTTCCTTTTCTTCCCTCCTCCTCCATTTCCTTGCATAATTCATTTAGATGTTTTTCTTTGTCCATGCGCGCTTGTTTTTGGAATGCGCTGTTCAGTTTTCTTATCTTATCTTTATCTCCTTCTCTTTTTGCTTCCCTTCTGCATATGGCTATGTTAATAGCTTCTTTCGATAGCCAAGGAGTTGTTTTAGTTTTTCTTTTCTTCGGAATATATTTCTCCGCAGTTTCTAAGATCACTTCCTTTGTCTTTTCCCATAAATTGTTCTCAACCTCCTCTGTTTCTGCATCGTCCCTCTCCAATATTTCAAATCTATTCCTTATTTCTACTCTGTATTCCTGTGATATTTCCTTGCAGTCGTATGTGATCAATCTTTCTCCTTTTTTTAATTTTTTTAGTTTCGTTTGCACTGTTGCTACTAGTAGTTCATGATCGGTTCCACAGTCAGCGCCTGGTTTTGTTCTAACATCTCTTATCGTGCTATTCCATCTTTTATTTATCAGTATGTAATCAATCTGGTTCCTGTGTTTTCCATCTGGTGACGTCCACGTATACAACCTTCTTTTTGGCTGTTCAAACCATGTATTCATTATTCTCAGGCTGTTTCCTTCTGTGCTGTAGGGCATCGAAATGAGATGAGTTGAGAAGATGAAATTTGGCACGATCCTGTAAATATATTGTATATATTAAAACAGTTAAAAAGGTGTACTTTAAAAATTATTATTATTATTATTATTATTATTATTATTATCATTATTATTATTATTATTATTATTATTATTATTATTATTATTATTATTATTATTATTATTATTATTATTATTATTATTATTATTATTATTATTTGCAACAGCGCATACGACGACGACTAAAATGATGATGCTCTTACCGGCCTGACTTCGTAATGATCATTTCCGTCCCTAGTTCATCGAACTTATCCCACAATTCCTTTGTTTCCAGGCGACACTTTATCGTCGAGATGCTACTCTCACCATCCTCTGCAACCGAAGAAGGAGGAGGCGGGAGATGCGGGGCAAGAGCAGCAGCTGGAGGAAGAGGAGCAGGCGACGACGACGATGATGATGACGACGATGATGACAACGACAAAGCGCCCTCGTTCTCGATTTCGACGGTGGAACTGGAACAAGAGCGATGTCTCTTCCGGTCGCTCAGTTCATCCGTTCCCAGAATTCTTTTCACTGTCTTCCGGTCACGTGTCGCCGTCTTGCGATGACGTTTCTCTTCTTCTGAATATGAATGTGCAACGCCAACATCAAGCACTCATGAATATGCATCTACATAGCTAACCACTCATGAATATGCAGCGCCGTCACCAAGTACTCATGAATATGCATCTGCATAACTAACCACTCATGAATATGCAGCGCCGTCACCAAGTACTCATGAATATGCATCTGCATAACTAACCACTCATGAATATGCAGCGCCGTCACCAATTACTCATGAATATGCAACTACATAACTAAGCGGTCACGAAAATGCAACGCCATCATTAAGTATTTATGAATATGCAACGCAGTAACTATAGGCAACTCATGAATATGCAACGCAATCGCCAAGAAACTCCGCCACTCTGATAATGCCAGTCCCGAGCCAGGAGAAAGGAGGAGTGAGACGCTAATTATATATTTTATAATACAGCGTCACTGCACAGCAACTATCCAGACCTCTGCTTATGGTTAATAACGTACGACGATAATATAAGTCGGTTTAAGTTTAGACACCTTTTTAAAAGAGATCCTGCTAGCTATAACAGAGAATGGATTGAAGCTCATTATATTCGGAAGTCTCCTGTTAGTGTTGTTAGACATCAACTAATCAAGCATCATTTTAAGTCTGTGCTGGCGCAAACTTTCTCGGTTCTGTTAACCTGGAGGGTAGGCCTAGTAGTGTCAGTCCGAAGCCTGTACAAAGGAGGAGGGCGACCCTAATAATCTTCGTTATGACAGAACGCCGTTATATAGAAATTACCATCACCAAGCATCACAAATATGCAACAATTGTTCTTTGTCAGGGATTGGGTATATGGTTAGGTATACCATATGATAAACCATTGAAATGCAAAATCAGATCAGGTAAGTTAATGTTTATAGATAAAAGGTAAACCACAGTACGGTGAGTACGGTCAGCTCAGATATTTTAAGGTAGGGCATTGTAAAGTAAGGAAAGAGGTACTGTCGGGCAAGGTGATTTAAGGTAGGTATTGTAATGTAAGATACGGTCATCATGGTCATGTAATGCAGATATGGGTAACTAATTGATTAGATTCTAATCGATCAGAGAAACGGCCAATTCTAATTCTAATCGATTAGCTAAACGACTTTGCTAATTCTAATTCTAATCGATTAGAAAATTTCAGTAGCCAATTCTAATTCTAGTCGAATAATAATTTAACTAATAGTGTCCATCTCTGATGTAAGGTGATTTAAGGTAGGCAATGATGGGGTAAGGTTACGAAAGAGGTACGTTTAGGGTAAGTTGAGGCAATACCGCCGACGTACCTCGGGTGTAACTTCCTCCAGGTACCTCAGCAAGTTTCTCGTCTTGCATCTCCAACGGAAGGAGAAGAGGAGGCGGAGGAGTAGGACAAGGAGGAGGAGGTTGGGATGAAGAGGGAGAGGAGGGTGAGGTCACCTCGTTGAAAGGTTCCTCCTTTGAGCCACATAACTCGCCCGTTCCGCTCCCTCGCACATCAAAGTTGCCGCCGCCGCGACTGATTGGATCATGGTCGCCTTGGAGATGGTTGCCATGGACACGGTCGCCAAGGCAGCTGGGCCCTCGGAGGAGGGCATCGATGGAGAATGCGGACGCATTCGTGGACAGCTTGGAATCGAGACGATGCTGTTCACGGTTGAGTGACGATGACGACGGAGGGGGAGAGGAAGGAGGGGAGGGGGAATGGTCACGGATGGATGGGTGCATCTCCTCTGAGCATCTCATCTCGTCTGCATCATCGGTTGCTGCGACTGTTCTCATCTCAGCATCTTCTTCTTCTTCTGCTGCTGATGCTGCTATTGTGTCGATCGCTTGTTTGACGACGGCTTCGCCATCGATGCTCATCACGTCGACTCGCTGATGCTCCTCTTAGCTCTCGATTCAGTCCTGCGTCATCGGTGATGACGACGACGTGACTTGTGTCACCGTCACTGAAACTGCACTGTCTCCTGTGACTCCAGTGACTCAGACTCCAATGAGTTCAATGACTTCGACGGAAACTTCAGTGACTTCGGTGACACTTTTGACTGAGACTTCAGTGACTCCAGTGACACATATGACTCAGTCTCTGCTGACGTTAATGACTACACTGACTTTCAGTGACTAAGACTCTAATGACTCCAATGACTCCAAAGTCTTAAATCCAGTGACTTAGACTGCAAGAACTTAAACCATGGCTCTAGTCACTCCTTTGACTCCATCGATCCGTTAAACTTCGATTTTCACTGGACCAATACCTCCGTGACCCCAACAGTGACCCTTGACCTCAATATGACCCAATAACTAACCCGAGCTCCGAACCTCTTAGGGCTTAGCCTGAGCTCTCACGAATATCCATATCTTGTATAGACGGCGTTGAAGATGAACCCCTCAACACCTTCGTCTTAATAGACCCAGTGTCTTTTGATCAGCGAAACCACTGACTATTGAAACGGCACGGGGTCCAGCACCAGAAGAACGAAGGCGGTCTTGAACGGCTACCAAGAGTGGTTCCTCCGTCTTGGAACTCGCTGCCTTTATTGGCCGCATCACGAGCATCAATTGTCGGCATTGTCTATCTGCGCATCTTCTCCATCCTCCGTATCCAATGACTGTGCCGCTGATTCGTCAAATCGCCGCCGACGTCGCACCTGTTGTGGTTGTTGACAAAAGAGGCGGGAACTCGGCCGGAAGGATGCTGCCTGGTCAGCTGCGACGGTGACCAGTGTGGTCAGCGGTGACGAGAGAAAGGGGCGGAGACTGCTTGCGTGATGGACACGTCAATAGGATGCTGGGAAATGTTGACAACGATGGACAGATATAACAGACAGGCAGAGAGACAGACAGACACACAGACACACAGAGAGACAGATGGACGGACGGACGGACGAACAGACAGAGGCAGACAAACAGGCAGACAGGCAGACAGACAGGTAGACACACAAACACAGATGCATACATAGTCACATGTAGGCCTACAGAACCATAGACAGACAAACCGCACAGATACATAAGGACACACGGTGACACGGATATATATGGATACACAGACTTACATAGCATGACATAACATAACATTTAAGCGCCTCGCAGCAGGTATCTTGGAGAGGCGCTATATAAGCCATCTAAGTGAATGAGTTTTCATAACATAACATAACGTAACATACCATAACATAACTTAACAAGGTTTTTAAGTGATTCAGAAGACATTTAATCTGTGCTGAAACAACTGCTCAGATCATATTAGATTATATTAGATTAGATTAGATTAGATTAGATTAGATTAGATTAGATTAAATTATATTAGATAGCCCAATAAGCCCATTGGTAAAAGCGCCCGTCTTATAACGCGGAGTGTAAGAGTTCGATCCTCCTCCTCTTCCTCTTAAACATTTATTGTGTATATACGGGACCTTGAGCAAGTCCTCGCTTACAATCGCTCACAAGTACACTGTATACAGTGGCGCTTAATGAATAATAAATAACCTTGACCTGGTCTTATGTAGCCGAATACTTTACATCACACAGACAACAAGGCTCACTCGCGCACTTACCATAGGAAAGGACGTCCTGTATATACGAAAGGATGTTCTATAGCTTGTCCTGATCAATCACTGTCATCAACCAAGCAACTGAAACTGAACAGGTGGTTGCATGAACCATACATAAAACCCGGGATAACTTCGGTAACTTCTGTCACACGCCAAGCAAGAGCGTATGATGTGCGCAGGTATTATAGGCCTGCATATTATACGACTCAACAGGCATAAAGTTATACTGGGTTTACAGTTTGCAATATTATAAAAGATTACATTACATGTATAGAATTGAAACTGCGAGGGAGGTAATCGTAATCGAGTATTGATATAGCGCCACTCAAACAGTGCGCTCCCGACCTCTAAGGGGGAGAGGAGGGATGAGGGCATGGTTTGTGAAAGAACAGTGTTTTCGGTTTTAGTGAAAGACATGTGGAGAGATGGCAAGAGCTCAGGAAGAGAAGAGCAGTCCTTCAAAGCCTGAGATACAACCTATGGTTTGAAGCGTTAGTGGCTTCAATTTTCTTAGCCTCGGCATATGAGGGTGTGCGGCCAGTCCTCTCCCTCGCCGTCTCATCTTCCCACCAACAGTGTGCAGCCAACGTACTCATTTGAGCGCATCTGATTGGCGTGCACTGCGAGAGGCACTATATAAATTTAAAGTTACAATACAATACAATACAATACAATGCAACATAGCTGAGTTGGCTAGGGGGCTCAGGTGGAGCTGAAATCCCGAGACAGATTTCTACCCTGGCCGGGATTTGAGCCATGATGTAATAATAATCCATGTTGGCGACTTAGCGATTGAACAGTTCGCTTTGATTTACGCGTCCTCCGCGATTTTGACGAGCGTAAAATATTGTCTAGCAGGTGGTTTCATGGGACAGAGGTGTACATGGTTCAGCTGGGTCCACAACAGGTGGCGGTTATTGCCCCACGTCTCAACAGGCAATGAAAAGACCTGCTATCAGCTCTGTGTGTTGTAGGCTTTATGGGTCTAACATCAACAGCGTGGATAAGTTATTATATTGAATGCGGAGGTATACCTTTATATATGCTGTGTGCGATGAGGCTGGGTTAGGTCGTATGTAAAGTACAATACAGTATAGTACAATATATTGTAAGTATGTTATGTATATGTTGTGTGATGTGTAATGTGATAATGCACTCCTTTTAGGATGCGATGAGGCTTCGGTCTGTGATACATGCAATACAATGTTATGGTATTTTATGCAATGTTATTTTATGTTATATGATGTGATGTTATGTAATGCTATGTTTCGCTGTGTTAAGCTATGTTATATTACGTTATGTTCTGTTATTCTGTGTTATGTTATGTTCTGGCATGTTATGTTCTGGCATGTTATGTTCTGGCATGTTATGTTCTGGTATGTTAAGTTATGTTCTGGTATGTTAAGTTATGTTCTGGTATGTTAAGTTATGTTCTGGTATGTTAAGTTATGTTCTGGTATCTTATGTTCTGGTATGTTATGTTCTGGTATGTTATGTTCTGGCATGTTATGTTCTGGTATGTTGTTATGTTCTGGTATGTTAAGTTATGTTCTGGTATGTTAAGTTATGTTCTGGTATGTTATGTTATGTTCTGGTATGTTATGTTCTGGTATGTTATGTTCTGGTATGTTATGTTCTGGTATGTTATGTTCTGGTATGTTAAGTTATGTTCTGGTATGTTAAGTTATGTTCTGGTATGTTAAGTTATGTTCTGGTATGTTATGTTCTGGTATCCTATGTTCTGGTATGTTATGTTCTGGTATGTTATGTTCTGGCATGTTATGTTCTGGTATGTTAAGTTATGTTCTGGTATGTTAAGTTATATTCTGGTATGTTAAGTTATGTTCTGGTATCTTATGTTCTGGTATGTTATGTTCTGGTATGTTATGTTCTGGCATGTTATGTTCTGGTATGTTAAGTTATGTTCTGGTATGTTAAGTTATGTTCTGGTATCTTATGTTCTGGTATGTTATGTTCTGGTATGTTATGTTCTGGCATGTTATGTTCTGGTATGTTAAGTTATGTTCTGGTATGTTAAGTTATGTTCTGGTATGTTAAGTTATGTTCTGGTATGTTAAGTTATGTTCTGGTATGTTAAGTTATGTTCTGGTATGTTATGTTCTGGTATTTTATGTTATGTTCTGGTATGTTATGTTCTGGTATCTTATGTTCTGGTATGTTATGTTCTGGTATGTTATGTTCTGGCATGTTATGTTCTGGTATGTTAAGTTATGTTCTGGTATGTTATGTTCTGGTATTTTATGTTATGTTCTGGTATGTTATGTTCTGGTATGTTATGTTCTGGTATGTTATGTTCTGGTATGTTATGTTCTGGCATGTTATGTTCTGGTATGTTAAGTTAATGTTCTGGTATGTTAAGTTACCGTCGGGAGGAGGGACGGGTTGAAGAGTGTTCTGGTATGTTAAGTTATGTTCTGGTATGTTAAGTTATGTTCTGGTATGTTAAGTTATGTTCTGGTATGTTAAGTTATGTTCTGGTATGTTAAGTTATGTTCTGGTATTTTATGTTATGCACTATGTTAGGCTGTGTTATGCTACGCTTCGTTATGTGATGTGATGTTATGTTATGCAATGTCATCCTTATTTTCCTGCATCTGCATGCTCGCCTGCCATCTACCTTCCTGTCTATCTGTCCGCCTGCCCGTCCGTCCTGTCTGTCCACCTCTCTGCCTGCCTTTCTGTCTGCCTGTCCGTCTGTCTACCTATCTGTCTGTCTACCTGCCTGCCTGCTTGTCTGTCTGCCTGTTTGTCTACCTATCTGTCTGTCTACCTGCCTCCCTGCCTGTCTGTCTGCCTACGTCCGTGTGTTCGTCGTCGTCTGTTAGAGAGGAGGAGTTGATCGTTTACAGATGATAGTAGCATTGGTGTTGACGTCGCATCTTTCTTAATCAACGCCCTCTTCTTCCTCTCAGCGCAGATTGCTCTTCCCATCCACGGCCAACGCTTAACCGAATTACGTCGAGGGAACGAGCCGCGGCCCCCGCTCCTCTTCCGTACCCCGGCTGCTGATGCTGGAACGCAGAAGAAAGGAATGCGCTGATGGAGCGCCACAGATGATGTACAAAGCACTATGGATGATCAGATTGAAGCTGCGGAAGCTGAGAAGATGCTGCGGCAAATTAAAGCCACCGTCGGGAGGAGGGACGGGTTGAAGAGTGAAAAGGGACTTTGAGAATTCGATGTGGGGGAGGTTGTTGCTAACTGCTCGCTCACTTTATTATCAAGTCGTCGCGTAACGATTTCGAGAGATGATCCATTGACGCTTCGGCTGTTTACTTATTCTCGGCATCTGCCTGCCTGTTTGCTTGGATCTGTCTGTCTTGCTGCCTCTGTCTCTCTCTTGCTGTCTCTGTTTCTATGTCTCTGTCTCTTTCTTGTTGTCTGTGATCGCGCTCTCACTCACTCTTACTGTCTGTCCGTCTGTCTGTCTGTCTGTCTCACTCTGTCTGTCTCACTCTGTCTGTCTCATTCTGTTTCTCACTCTGTCTGTCTCTCTTCCTCCCTCTCTCTCTCTCTCTCTCTCTCTCTCTCTCTCTCTCTCTCTCTCTCTCTCTCTCTCTCTCTCTCTCTCTCTCTCTCTCTCTCTCTCTCTCTCTCTCTTTCTCTCTCTCACTCTCTGTCTCTCTTACTCTGTCTTACCTACATCAGTGTCTTACATTCACTCACTCGCTTGTTCACTCACTCACTCACTCACTCACTCACTCACTCACTCACTCACTCACTCACTCACTCACTCACTCACTCACTCACTCACTCACTCACTCACTCACTCACTCACTCACTCACTCACTCACTCACTCATTCACTTACTGCGCTCGCCTTCTTAGTCTCTCACGTAAATATGGCGCACTCGCAAAGGCATATACACACTTTCGCCTGCATTCCGTCAATCAGTCAGTAAGTAAGTCAATCAGTTTGTCCCTCAGTCAGTCACTCAGTCACACAATAAGTCAGTCACTCACTCAGTCTCTTAGTCAGTCACTCGCTCAGTAAGTAAGTCAGTGTCTCGTTAACCCACTCATTCGGTAACTTGCTCACTCATGGGAAGACGAAACAGGGACGGGGAATAGGGAGGAAGATGAATATTTAGAGGAGGAGGAAAAGAAGTAGGAATTTGAGGAGAGAGATTATAAGGAGAAGGAGGAGAAGGAAGAGGAGGAGCCGAGGAGAAGAAGGAAGAGGAGGAAGAGAAGAAGGAGAGGAGGAGGAGGAGAAAATAAAGGAGAAGGAGAAAATGGAGGAGGAGGAAGAAGAGGAAGGGAAGAAACACTGATAGAGAGCTGTTGAGGAATCCAGTTGGACTTAGTTGGGTCTTATCGTCGAAATGGAGAAACTGCGACTGCATCGACTGGTTTCCTGTCTTCTCGCCTTCTTCCGTAATCGTCATCGGAATCCGTTCGACCGCCAGGCGTCGCCAGCGTGATCTATTGTTTCAATTAACTGTCTTTGTCCGGAGGATTTTCCGGAAGAACTGTCCGGATTAGGACTCCGGAGAATTCCATTAAAATTCATTTCCATTCATCTAACTGTTGGCGCGGTCAAAGCGGTGCCGAGGTGTCTCCCGGATTTCCCGTCACACCCTGCGCCTTCGCAGAACGGGAACAAGAAGGAGAGGCGACCCGGTACGTTTGGGAGATGGAAATCGCATTCGGTCGAGTAAGAATATTTTGTCGCATCCGAAACGAGAATTGGTTACACGTGACTAGTCTGCTTGGAGCGTCTCTGGGGAGATATCGTCGAAAGGCAGTGCATAAATGCTACGAATGAATGAGTGAATGAATGAGTGAATGAACGAGTGAATGAATGAGTGAATGAGTGAATGAACGAACGAGTGAAGGAATGAATGAGTGAATGAATGAGTGAATGAATGAATGAATGAGTGAATGAATGAATGAATGAATGAGTGAATGAATGAGTGAATGAATGAACGAACGGGTGAAGGAATGAATGAACGAATGAATGAATGAACGAATGCATGAACGAATGAATGAATGAAAGAATGAATGAATGCATGCATGCATGCATCAGTGAATGAATTAATGAATTAATGAATTAATGAATTAATGAATTAATGAATTAATGAATTAATGAATTAATGAATTAATGAATTAATGAAATAATGAATTAATGAATTAATGAATTAATTAATTAGGCTAGCGAACTAATTTTACCTTACTTCTTATCTAATCAAGTCTCATCTTATCTCATCTCATCTCATCTCACCTAATCTCATATCACCTTATCTTGCATGCCATACTTTACTTATCTTTCCTTATGATAATGTACCCTGCTTCATCCTAGTTTACAAAGTCTTATCGCATCCAACGCAATGCAATTGTCTCTTTACCATAGGTCCATACGCCGTCCACTCAATTGCGGTGCATTACAGAGCTCCGTCGGTTGTGGTCATTATCCGTAAAGCTGACCCCTTGACCGGACGCCGATCTCGTCATTTTACGCTCGTTAGTCGGAGCCAATCGACCGAAGATTCACTCGTTGGACTCAGTCGTGACGAACGTTTGACATCTTCATCAGTATCTTCATCAGTAGGGGCCTATCTTCATCGTCAGCCATAGCCTTGTAGTACAACACTCAAGCCTGGCGCTGTATAAATTCCACTGGACTCGGGATGGTTAATGAACATCTGATTGGGTCACACCCGCTCACAGAAGTCGTACCAGTGTCTCCACTCCTTGGAATTTTCCCCAAGATCTTGGGATTTGGGGGGCGACTTGGGATTTTGGGGGCGACTTGGGATCTGGGGATTTTGCGTAGCGATCTTGGGATTTTGTTTCCTTAGGTCAACAGACTAGTTGTTACCGTACTTTCTAACAGTGGCAGCGACTCAGATTAGAAAAATCTCGCTGAAAGACGTTTATTATTATTATTATAACTTGTAAACATTGTAATTTGTTAATTCAATGTAATGCTCCAGCATTTTATTTGCCATTTTTAGCTCGGTGTTTTTGTGAATAATTGCGATTGTTAAAACGCATTTCATATTTCATCCCAACTTTTTCCTTTTCAGTAACTTGGGATTTTTTGGTACACTTTTGACCAATCTTGGGAATTTTGTCCATTACTACTATTATAGTAGAGTTACTGTTATATTGGCCCAAAATGCTGGGCCCGACAGAGTGTTGGCTTGACCTCAACTGGTTTGTTAGGGCTTAAGTAGGGCTTGAAATTGTCTCAGCTGGCTTTTGTCTAGTTTCAACTGAATCCTTGTTTGGCCCCAATCAGTAAAGTAACTAGGACTTTTCTTTGGGTGGTGGACTTTTAAGCCTTGAGCATGGCGAGTGCGGTAGCATATGAGTCTTTAGCGGGGCCGGGGGCTTGATTTATTTGGGGAGGCTTCAACTTCGTTTGGGGGCTTAAGCCTCCCCAATCCCACCGCTAGTTACATCCCAGGCCCCAACTGGCCTCAGTTTGTCTTGTTGTGGGGCCAAAGAATTCGATTTAACGGGTTTCTAGTGTACACGTATTCGTCCAGGATTAGCGACCATCGTAAGGAGGGGGTCCTAAGCAGAATGGGGGAGAGATGAAAAGAATGACCTCAGTTTGCAGAACGCACCTAAATCGAAATGCAGTTAGGGAGACAGACAAACAGACAAATAAACAGACAGACAGACAGATATAGAAAGAGACAGACAGACAGACAGACAGACAGACAGACAGACACATAGACAGAAAGAGACAGATTAAAGGACATAAAGAAATGGATAGACAGACAGACATAAGGACATAGAGAGATACAAAGACACAAGCGGACGCACAGCGAGCCAGACGGACAGAAACAGCCACGCAAAGAGACAAATGGACAGAGAGACAGACAGACAGACAGACACAAACGCATGGAGAGTGACAAACAGGAGGACACAGAGAAACAGATGGACAGAAACACAAGCAGAGACATACAGAAGGCCATACAGCCAGAGACAAGTCGAAACAGACAGACAGAGGCAGAGAAAGGGGGCGTGGCCAGCGCGGGCAGAGGTCAGAGGTCAGATGCGAGTATGACGCGTTGATCCCACGTTGTTTATTCAAGAGGACTTAAAACCTCATTCGCGACAGAAGGAAGGGACGCACCCAGGCACCCTCCTCCCGTGGAACAATCGAGACAGACCCCTCAGCGGGGGGGGGGAGAGGCGGAGTCGGACACTTCTCTTCCGCGGCTGCGCTAAGCTGTTAGCAAATTGAGCAATCGCCAGAGGGCGTGGGGCCACCTGGCGAATGACCCGGTCACTAACTAATCGCCGAAACATTGGCCGACGGATTTCGACGGAAACGACCGAAGATATACGGATTCTATTTTCGCCGGATTAAGCAGTAATTGTTTTTGCCTTAGTCGAGCATTCGTTAATCCTTGTTTGTGTATGTGTGTGTGACTGTGTGTGAGAGAGAGAGAGAGAGAGAGAGAGAGAGAGAGAGAGAGAGAGAGAGAGAGAGAGAGAGAGAGAGAGAGAGAGAGAGAGAGAGAGAGAGAGAGAGAGAGAGAGAGAGAGAGAGAGAGAGAGAGAGAGAGAGACACACACACAGACAGACAGAGACAGAGAGAGACAGAAAGAGAAACACAGAGACAGTGTGAGAGAGAGAGACAGACAGACACAGACAGAGGAGCATGTTTTGTGTGCATATTCATGTACATGTCTAAATCAGTGCACTGTGCACCTGTAAAAGTATGGCTGTGTATACCTTTGCTGCTCGTGTGTGTGGGGCTTCAAATGAGCATACTCACGTATGGGCATACGAGTGTCTATATAATATAATGTTTGGTTTTGTGTGTACTTCCCTGTGCGTGTGGAGGAGGCCGGTTCGGAGGTTCCTAACGTGTCTGCCCGATAGCGCATTCGATAACACACTGGCATAGAGAGCGAGAGGTACCGAGTTCGAGTCCCGTAGGCGGACATGCTTTGTAGGCTGCTATTAGCGCCGTGTATTGCAGGCTGTCTGTTCTGTTAGTAGTTAAGATTTATGTCTTCTGTCATTTGTGTTCTTGTGAATTGTTTCAATTGCATAACATGTAAATGTACAGCGCAGTGCGTTTGTCAGGCACTTCAATAACGAAAAGATTATTATTATAATAATTGTGTGTGTATGGGTTGCTTGTACTTTCCTGTGAGTGTGTGCACACAGAGTAATGCATATGTAGACCAGATATACAGAGCTATATAGAGAATGAATATACAAAAAGGGTGGCTTTAAAGGAATTTTAAGGCCATACAGTTTCCCCTCTGATCAGAACCATTTGCAAGAAATTTTAAAAAGTCAAGACATCAAGTTCACCAAACAGTCACTTACATGTTTTGTGTTCTGGGATAAACGTTAAAACCGACTTCAAGTGAAAACAGCAAATAAAAGTTTATCAAATGAAAATCTAATAACGTTCCGATAGCTAGGTAATTCTTATTAGCCAGTCTTTTAATTATTACTCAAATCGAATTAATAAATTCTATAGCACCACAGCAATGGATAAGCTATACAAACTGGTGGTTGCTATAAAACGCTTAATTGCAGTGGGGAAGCCACGAAGTGCTCTCGAGAGCCAAACTATTCAGCGTTGCTATAAAACGTTTAATTGCAGTAGGGAAGCACCAAGTGCTTTCGAAAGCTAAACTATTCAGCATTGCTATGAAACTTCAATTGCAGTACGGAAACACCAAGTGCTTTTAAGAGCCAAACTATTCAGCATTGCTATAAAACGTATAATTTTAATAGGGAAGACACTAAGTACTCTCGAGAGCCAAACTATTCAGAATTGACGAAAATCGAAGACAATGAGACCAGTCTTCTGGATCCTATTTATCTAGAATGGAGTCAATTAATTTAATTGTTGTTCAGTTTGTCTTTTATCAGTTTCACTGTCTTGTGGCTGTACTCGGAGACGAGTTCTGGCGAATTGGCCACAACGTTGAATGTCTTCTCAACGCCTGAAAGCAGAGGAACAGAAATATCTGTCAGAAACTAACAAGCAAAATAGCAATTGCTTTTATCGTCGTCATCACTATAATAATAATAATAATAATTATAATAATAATTATAATAATAATTATAATTTGAAGTCCCTGAGGGATCCTGTATACCTCGGGGCAAAAAAATAATTATAATAATAATATTATAATAAAAATGTTGCACTCCCAGATCTTGACAAGGATGGCCACTTTAGAGTTAACATTGCTTATTAATATCTGACACCTGAGGAATTATAGATACCTCGGATAAATAATAAATATAATAATAATAATAGAAATACTGTTAATAATAACGGTATCATCATCATCATCATCACCATCATAAAAACGATATCATCATCATTATCATCACTGTCACCAACACTATCATCGTCAACATGATCACAAGAATTATTCCTTTAACATAATCTGAGAGGCAACCATGCATATGAAGTGCAAGCAACATCATTTTCTTAGCTTTCAGCTTATGACGGCGAGTGGCCAGTCCTCTCCCTCACCAACAGTTTACAGTCCGTTTACCCGTTATAGTTGAGTGTGGCCAGAAATCTAAAAAAAATTTTTTTTCCTGGTGGGGACTTGAACCCCGACCTCTCGGTTGACAGTCCAGAATGCTAACCACAGCTGTTAATCAAACAAAAGTTTCAGCAATAAAAGTTACAAGCAAGCAACTTACCAGAATTCCACGAACTGACGGCGGCACGGTTGATACATTTCGCAGTCGGGACCTACAGCAAACAAGAACAACCAATTAATATAAATTAACAAGATACATTAAAACAATAATAAAATAATGCCGTAGAACGAACTGTGTCCATCACATTTTAGTGAATTTAGTTACTATTTAAGTCATTATTATATGGTGTGCAGCGTGCTCGATAGTGTAGTGGTTAGCGTGCTGGACTGTCAATCGAGGAGGTCGGGGTTCAAATTCCCTCCAGGGCAGAAATTTGGTTTGAGATTTCTGCTCCACCCGCAGCCCTAGTCAACTCCGCTATACTGAGTACACTCTCCATACACTGTTGGTGGAAAGATGAGACGGCGAGGGAGAGGACTGGCTGCCCGCCTTTGTTAGCCGAAGCTAAGAAAATGAAGTCGCTAACACTTCATACCAATGACTACTTCAGGGCTAGCTTACGAGACTGATCTTTTTCTACCATTAAGTCATCATTATTATTATCATTATTATTATTATTAGTTTATTATTCTCAATTTAATCATGTTTACAGGGTTTGTGAAGCACTTGAAAGGCACAACACAAAACAATCATATGTGGTGGTTAATTGGTTTTAACGCCTTATTTAGACACCTCTAAAATGGTATTAAACGATACTATATAAGAATTGGACATAGAAGCTGATTACTTCCATTCTGGACTTCCACAATATTTATAGGCCTACATATCTACTCTAGGGCAAACCGAGAGCGGACTTTACAGTTGCAATAATACAACAGATCCTTTGTGTGCATAGGTCCCTCTCTATGGAATCAACTTCCTCCTTCTCTACGCTCTACGATCCTCTCTGGTAGCATCTCTACCTCTTTTCTCTCACCTTAAAACCTTCCTTTTTCCTCGGAGTACCTCGCACTGGGAGCGCTTCTGAAAGGCTTATGCTACGAGAAGCGCTTTATAAAATTAATGATCAAATTCAAAATACAATACAATAGCGTATGTGATTAAACGCATCCATTGAAAACCAATCGTTGGTTGGTTATTTGCTGTTGAAACAACACCGTGTCATAACAAGGATGATTAGCGTCGCCCTCCTCCATTCTCCAGCGTGGGACTTGCACTACCAAATACCTCTCAGACTATAGCCTATGCGAAAGCCGTTATCTGCATTCTCATCACGCTCTTCAGATCGGCCTGACCTCTGTTCATTTTCATTCATTTCATTTCGAGGATTTATATAGCGCCTCTTCAGTAGACCTACTCAGTGGCGTTCCTAGGACTAGGACTGCTGTGTCCCAACTCAGGGCATTTGCTGTGGTGAGTCCCTCCATTTGGAGTGAACTTCCCCTCACTAAGGGCTAAACTAATAACTGGTTTTCCTCATCGGTCTCTCCCTCTTTAACAGCCTTTCTTTTCCCCCGGGGCTTCCGTACTGAAAGCTCCTCTATAATAAGCAAGAAGCTCTTTAGAAATTATTAGATACGATACTACCATAAAATGAACAATACGACCGAGTACTGAAACATGGATGGATCCACAGTTTAACGGCAGCTTATGACAACATAGGCCGTTGCCGCCGACAAAGATTAGTTTTGCCATATTACAGCTCTTCTTGATTAGTACTAAAACACGACACTACTGTGATTATAATAAAACGCAACACTACCGTGGTTATAAGCATCGTTTGACACTAAGATAAAGGTGTCCAAATACAGCGCTCAAACCAATCCGTCGAAAGCCGTGAATAAGCTGGTGCCCCGCTTGGCTTTCGAGTGGCGCTTTAGAAGTTTGGAGATTACGTCCTGTGGCCTCTGTTGCCCAATACTATTATAGATTCCGTTGACTCAATGTTAAAAGTGCCTAGAATCAACGCTCGAAAATTGTTTTGGTCAGTATATTTGACTGGATAATCGTTATTTTCAACAACAAAAAACAACAGCGGGTTTAGGGCAATGGTAACAATCTGGCACCAAGTGCAGAAAATCAGCATGGACGCGGGCAGTGGAGGCGCCAGGATTTCAGGTTTGGGGGACTAAAGCTCCAGGCCTTTCCCTTTTGTTCCCCTCCTCCCTGTGATTTGCAGTGATTTCCCACTTTTGGGGGAGCTGAGCCGCAGTTAGGGAGCTAAGCCCCCCCTGGCGCCGCCACTAGACGCTGGATCGATTCCCGCTACCCTCTCAAATATCGACTCAGCCTTTCATTCGCCAGGTGGTGTTTGTAAAATGAGCAGCAAGACAGATGGGCGCCTTGCACGGCTGCCATACAGTTAAATTCGACTCCTGTAATAACTTGTGATCATCCGTTCATACTATTACTTGTAATCATACTTCGTTCACGTCAGTTTGAATTAATAAACGAAGATTATTATTTTTATTATATTATTATTAAAATGCTGTAGGTGAACAGTAACAATTGATAGCCTGGATGAAGGAGGGCGACGACAATGATCTTTGTTATCACACAGTGTCGTCAAATTGAAACTACTAATACTACTAACTGGGTTTAGCGCTTGATTTAGACACCTTTAAAATGGTACCGACCGACGCTATATAAACACTGGACACGCCACCTGATTGCTTTAATGGCCTCTTTCAAAGTATTGTACGATAACTAACGCGTCTGGTTGCTGTTTAACAACACAGTGTTATAACAAATATGATTAGCGTCGCCCTCCTCCTTTCTCCGCCAATACCCTAGCTCTATGTATGTCTGCACGTGTAAAGATCCCTGGAATTATGTCTTGCTATAACCGCATTTTATTACATTCAAATCAAATCACTCAATTTATTGTTCCCAAGATAGAATAAATGCATACAAGAATGTTACGTCCATAATACTTACATGACTGTCATGGATATATTACACGTGTGGGCGGAGATACAAAGAATTAATGAGTGGGAGCAATATGCACACCAGAAGGGACGGGTCCAGCTAGACAGGGGCCTAGCCCCGAAATATCTGGTTAACGTAATACATCGGCCTCATTCAGCTTTCCTCTCATCGTACACTTCGTTCCTCAAATAGATTTCACCTCTTGGTTCCCCGTAGTAGAACTGCTATGGCTCAGTCTCGTTCCTTTGCTTCAATTGGTCTCTCTCTTTGGTAATGCAGCTTTCTCGTTCTGTTCGCTTTACAATTCTATCTAGCAGTCTCTCTTCTTCCTTCGCTTTTCTCAAAAAGAACTCCTTCTTTTCGCGGGGCCTTGCGCACTACTTGCACACTTCTGAACGGTTCACCCTACTAGAGGCGCTTTACAAATGCTTAAATACAATACAATACAATACATTACAATATATCCATACACCACATAATACTACATCTCAGCTACAAATCGATTCAGTGTCTTTTATACAATGTAAAAGAAGCCTTTCAAAGTCAACGCATGCACAAAGGCTCCGTCCAAAACGCACAGATATTGGAACTTCAGATATTGGCTTTCACATAACAGCAACACGTTAATACTGTTAATAATATTATAATATTGTACTTTGGTAGAATTAAGTTTATTCTCGAAACGTTTGTCTTAAGTTATAGCTTTCCGTTGGCTTTGAAGACACATTCCCTCTCCGCCAGGGCCTTCAAGATTCTCGCAATGTTGACACAATCATCTGCAAAAACAAAACAACTTTAATATATAAACACTAAAAGGATACACGCATATTCATTTATTTAATTGCACATTACATTACAAGGTGTTTAATTAAAGCACACACAAACACATAATGTGAATTAATTTAATTACAGCCAATGCTATGTTATTAGGGATGATTCATCTACGTTCTACAGGATCCTTAAGACTTATCTGTATCACCGTGGTTGGACTGGTAGCACCGCAGGCTCTGAGTAGGCTTCTTGAAGGGGCGCTATATAAATTACTGAAATGAATGAATGAATGGGTATTCGTAATTAAATCTGTCAGGCGCGCATGGTCACATCGAAAATGTGAATCTAAGACGCGGATAGTATAATCGAAAGCAAACTGTACTTTATTAGACGTTTCCGTTTAATGAAACTACATGTGTGATAACAAAGATCATTAGCGACGCCCTCCACCTTCGTCCAGGCTTGGGACTGGCCCTGCCTGACACTCGCTCTACAAGTGACATTCAGCTCTAGTAGTGTCCATTGTAGTAATTATTATCCTGTTGCCATGGTCACAGTTTAAATTCGGCCACGTTGCCTCATTTGATCCTGTATTGGAAACGTTGACATGTTCTTTTATTTAACTATACGCTCCGTTATAAGGGTGTCTAATGAAAGCAAACTATACCAATTAGTATTATTCCACAGTTAACGTCGTCCTGTGACATGAAAGGCCGTTGACGACAATACAGAAACATACAATAGGAAGAACACTAGAAACTTATAGCTTCCATTTATAAGGTCCCAAACGGAGCCTTACAATGTTACTAAAATGCAGTTTTTAAGCAACATAATGTAGTTTATCTGACCTTGAATCTGACTAGGAAGGATACAAAATCAACCTCAATTGTGTACATGTACTTTTTATTTAATTGTGGTCAACGTTATAAGGGTGTCTAAAAAAGACAAACCGTGCCTCAAACATCAACCTAAGCAGACCTATAATTAGTTATATCTCAACTCCCTTGATGGACGCAGAAGTAACACAATCGGGACTTTAGTACATTAATCCACCAGGTGGCGTAAGCGCTAGTTTATCGCCGACTAAACGTAATCGTAATCTCCAAATTCATAAAGCGCTACTCTAAGGCTGCGTCGCGTCAGAGGGGTTGGCAAGAGCTGTGAATGCAAAAATCGAGTCCGTTTGCCGGAGTGAATGTGGGCTGCAAGTGCCACGAATTAAAGACGACACCCAATAACTATGAAACACACCCTACCAACCGCCTATCGGTGTAAGAAATCATAAAACAACCCACCAATTCCGCTGTGATGTCTTCCGATGAGTGGAAGCTGCAAGACTTCCAGCATCTGAATCAAATCGCCCTTTGGATAAACTCCAATCACAGATTCAAACGTCTAAAAAACATCGCAACATCATTGCCCTTAGAACACAAAAATAGGCAATGCACGTTACAGGTTAAAGTCAACAGCTCAGGGCAACCAGAAGATGTCATTAAACGCTGAAAAACCTTAGACACCTTTATAACGGACTCTTCCTAGCGAAATGCTGCATATAGCAATGCTCTGATTACACACCATTATAAAGTATTACTCAGAAGCCATATCATTCAGCAACGCAGCATGGTCACCGATTTTCAGCAACGCAGACCATGGTCGTTAAACCGATTTTTAGACTCCGCCACTTATCGTTTTCCGTCAGTGCGCAGTACCCAAGCAATTCGATGAGCGATAGGGCGACGCATTATAATTATCTTTATTACCACACAGTGGTCAACGCAACAGTAAACAACCGATAATTTTATAGGCGTCCTCCTGTAACCTAAGGTCGGCGGCAACAGCTAATGCCATTCACAAGATGTCGTTAAACGTTTAATAATGTAATGATACCTTACACACCTTTATAATGTATTCTTCGTAGAAAAACACTGTATTATATACAGAAACGCTCTCTTTAAACATAACTATTCTCGACGCCACTGTAATTGCAACGCTGACAGTGCCAGTGTCACCTTAGTTGTCCAACGTAAAGAAGGAGGGCTACGCTAATGATCTTTGTTGCAACAGTGTCGTTGAATCTAAAACTTTTGATACTTAAACATCATTAAAACGTCATTCTTCCAACGAAATTTAATTCAGCAACGCCGTCTATGGCCAGTGAAAGGATAGTTGTCCACTTTAAGCGAAGGTCGACGGCTACAGATATCGGTACCAACAGTTTATGAGATGCTCTTCTTATAAACACCTTTATAATGCATTGTTTCGTCGTAATATTATAGACTTCCTACAGTGCGAGAAACCCAAATAATCTTCTAGAAATAGGTTTTCATTAAGCAAGGGATATAGGCTCTATTAATCACCGTGCGGTAATTCTTAGATCCTAGGAAGATTTCTAAACTTCATAAATTTAATTATCTACAGATAGAAGCATTTACAATCAATCAATGTTCAATATTCAAAGTGGTGTAATAAATAGTACAAACAGATTTAAAATAAATGACAATCAAAGCATCAAATTATTAAATTTAGGTGATCAATTCAACAAGTAAGAAAGCTGTGGCACGGAAGAATGCTAACTTAAATTTGAGAAATTAACTACATGCACTTTCACAAATAAAGACGGTCACGAATGCGAGAAACGCTCAAATAACCGAAATTCTTTCAAGATTTGATTCCCTCACCAGGCGCGGCGGTATGGAGATGGCCAGGAGATCAGAAAGAAATCTTCATATTTTTTGAGTTTACATTTAGCAAATTTCAATCACTGAGTGGTGTAATTGTAATTGTTATTTAAAACTGTATAGTTTTGGTGGCATTCACAAGGAAAAGCCGTGCAAATTATGCTAACTTTTAATTTGAAAATTAACTACTTACTTACCCAAATAAATGAGTAAGATAAGCTCTCATTAGACACCTTTATAACTCAGCTCTTCCGAACGCTATATAATTCAGTAACGCCTCATGTTGGTAGATTTGAGCATGTTAATTCTGCTCAAACGCCCTTAGCAGTCATATAATATGTAAATTAAACAACCGGAATTAATAGTAGCCGCCGGTGGAAGATTTTTCAACAGGACGGAAGTTTTTGAAGAAGATTCTAGTGTAATGTAGCGTCAGAAGATGTCGTACTAAGTACTAAGTCGCCAGCAGCCGATACAGAACATCGTGTTATGGTGGAAAGTGTATAAAAAAAAACTTACATGAATGTCAACGGATTTTGATGCCATAAGGCTATCCCAGCATTTCCAAGGGTATTAAATTAGCCCCTATATGGGCTCTATATACGGTAGGGTGTGACCGATTCTTGAGGAAACCGATTTTAGCCTCTATACCAATTAATCGGAATCGGCGCATACCAGAACTACCGATCCGATTACCAAAAGATGTAATATTTTTGACCAAAAACAATTTCTTTTTTCATTCATACAAAAATAGTAGCCTGTTTTGACGACCTCCTTAAGTAATATTTAATCTTCAACATTGAAAGTCCGTGTAAAATAATAAAATTGTGAGTCGACGCATCATCAAAATGGCAGACAGTCTGGCTTTTGAGTAGCAAACAGTGCCTAGAACCAAATAAAAATGAATATTGCCGATTAATCGGATCAGAATCGGAATCGGCGAAAAAGCAGAGCAACTAATCGGAATCGGAAATCGGTTAAAAAAAGCCAATCGGGAGCAAGCTGGGAGGGCGGATCCTAAATCATGATCTTTTAAACCATGTTAAAAGCTAATGTTACGTCGCCGTCAACAGCCATGGTAGCCACAAGATGTCGTTAAACGCTGGATAATGCAATGCTCTTTCACTCTCCTTAGACACCTTTTTAACGGTTTTCCAGATGCTATATAAGACAGCAACGCTGAACTAATTGACTCGGTTGTTCCATACTTTTTCGCTGTCAAGAGTCGTAGCAGTCACGAGATGTCGTTAAACTCTTAATAATACGATAGTCTCATTTTGACAACGTTCACCTATGCTAAAAAAAACGGACGTAAAAACAAATTGAGGCTTTCCCGCTCTGCTGAACTCCATCACTGCCGTATACTTGCATAATCTGGTGGTGCCAGTCTTAAGCCTCGATAAAGAAGGATGGCAACGTTAAATAATTGATCATATTCGTTACCAAAAAGCGTTCTTAGAACAGGAACTAATAACCTATGGAAGAGAAATCAAACGCGATAAAGTCGACGTTAATACCCCCTCCAACCACAAGATGTCGCCAAACACTCGTTAAAACAATGGCATCATTAGACACCTTTCGAAAGCTCTCAACCGAATTATATAAAATTTATCAGCCATTCAAACTGCAGTTGAAACTGTATCTCGCAACTCAATCCCATTTTACTCGGTTGTGCAAGAACCTCTATGTACATTAAAGAGTCGTTGACTGGTGCCAGTCTGAAGCGTCAAGAAAGTAGGAGGGCAACGCTAATCATCTTTGTTATCACGCACCGTCATTAAACATACAATACAACTATCTCCTGTTCTCATGAATGTTTCCGAGCTGGGGTACAAGGTCAAAGTTAACGGACGAGGTTCCAACAGCCTGTCATCGAATATTGGATACTAAAGAGCGATAGTTTAGTGGTTAGCGTGTTGAACTCTTAACTGTCAGAGGTTCAAATCTCGCTGGGTCATAGATTTTTTTAGATTTCCAATCCACTCAGCCATAAAACGAATACACCTAACGCACATATTGATCAGACGGCGAGGGAGAGGACTGGCCATTCGCTGTCGTGCCAAGGATAAATTGAAGTGGCTAAGGTTGAGGGTTCAAAACCCTGTTATGATAGAAAGGAAAGGCTAAGGAAATGTACATATGCAAACATACATACATAGATACATACATACATATACACAGACAGTTTATGAATACAGACACAGATACACATGCAGACAAACACATATACACACAGATATACACACAGTTACATAAACAGATACACACACACATATACAGACAGAGACACATACATGCACCACACACATATGAAAGATGTAAATTGAATTGAATTCAATTGAATTCAATTTATTGATCCAAACAAACAAAAGAAGAAACAAGCAGTAGCATGGCGTGGAATATTTCTATATTACATGTAAGACATGCTTCATAGTCTTAATCAATGTATACATACATGCAAGCAATGTAATATGTATGTGTGTGCGTGTATGCATGTCATGTACGTGTGTATGTATGTATACATGTATGTATGTATATATTTATGTATATTTATGCATGTCTGTATTTATGTAACTGAAAACGTATGTATGTTCCTAAAAGAACCTTAAATTGAAATGGAACCTCTCCTTAGACACCTCTAAAACGGGATCTACTGACGCTACATGTTCGCGAACTGAGAAACAAAAATTATGTTTTACTTCCTGTAGACTATAATAATAATAACAATAATAATAATATCTTAAAATTAGGTAATCAAGCGCCTGACAAACGAACTGCGCTGTACATTTACATGTTATGCAAGAAACAATCTTAAAGACAAAATGGTGCAGTCAAATTCTCTGAAGAAAACTGTTAAGTATGCACAGGTTCAGGAAAAACGAGAAATATGGACTTTAAGAAATTAATTACTTTCTTGATGTTGATCCACTTTTTCAGATAATCTTTGTAGCCAAGTCCGAGACGCCCAGTCTCCTTCACCAACCTAAAACAATTGATCTTTAAGCTCTTCGTATTCCTCTATAACAAGCCCTAACTCTTCGTGTATGTATTTATGTATTTGAAAAGCGTCTCTACAGTAAACACCAAGAAGAGGCACTCCCAGTGCTAAAGACTGAGCGAAAACGGTGGCATTCCGAGCGAAAAGAGATTCGCCTTCCTCCCCATATGTCCCCTGATTTCAGGAAAAACTAGAAAAACGGACTTTAAGAAATTAATTACTTTGTGTGTGTGTGTGTGTGTGTGTGTGTTGTGTGATAATGTTTGTGTGTGAGTCCGAGTGTGTGTGTGTGTGTGTGTGTGTGTGTGTGTAATCGTAAACGTGTGTGGAGCATGTGTGTAACCACTCAAATCTTCACTGTGTGTGTGCTGTGCGTTTGCAAAAGAAACTCAGGTCGGAAAACACATTGTTACTTACTTACTTCCAAACCAAAGACTTTTCCATTCATTGTTAAGTCCTTTAAGCCAAAAAAATGCATTTATTAAGCGCCACTATCTAATGACCGTAGATCAATCGATGGTGCTGAGCAACTGTGAGTGAAGGACTTGCTCAAGGTCCCTGTAACCGTTTCAGAGGAGGAGGATCGAACCCGTACTCTCCGTAGTACAAGGCGAATGCTTAATGGATGAATGGATCGAAAGTTTAACCACATCTTATGATAACATAGGCCATTGGCGTCGACATAAATTATTTTTTTTTTATTTTTATTTTTGAACAGTTCTCAACGTTTCGTATTGCACAATGCAGCTAAGTAATCTTCATGTTATTCTACCGGCTACGGTGTCCCATACTTATATACCATAAGATGATGCCGTTTAAAAGGTGTCTAAAGAGAGCGCTCTATCCACTATAGGCTGCTTCGCTGTCTCGTGGACTATCTGGATATTGACGTGATTACGGCTTGGTTTTGGTGTGCCATCGGTTGATATAGCTTGTGCATTAGACACCGGCGCAATAGAATGAGCTACTACAGCATTACCAGTGCGCATGCGCAGCCAGTTTACTTTTACTTCCATGATAGGTCATCGTTCATAAACAAACTGAATGGTGCCCGTAGCGATGTTGCTATGATCTACTTTGACGCAAATATAAGAAGATATTTGATTTACGCGAGTTCATGTTTAACTCGCTGAAGTTTCATGGTCTTTCGTTTATTGGATTGTTGTATTTCGGATTAAAGTCGTCCACTTTTCATATCCATGTTTCGCTTTGTTTATGAAGTATTCGGAGGCAGATTGAAAATCCTCGTACATTCCATTTATATAGCGCCCCTTCAAAGTTACTACTCAGGTCCACTTTGAACGATTATATATTAAATATCCGCCATATATTATCGCTATTTTACATTTATGAACGGGAACTGATCACCTTTAGAATCTACACCGTTTATGCGGTGCGGGCAAATATAATCGACCACTCAAGTGATCTCTATCGTCTACTAACTGGAGGCAGCTGAGAAATATATTCGCATCTGTTGAAAGCGTTCTGAAGGTGTCCAATTTTGCATTAACTTCGAGCATGACTTAATTGTAATCACAGTCTTTAAAACGAGTTGAATACTGCGTTATTTAGAAAAGTATGAATTATTGTACGTTGTTTTCTTTAAGATATCAGCGTGTTGCACTTTTCAAATCTCGAATAAAATTTAAGATAGCAAAGCGCTATTACAATCAAACTGTTCAAAATGTGTCCAACACACGCTTATGCAAGCATTAGCAACTCTGCTGTAATTCCCAAGCTAAATGCTGATAAATATTTGCACTGTTAAAATTCTTCTAATTATTGAATCGGTTGACTCCATTTTAAAGGTGTCTAAATAAAGCGCTCAAACCAATTGGCTGTTAGTTGAAGTTACTGACACTGTCTTCAACGACTTGGAACCATAGGTAGAGTTGTGGCGGAGAAAGGGGAGGGCGGCGCCCTGCTATATTGTTAGCCAATGCTATGTAGACGTTGCACACTATAGCCGTTTGGTTACAACGTTGTAATGTAATGTAATGTAATGTAATAATAATAATAATAATAATAATAATAATGTTTTTCTTTATTGAAGCGCCTGACAAACGCACAGCGCTGTATATTTACATGTTATGCAATTTAAATCTTAACTACTAACAGAACAGACAGCCTGCAATACAACGGCGCTATTAGCAGCCTACAAAGCATATCCGCCCAACGGGGGCTCGAACTCGGTACCTCTCGCCTCCATGCCAGCGTGTTATCCAATGCGCTATCGGGCCCCTAAGGATGACTAATGTAAATCTTCGAAAATTTCTCAGCGCCCACAAAAGCCACGCAGGGAGACCAGCTTATTCACCGGCGCTATATCAAATCAAGTCTCCCAATAGCCAAACTCCTCTGTTCGTTTCGGTGCCAGGTCAAAATCCCGGAGGTCAAGCCGAAACGTTCCAAACGTTCTCTTTAGACACCTTAAAATAGTGTCCACCGAAGCTATATAAGTCGGTTTAGCGCTTTAATTAGACACCTTTAAAACGGTGTTTACCGATGTTATATAAACATTGGACACGAAAAATATATGTTGAAAGCTTATCCCAATTTTCGCAAATGGCGTATGTTATGAAACGCATCCAAAAAACAATCGTTGGTTGGTTGGTGGCAGTTTAGTGAAATTCTGTCATAACAAAGATGACTAGAGTGCGCCCTCCTTGTTGCTTCAGACTTGGGAATGGCACTACCACAGTACGAGCATTCGTTGATTGGTCAGTTACTGTTTAACAACACTTTGTCATAACAAAGATGATAATCATTGCCCTCATTCTTTTTCCTCTTCTCCTTCTGCTCCTCCTCCTCTTCATTTTTCCTTTCTCCTTGTCTCATAATCCTCATTTTCCTTCACTTCGTCCTCTTCTTCCTCCTCCACTTTTTCTTCCTCTTCCTCCACTTTTTGTTCTTCCTCCTCTGCTTTTCTTCCTCTTCTCCTTATGCTACTCCTCCTCCTCTTCGTCTTTTCCTTTTTCCGTGACTTATTCCTCCTCTGTTTCTTCCTCTTCCTCCTGCTCTCTTTCTTCTTTATATTACGCTATTTACTTTCAAAGTTCACGGCTGAAAATCTTTTTAGTAAAGGAATTCTTATAAGACGCAGGCTCACATTTTCTCGAGATCCCAGTCGCCACATGTGACAAAGATGATCTTCACGTCTGGTTTGACGACTCCTTCTGCGATCATCCAATCATCAAACGCCTACAATTAACAGGAAATGAATGTCACAGTTGCACAATTAACACAGTGACAAATTGCTAATAATATGTGTGTCCACAGTTTAACGGCAGCTTATGACAACAGGTGTCGTTGCCGCCGACAATCCATGTAATTATTTTTTGCATATTACAGCTCTTATCATAATAATAATTGATTATTATTTTTTGCTAATAATATTATTATTTTTATTATTATTATGAGGTCGCAATACACTTATATAAAGGTGTTTAAATAGTGCATAATCCATTGTATATTAATTGCATTTAAAAATAATTATAATTATTATTATAATTAATTATTATAATAATTATAATTATTTTAAAATCCTATTATTATTTGCTAATAATATTATTATTTTTATTATTATTATGAGGTCGCAATACACTTATATAAAGGTGTTTAAATAGTGCATAATCCATGTACATTAATTGGTTATTAAAATAATTACTAAATGCGACATTATAATTATTATTGGCTTCCATTGCTGATCGTGTGCAATTCAAAATTGCTACGCTGGTTTGGAAGGCTACGACTGGTACTGCTTATGCACTACATTTATGAATGTATAATCATTATCATCATCATCATTATTATTATTTACCCAAAGATCGCCTCAAGATTTCAAAAACTAGAGATGGAATTTTTCAAGGATGCCAATTCTTCATTAGGTTATCGTGCAGAACTGCCATGAAAACCAATTGCGTTGAAGCTTTGGATGGGCACAGATAAGCACTGGTAGAGAAATCTAGCTAACCTGTTTTCTCTAGTTTCTTATTATCATTCTTATTATTATCATTATTACTATCACTATCAATATCATCATCATGTTCGACAGTGTAGTGGTTAGCATACTGGACTGTCAATCGAGAGGCCAGGAGTTAAAACCCCACTTCGGCAGAAATTTTGTTTCGAGATTTCTGCTAAAACCAGTGCCCACTGCCAACTCATCTATAATGAGTACACTGACCGTACAATGTCGGTGTGGAAGATGAGACGGTGAGGGTGAGTACTGGCCACCCGCCTTCATATGCCGAGGCTAAGAAAATGAAGTCGCTAACGCTTCATACCCATGGCTACCCTCAGGGCAAGCTAAAGGGACTGTTCTTTTTCTTCTTCATTATCATCATTATATTATGATGTACATGTAAGTACAATGTATAGGACAGTTTGATTACTAAAGTCCCAGAGAAGCAAATGAACAGTCATTGAAAATAAATATGGTTGATTAAGTGGTAATCATTTATTAAATAACAATGGTTTCTTAGTAACAGTTGAAATTAAAAAGATAACCTTAAGTGTTTGTTCCAGAGTTGGTTGTCCATCGACCTTGTCCTGCGTGATTCCTGTCAACTACAGATTAACAAGATGAAGACCATTATTAAATACTTTTATCAATACTTTCACTTTTATAATTAATTTAACCTATTATAGCTGAAATATTTTATTCTAAATGACACTTAGGATCATTTAAACTTATTCGATATTAATATTTTAAAATATTTGGATATTTGTCTGGATATTCATATAACAATATTCAATTTTATTTAGAATGATCCCACAAGATCTAATCAAATGTTGGATATCAATATATAAAGTTTATTTAAAATATTTTGATATATATCTGGATATTTATAATATTTTATTTTAAATGCTCCCCAGGAATGATCAGACAAGGTTGTGAGTAGAAAATGATTAATCGCTGAAAAGTCACAGTACAATCTGAACCTTGATAAATAAATGAAGATTTACTTCAAATTAGTTATTATTCTTATTGCTATTATTTCATCGTTCACTCTCGCCAGGGCAGAAATTTGGTTCAAGATTTCTGCTCCATTTGCACCCCTACCCAACTCATCTATGATGAGTACAGTGACCGTACACTGTCCGTGGGAAGATGAGATGGCGAGGGAGAGGACTAGCCATCCGCCATCATATGCCCAGGCTTAGAAAATGACATTGCTAACACTTCAAGAACATGGCTGCCTCAGAGCTAGTTTAAGGGGCTGCTCTTCTTCTTATTACTCTCAATCAATATAATGTATTAAATTTAGAAATGGAAATAAACTCTGTGAACCTGAATAAATAAATTTAATTTTGTATGTTTCTTTTCCATTTTTTATTCTTGTTTATTTGTTTATTCATTTTTAATTTAGTTTAATTTAACAACACACATTTATTTTAACATAATTTAGCCTATTTTAAATTAGTTACTATGCTTAATTGCTTATTGTTATTACTGCATGGTCCAGTCTCGTTCACCTCTGTGCAGAATGGGGTCAGCTGTTTGTGGACTTGTGGCTGAACATATGTGTGGAACCTTGATTCGACCTCGAAAGTCTTTCCGTTCACTTTCAAAACGGGAAACTCGATGATCTCCTAAAACCAGAATAAATCAATTAATTAATTAAGAATTGGTTATTTTATTTTATTCATTTTAAATCACATATTTTAAATATTCGGATATAAAAATCCAGAAAATTAATTAATTAATTACCATCTACGTATAGCTGTTAAAACAAAAATAAAATAGCACATTTCGATTGACATCATATCGGTCGGGAAAAAATCCAATTGTCAGCCCGACTATATTAATGAACTTAAAATAAAGAGGATGCCCATGGAAAGAAGGGATAACCAAAATGTGGGCAGAGGGGAGGGTCATGCCCAATGCTGACGTCCAAATCTAAATTTTTAGCCCTAGGGGCAGAACAACTGGGTAGTCCCCCTTGTCAACAACTTCAAACATTCCATTGAAAAAAATTATGTCAACAATCCCAGAAAAGATGGATCGGAAGGGCAACACAACAATGGCTCAATACATGTAGAATCATTTTTTCAAATTGTTTTACACTAAAAAAAATGCAATCTCGAATTTCGAAATATATGAGTTTAGTTTTTTTTACCAGCTTTTTAGTAGTATTAAACATTAAGCACTTTATACATTTTTAGCATTTCTTAATGTTTTCGCTACCATTTTGAAGGGTCTGTGTTGATTCATTGGAAAAAAATTTGTTGACGTCAAATTTTATCAAACCCCCTCTCCCCCTTGTCAACAACTGTCAAACTTTCCAAACCCCGTCCCCCCCCCCCCTATTTTGTTGACATAATTAATGGACGATTTAGAAGAACAATATGTAGCCTAATCTAGGCCTTAATATTCTGTTGAAATGTTGACATCTGTAAAGAGGGATTGGAAGGGCAATGCCAAATGCGGACAAGGGGAGGGAGGGGTCAAACGTAGATCATTTCTTGGTAGATGTTCCATATGGGCAACCCCTAAAGGGACCTTTCATCATCAACTGCTTTATTCAAGTTGAGTGTATTACTATCACTATCACTATCACTGTCATAACTATCATTATCATTATCATTATGATTATTATTATGCAATTTTAAGCATCACTATCTAATGCCGAAGCATCAATTGATGGTACTAAGCAATTGTGAGTGAAGGACTTGCTCAAGTTCGCTACACAGTAACATTGTAAATAAAGTAACCGCAGCATACTTGGAAACAAGCAACGCTAGTCTCACCTGTGGATCAATTCTTACATTCCTCTCACATGTTGCTTCAAAGTCCAAAACAAGAAAAAAGTCAAAATTCTGTGGCTTAATCACCTTTGTTGCACTTGCCATCTCGACTGCCTGCTTTTACAGCTGAAACACATAAAACATGAAAACGTTTTCTAAAAATAATTTAGAATACATTTTTAAATAGACAAGTATAAAAAATTAAGCAAATATATATGTAGCCTTTTTAAGAGCTGCACTGATACGCACACGACTCTTGCAAAAAAGTACAGCAAGGCAATACTTATCCAGTACTTTGGCGAGAAAAAATCTTCATGCACTTCAACATTGCAACGTATTTTGTGGGAGAATGTCTACAATAACGATTACCTCCTAGGTGTTACCTATTCTAACTCCTCTAATCATATCTACGCTAATGACTTCGGCAAAATGACTTCAATACCCCATAAAAAAAACAATACTAGACTGTATGGTGTAGCCTAGGGCCTAATACTGAGGGTGCGGGCCGAATCCCGGAAACCTGAATCCCCGAAAGGAATTTCGGCCGGATCCCCCAAATTGATTTTCTAAGTCCGACCCGAATGAATATAATTAATAAATAAACATTCGAATAGGCAGTATATCGTATACATCAAGGCCAAGCTAGGTCCATGTCATGTTTACAATTTAACTTTAAATATCTCGGCCGCTTTCTAGAAAACTGTTTTCGGGAAATCGGGCTTTTGTCTGTTTTCAGCGTTTTCGGGGATTCGGGTTTTTCGGGGATTCGGGCTGACCCCAATACTGAACTCTACGGCGTTATGAACGTAGGCTATTTTACATATATAATTATTATGGCGATGTGTGTTCGACACGCGTTTACTATTAAAAATTTCCATTTTATCTTAAAAACATTAACATTATAAAGCAATAAAGTCAGCTAGAATTTAAACTATAATGAATTTCTTACTAAAACTTTAACAGATATCACAGCAGTATCAGTTTCTCGTGGAAATTCCCAACCAATCTGACCGCGCTTTTCTGCGTAGAAATAGCAAAATATCGAGTGTCGTCATATCCGTATTAACTATATTTTATCAGAGGTATCTCACTCTGAAAAATTTAATAACAAGTTGTAATTTATTAATCGCATTGTTCACGCGTCTTCAATATGAATTTCTTTATCATGTCCTGTGTAGTAATTGTTGTTGTTTAAAATGTTATCTTTTCCGGATTGCTGTATCCTCTCAAGTGGTCGGGGTTTCAAATGTAGGCTACCATAGGGTTGAAATAGTTGTGATTTCTGCCTTCCTTGTGTCGTCAACCCAACTCAGGCAGGTAAATGAGCACACAGATTGTACAATAAATGGCTGTGTGCACATCAGAATGTAATAGAGAGGACCGGACACTCCCCTTATAAGCCGAGGCTAGGAAAATTTAAGTCGTTTGCATCTCGATCGTACCGATGATGTCTTCCTGTTTCAATTTAAAATTACATTATAATAGGTCTATGCTATAATTTAGGCTTGCCATTATAATTAATTTATTATTTACGACCACTTTGTTGATGCATGCGTTTCCGTTTCCTCCTTAAGCACCAGCGAACTGACAAAGATGAATAACATCGCCCTCCTCCTTTCTCCAGGCTTGGGTCTGGCACTGCCAAAGTAGGGCAGTGGTGGAGTTAGGCTATATTACATCAGTTAGATGAGTGTAACAAAGATCTTACAGTCTACGTCTCTAAAATCTGTGGGTGTAATATAGTCTGCCAGATATAAATAGCCTAAGAGCTAGAAGTAGGCTAAATAGTGACAAGGTAATTTTATGGTTATTAGTTAGGCAATGACATGTAGTAAAACATACTAAAACCTGCATTGTGTACCTTGAAGGGAAATAACACAATTTAGTCCCAAAATTGCCCACTTATGAAAATAAGTCATTACTCTTCAAATCAAATAGGTAATTTTTTTAAACTTAATAATAATTATAACCTCTATGCCATCTATGGTGATGTGTCATCTCTGCTGCAATGAAGTCTCCTTGGTTGTAGGACAACATCAAGGACTCGAAGAGGACGAACATCATGGCGTTGGTTAAGTAAGAGAAATCAAATAAATACACAATATACTGCTAATGATGAATGCTTTCTTTTCTGTTTCATCCACAATCAAAGCGTTAAACATCACCGCTGACTTGTTTTAAAGATTTGCGCTACTTTAAGGCGAAACAAGGATACGCAAAGTAAGTAAGTAAGCATGTGGGCTGCCGCTTGTATTTGAAATTAACGGATTTACTGAACGATGTACTTTTTATAGTTATGGCAGATAGGGCTTACGTATTGAAAATCTGTTTACTTTTGTAAAGGTAGCAGCTTATACTTCAAACTTGCGCAATTATGCACGTTATTTGCAAGTCGGAATAATAGTATTAATAAGAAAATGAGAGAAATGATATAATCAAATGGGCAGGCTTATAGAATCTGGGGCTGAAGGATGTAGTGCGTAAGTTTACTGGCGTCGTGAGTGTCGGTTAGGGTAAGGTTAGGCGTCGTTAGGGTCAGGGTTAGGGTTAGTGTCGTCATTAGAAAATCTGGTAATGTCAGGCCTCCACGAAGCATGCCCAAAGATACTGTATAATCCTTCAGCCCCCGATACTATGAGTTTGCCATCAAATGAATAATAAGTGCACCACAAAGATAAAATAAAAATAAATAAACACGAGACATAGGCGAGTCTTTCAACACCATAGAAATAACTAGGAATAAACCACTGGTATAGACGACGAATAAACCTTAGACATATAACGTTATTGCATGCACAAGATGTATTGAGATACGTAGTTCACCTAATCAAACCTCTTCAAACACAAATTGCGAAACTATTTGATAAATCTGTCGTCTGAGCACCGTTTGTCTAGTTAAGTCTTAAAGAATGCCTTTTGAAATTGTGTCCTGCCAACCGCTCTACTAGCATTGTAATAAAGTTTGACCCCATTTAGCGGGACTGAGGTCCCTTGGGGTTTCTTTCTTCCCTGTTGTTCCCTAGCGCTTTGTTTTTGTTTCAATGCTTATTTGTATGTGCTTGTCTGTTAAAGAAGGGTTCAATAAAAATTTTGGTTATGGTTATTGGTTTATTGCAAAGGCATATGCATCTTTTAACAGTGACTTCACCGTTCTTCAATGTTTATATTACAGAACAGTAACGAAAGTTCTGATTGGTGGAGGAGCCGTTTACGTGACTCTGGACCAAGGAATCTGGAGCACGAGCACACAAGGCTCGAGCGCGTTGCAGCGAGTCCGTACGAATGTCCTACCAGACACCAGCGAATATTTAAACAAGGTCAGTTGCTCTATGTAGAATCATTTTTAAATCTTTCAAAATTCTGAATACCAAACTGCTCTCCGCTTGGTGAAGTCTGACTAATTATTGCTCAGATTTGCATATCTGTGAGCAGAGCCGGATTAACCTATAAGCGAAATAAGCCATGGCTTAGGGCCCCACAACGTTTTGAGGGCCCCCAACTGTCAGGAAATATAAAATCAGATGGTACAAAGGTCCTATTTGACAATTTTCTTCTGGAAAAAAGATGGAAAAGCAAAAAAAAAGGTCATCAGAAATTTTTCAAAGTAATAAACATGGGTTTTCTCCAAATCTGGACAAAAATTTGTGCATGGCTTTCAGGTTAAGGCCCCCCGGATGTCTTAACCCGGCCCTTGGCTTAGGGCCCCGAAAGTCTTAATCCGGCCCTGTCTGTGAGACTGCGCACAACCATTAAAGATGTTCGTAATAATCATAATAATGTATTGCAGGCTGTCTGTTCTGTTAGTTAAGATTTATGTCTTCTGTCATTTGTGTTCTTGTGAATTGTTTCAAGTGCTTAATTGTACACTGTAACCGGTTGCAGTTTGTCAACCGGATTGTTTCAATAAAGAATATTATTATTAGTCGTGATAATAATGATTTCTTAAAGCACACTTGTTTAGATCAGTCAGGTAGCCAAGTGTGCAGTGCTTTTGTTACGTATCTAAAGGCGCTATATAAAGTAGTGCCAGTTCCAAGCCTTGATAAAGGAGGAGGGCGATGCTAATCATCTTTGTTCTAACATCAATCAACCAACCAACGATTGGTTTTCTTTGGATGTGTTACATAACATAAAATATTGTTCGAAGTCTAGAATGGAAGTAATCAGCTTCTGTGTCCAATTCTTATATAGTATCCGTTAATACCATTTGAGAGGTGTCTAAATAAGACGTTAAAACCAATTAGCCGCCGCATATGATTGTTTTGTGTTGTGCCTTTCAAGTGCTTCACAAACCCTGTAAACATGACTAAATGGAGAATAATAAAAATTTCTAATAATAATAATGATAATAATAATAATGACTTAATGGTAGAAAAAGATCAGTCTCGTAAGCTAGCCCTGAAGTAGTCATTGGTATGAAGTGTTAGCGACTTCATTTTCTTAGCTTCGGCTAACAAGGGCGGGCAGCCAGTCCTCTCCCTCGCCGTCTCATCTTTCCACCAACAGTGTATGGAGAGTGTACTCAGTATAGCGGAGTTGACTAGGGCTGCGGGTGGAGCAGAAATCTCAAACCAAATTTCTGCCCTGGAGGGAATTTGAACCCCGACCTCCTCGATTGACAGTCCAGCACGCTAACCACTACACTATCGAGCACGCTGCACACCATATAATAATGACTTAAATAGTAACTAAATTCACTAAAATGTGATGGACACAGTTCGTTCTACGGCATTATTTTATTATTGTTTTAATGTATCTTGGTCTGCAAAGGCTCATCAGTCACTCTAGGCTTGCCTAGCTTGCTTAGAGTAACACAGGGAGGAAATCCGATCGACGTATTCGATGATCGTAGATTCGGAACCGACCTGGGCTGATGAACCAAAGTCCTCCGTGCCCACCTTCATGTGGTGCAGACTGTTAGTACCCTCCCTTAATTGGGTAGGAGAACGAACGGGCACGGCAGGCAAAACCAGGGGAAGGCAATGGCAAACCACCCCTGTTACCATGCCAAGAAAACCTTTATGAATCAAGCTAATTCAAACAAAGTAGTAGTCGCAGATGGTGAGACTCCCAGGCCGGAGTGCGACTCAACAGCTACTGGGAAAGAGCGAAATGGAGAGTTGAAAGCAATTCAGTCTAATGAAGCAACAGGACAAAAGCCGAAAGGAGGTTCAGTGGCAGATCGTACTGGAAAGCAAAGACTCATCCTGAGCTGTAAAAATAAAATGAAAATAAGCACATGGAATGTCCGTAGTATGCAGAGTGGAAAGATGGATATCATTCAGAGAGAGATGGAACGACTTGATATATCAATCATGGGGTTAAGTGAAACAAGATGGAAAGGACAGGGCCATTTCAATTGGAATGGTTATAGGATTATAATGTCAGGTAAAAAAGAAAAAGGAAGAAGTGGGGTAGCAATTATGTGTGATAGAACAAGCGCAAATTCAATAATGGGTTATGATACAGTGAGTGACAGAATCTTGAGCGTAAGATTTCGAGGAAAGAAAGTTAATATAACAATTATACAAATATATGCACCAACGTCAATGGCGATTGAGGAAGAGCACGAAAGCTTTTACAATGAATTACAAAGTGTAATTGATAAAACTCCTAAAGGAGATGTAATAATGGTCATTGGTGACTTTAATGCGAAGGTGGGAAAATATAATGGAGGAGGGGAGACACGTTAGGAGGTCATGGGTTGGGAGAGCAAAATGATGCAGGAGAGAGATTAGTGGATTTTTGCGAAGGAAACAGCCTGAGAATAATGAATACATGGTTTGAACAGCCAAAAAGAAGGTTGTATACGTGGACGTCACCAGATGGAAAACACAGGAACCAGATTGATTACATACTGATAAATAAAAGATGGAATAGCACGATAAGAGATGTTAGAACAAAACCAGGCGCTGACTGTGGAACCGATCATGAACTACTAGTAGCAACAGTGCAAACGAAACTAAAAAAATTAAAAAAAGGAGAAAGATTGATCACATACGACTGCAAGGAAATATCACAGGAATACAGAGTAGAAATAAGGAATAGATTTGAAATATTGGAGAGGGACGATGCAGAAACAGAGGAGGTTGAGAACAATTTATGGGAAAAGACAAAGGAAGTGATCTTAGAAACTGCGGAGAAATATATTCCGAAGAAAAGAAAAACTAAAACAACTCCTTGGCTATCGAAAGAAGCTATTAACATAGCCATATGCAGAAGGGAAGCAAAAAGAGAAGGAGATAAAGATAAGATAAGAAAACTGAACAGCGCATTCCAAAAACAAGCGCGCATGGACAAAGAAAAACATCTAAATGAATTATGCAAGGAAATGGAGGAGGAGGGAAGAAAAGGAAGAACTAAAACTATGTTTTCAAAAGTGAGGGAAATAACGAGAAAAAACACACCAAAAATGGGGTCGCTGAAAGCAGGTGATGGACACATAATTGCGGATGAAGAAGGAATGAAGAAAAGATGGAAGGAATACACAGAAGAGTTGTACAACGAAGATAAAAGAGTAAAGGTAGAAAAAACAGATGTAACAGAGTATGAAAATGAACCGGAAATCATGGAAGCAGAGGTAGAATGGGCTATTAAACAATTGAAAGATAATAAGGCCCCGGGTCAAGACGGGATACCAATAGAAATGGTAAAAGCTGGGGATGGCGTGATGACAAAGACAATAACAAAGATTTGTAATAACATATGGAAAACTGGAAAGTGGCCAGAAGATTGGAAAAGTTCAGTCTTTATCCCTTTATTTAAAAAAGGAGACGCAAAAGAGTGTGAAAATTACAGGACAATAGCAATGATATCACACATAAGCAAAATATTACTCAAAATAATACATAAAAGAATGGAGAGTACAATAGAGAGAGAGCTTCCTGATAGTCAAGCAGGATTTAGGAAATTTCGTGGAACACGTGATCATATTGCCAATATGAGGTGGATAATGGAGAGACAAAGGGAGTTTGGACAGAAAGTATACATATGCTTCATTGATTATAGCAAAGCGTTTGACTGCATTAATCATGAATTGATGTGGAAAACCTTGGGAGAAATGGGAATACCGAAACACTTGATTCAACTTCTTAGGGGTTTGTACGAAGATCAGATAGCGGTGATAAGGACTGAATATGGAGATACTGACAGATTCAGGATTAGGAAGGGAGTGCGGCAAGGATGCATTCTGTCTCCTTTCCTATTTAATATGTATGCTGAAAGGATAATGAGGCAGGCGGGAATGGATGAGGCTATGGAAGGAATAAAGATAGCGGGAAGAACAATAAACAATCTGAGATACGCTGACGATACAACACTATTGGCGGGTAAAAAAACCGATTTGGTAGAACTAATAAGAAGGCTCAAGAGTGAAAGTGAGAAAGCAGGACTCTACTTCAATATAAAGAAGACAAAGATCATGACAACAGAGGAGGAGGACAGTTTTGTAGTAGATGGAGAGGAAATAGAAACGGTAACTAGCTTCACGTTTTTGGGATCAGTAATAGAAAAAGAGGGAAAGTGTGATATGGAAATAAATCGTAGAGTAGCGATAGGAAAAACTGCAATGAATGGTCTGGAAAAAATATGGAAGGACAAACATGTGAGTATAGACACGAAAAAAAGATTGGTGAAGGCTCTGATCATACCAACAGTAACATACGGCAGTGAGACATGGACAATGACCAAGAAAATGAAAAAAAAGATTAACGCATGCGAAATGTGGATATGGAGGAAGATGCAGAGAATATCATGGAAAGAGAAAAGGACCAACGATTGGGTGCGCATGAGTATCGGAATTGAGAATGAAGAGACACTACAACAAACAGTGCTAAGAGCAAAGTTGAGGTTCTTTGGTCATGTCATGCGATCAGATGGATTGGAAAAGGAAATGATGTTAGCATATGGAGAGGGAAGGAGAAAACAAGGACGACCAAGGAAAAAGTGGATGGACGAGATACATGAAACAACTGGAATGAATTTGGCAGAACTGAGAGATGCGACGGCGGACAGAAGGAAATGGAGAGGCTTGATCATGAAGGTCGCTAGAGTTCCAGGAACTGACAGCACAAGGTAACAAGGTAATGTATCTTGTTAATTTATATTAATTGGTTTTTCTTGTTTGCTGTAGGTCCCGACTGCGAAATGTATCAACCGTGCCGCCGTCAGTTCGTGGAATTCTGGTAAGTTGCTTGCTTGTAACTTTTATTGCTGAAACTTTTGTTTGATTAACAGCTGTGGTTAGCATTCTGGACTGTCAACCGAGAGGTCGGGGTTCAAGTCCCCACCAGGAAAAAAATTTTTTTTGAGATTTCTGGCCACACTCAACTATAACGGGTAAACGGACTGTAAACTGTTGGTGAGGGAGAGGACTGGCCACTCGCCGTCATAAGCTGAAAGCTAAGAAAATGATGTTGCTTGCACTTCATATGCATGGTTGCCTCTCAGATTATGTTAAAGGAATAATTCTTGTGATCATGTTGACGATGATAGTGTTGGTGACAGTGATGATAATGATGATGATATCGTTTTTATGATGGTGATGATGATGATACCGTTATTATTAACAGTATTTCTATTATTATTATTATATTTATTATTTATCCGAGGTATCTATAATTCCTCAGGTGTCAGATATTAATAAGCAATGTTAACTCTAAAGTGGCCATCCTTGTCAAGATCTGGGAGTGCAACATTTTTATTATAATATTATTATTATAATTATTTTTTTGCCCCGAGGTATACAGGATCCCTCAGGGACTTCAAATTATAATTATTATTATAATTATTATTATAATTATTATTATTATTATTATAGTGATGACGACGATAAAAGCAATTGCTATTTTGCTTGTTAGTTTCTGACAGATATTTCTGTTCCTCTGCTTTCAGGCGTTGAGAAGACATTCAACGTTGTGGCCAATTCGCCAGAACTCGTCTCCGAGTACAGCCACAAGACAGTGAAACTGATAAAAGACAAACTGAACAACAATTAAATTAATTGACTCCATTCTAGATAAATAGGATCCAGAAGACTGGTCTCATTGTCTTCGATTTTCGTCAATTCTGAATAGTTTGGCTCTCGAGAGTACTTAGTGTCTTCCCTATTAAAATTATACGTTTATAGCAATACGGAATAGTTTGGCTCTTAAAAGCACTTCGTGCTTCCGTACTGCAATTAAAGTTTCATAGCAATGCTGAATAGTTTAGCTTTCGAAAGCACTTGGTGCTTCCGTACTGCAATTGAAGTTTTATAGCAACCTTGAATAGTTTGGCTCTCGAGAGCACTTCGTGGCTTCCCCACTGCAATTAAGCGTTTTATAGCAAACACCAGTTTGTATAGCTTATCCATTGCCGTGGTGCTATAGAAATTTATTAATTAGATTTGAGTAATAATTAAAAGACTGGTTAATAAGAATTACCTAGCTATCGGAACGTTATTAATTTGATAACTTTTATTTTGCTGTTTTCACTTGAAGTTGGTTTTAACGTTTATCCCAGAACACAAAACATGTAAGCGACTGTTTGGTGAACTTGATGTCTTGACTTTTTAAAATTTCTTGCAAATGATTCTGATCAGAGGGGACAATGTATGGCCTTTCCTTTAAAGCCACCCCTTTTTGTATATATTCATTCTCTATATAGCTCTGTTTATCTGGTCTACATGTGCATTACTCTGTGTGCACACACTCACAGGAAAGTACAAGCAACCCATACACACACACAATTATTATAATAATAATCTTTTCTTTATTGAAGTGCCTGGCAAACGCACTGCGCTGTACATTTGGATGTTATGCAATTGAAACAATTCACAAGAACACAAATGATAGAAGACATAAATCTTAACTACTAACAGAACAGACAGCCTGCAATACACGGCGCAAATAGCAGCCTACAAAGCATGTCCGCCTACGGGACTCGAACTCGGTACCTCTCGCTCTCTATGCCAGTGTGTTATCCAATGCGCTATCGGGCAGACACGTTAGGAACCTCCGAACCGGCCTCCTCCACACGCACAGGGAAGTACACACAAAACCAAACATTATATTATATAGACACTCGTGCGCCCATACGTGAGTATGCTCATTTGAAGCCCCACACACACGAGCAGCAAAGGTATACACAGCCATACTTTTACAGGTGCACAGTGCACTGATTTAGACATGTACATGAATATGCACACAAAACATGCTCCTCTGTCTGTGTCTGTCTGTCTCTCTCTCTCACACTGTCTCTGTGTTTCTCTTTCTGTCTCTCTCTGTCTGTCTCTCACACTCTGTCTGTCTGTCTGTCTGTGTCTCTCTCTCTCTCTCTCTCTCTCTCTCTCTCTCTCTCTCTCACACACAGTCACACACACATACACAAACAAGGATTAACGAATGCTCGACTAAGGCAAAAACAATTACTGCTTAATCCGGCGAAAATAGAATCCGTATATCTTCGGTCGTTTCCGTCGAAATCCGTCGGCCAATGTTTCGGCGATTAGTTAGTGACCGGGTCATTCGCCAGGTGGCCCCACGCCCTCTGGCGATTGCTCAATTTGCTAACAGCTTAGCGCAGCCGCGGAAGAGAAGTGTCCGACTCCGCCTCTCCCCCCCCCCGCTGAGGGGTCTGTCTCGATTGTTCCACGGGAGGAGGGTGCCTGGGTGCGTCCCTTCCTTCTGTCGCGAATGAGGTTTTAAGTCCTCTTGAATAAACAACGTGGGATCAACGCGTCATACTCGCATCTGACCTCTGACCTCTGCCCGCGCTGGCCACGCCCCCTTTCTCTGCCTCTGTCTGTCTGTTTCGACTTGTCTCTGGCTGTATGGCCTTCTGTATGTCTCTGCTTGTGTTTCTGTCCATCTGTTTCTCTGTGTCCTCCTGTTTGTCACTCTCCATGCGTTTGTGTCTGTCTGTCTGTCTGTCTCTCTGTCCATTTGTCTCTTTGCGTGGCTGTTTCTGTCCGTCTGGCTCGCTGTGCGTCCGCTTGTGTCTTTGTATCTCTCTATGTCCTTATGTCTGTCTGTCTATCCATTTCTTTATGTCCTTTAATCTGTCTCTTTCTGTCTATGTGTCTGTCTGTCTGTCTGTCTGTCTGTCTGTCTGTCTGTCTCTTTCTATATCTGTCTGTCTGTCTGTTTATTTGTCTGTTTGTCTGTCTCCCTAACTGCATTTCGATTTAGGTGCGTTCTGCAAACTGAGGTCATTCTTTTCATCTCTCCCCCATTCTGCTTAGGACCCCCTCCTTACGATGGTCGCTAATCCTGGACGAATACGTGTACACTAGAAACCCGTTAAATCGAATTCTTTGGCCCCACAACAAGACAAACTGAGGCCAGTTGGGGCCTGGGATGTAACTAGCGGTGGGATTGGGGAGGCTTAAGCCCCCAAACGAAGTTGAAGCCTCCCCAAATAAATCAAGCCCCCGGCCCCGCTAAAGACTCATATGCTACCGCACTCGCCATGCTCAAGGCTTAAAAGTCCACCACCCAAAGAAAAGTCCTAGTTACTTTACTGATTGGGGCCAAACAAGGATTCAGTTGAAACTAGACAAAAGCCAGCTGAGACAATTTCAAGCCCTACTTAAGCCCTAACAAACCAGTTGAGGTCAAGCCAACACTCTGTCGGGCCCAGCATTTTGGGCCAATATAACAGTAACTCTACTATAATAGTAGTAATGGACAAAATTCCCAAGATTGGTCAAAAGTGTACCAAAAAATCCCAAGTTACTGAAAAGGAAAAAGTTGGGATGAAATATGAAATGCGTTTTAACAATCGCAATTATTCACAAAAACACCGAGCTAAAAATGGCAAATAAAATGCTGGAGCATTACATTGAATTAACAAATTACAATGTTTACAAGTTATAATAATAATAATAAACGTCTTTCAGCGAGATTTTTCTAATCTGAGTCGCTGCCACTGTTAGAAAGTACGGTAACAACTAGTCTGTTGACCTAAGGAAACAAAATCCCAAGATCGCTACGCAAAATCCCCAGATCCCAAGTCGCCCCCAAAATCCCAAGTCGCCCCCCAAATCCCAAGATCTTGGGGAAAATTCCAAGGAGTGGAGACACTGGTACGACTTCTGTGAGCGGGTGTGACCCAATCAGATGTTCATTAACCATCCCGAGTCCAGTGGAATTTATACAGCGCCAGGCTTGAGTGTTGTACTACAAGGCTATGGCTGACGATGAAGATAGGCCCCTACTGATGAAGATACTGATGAAGATGTCAAACGTTCGTCACGACTGAGTCCAACGAGTGAATCTTCGGTCGATTGGCTCCGACTAACGAGCGTAAAATGACGAGATCGGCGTCCGGTCAAGGGGTCAGCTTTACGGATAATGACCACAACCGACGGAGCTCTGTAATGCACCGCAATTGAGTGGACGGCGTATGGACCTATGGTAAAGAGACAATTGCATTGCGTTGGATGCGATAAGACTTTGTAAACTAGGATGAAGCAGGGTACATTATCATAAGGAAAGATAAGTAAAGTATGGCATGCAAGATAAGGTGATATGAGATTAGGTGAGATGAGATGAGATGAGATAAGATGAGACTTGATTAGATAAGAAGTAAGGTAAAATTAGTTCGCTAGCCTAATTAATTAATTCATTAATTCATTAATTCATTAATTCATTAATTCATTAATTCATTAATTCATTAATTCATTAATTCATTAATTCATTAATTCATTAATTCATTCACTGATGCATGCATGCATGCATTCATTCTTTCATTCATTCATTCGTTCATGCATTCGTTCATTCATTCATTCGTTCATTCATTCCTTCACCCGTTCGTTCATTCATTCACTCATTCATTCACTCATTCATTCATTCATTCATTCACTCATTCATTCATTCATTCACTCATTCATTCACTCATTCATTCCTTCACTCGTTCGTTCATTCACTCATTCACTCATTCATTCACTCGTTCATTCACTCATTCATTCACTCATTCATTCGTAGCATTTATGCACTGCCTTTCGACGATATCTCCCCAGAGACGCTCCAAGCAGACTAGTCACGTGTAACCAATTCTCGTTTCGGATGCGACAAAATATTCTTACTCGACCGAATGCGATTTCCATCTCCCAAACGTACCGGGTCGCCTCTCCTTCTTGTTCCCGTTCTGCGAAGGCGCAGGGTGTGACGGGAAATCCGGGAGACACCTCGGCACCGCTTTGACCGCGCCAACAGTTAGATGAATGGAAATGAATTTTAATGGAATTCTCCGGAGTCCTAATCCGGACAGTTCTTCCGGAAAATCCTCCGGACAAAGACAGTTAATTGAAACAATAGATCACGCTGGCGACGCCTGGCGGTCGAACGGATTCCGATGACGATTACGGAAGAAGGCGAGAAGACAGGAAACCAGTCGATGCAGTCGCAGTTTCTCCATTTCGACGATAAGACCCAACTATTGTAGAAGTCGATGCGATGACTTAAATAGGCTACTTATTTACTCATTCATTTAATCAATTAGCTGCAAGTCGTTAGCCACCGTTAATAGTTAGATAGTACCGATCAGGGGCGTAGCCAGGAAAAAATTCGGAGGGGGTTTAAGTTTTCGGGATGGTTTCCATTGTAAATGGTCTAAAAAGTTCATTTTTTAATTAAAAATATTATAATTTCCGTTATTTGCCCCCTAAATACGCCAATGGTACTGATCAATAGAATAGGCTAATAATATTTTCATGAAACAAAATGATCAATAACAGTAATTAGGCCTAATTAACAAAAGTTAACTAATGAATCTATTTATAGGATTTATAGTATTACTTACTGAAGGAATGTTATGTGCATAATTATATACATAATATACATATAATATTATACCAAAGCGCAGAGTTCACGGTAGGCCTATGCCCTATATAGGCCTACTAAGGATGGGCCGATTAATCGTTCGGTAATCGGTTATACATTACTCGTGATTAAGCTGGTGCTATAGGGCCTACTCTAGAACATAACTTTGGAAATTTGGAGCTTACAATTATAATTTGGTTTTTGCCGATAGGTATGGTTCCAGAATCGTCGAGCCAGGTGGAGGAGAATGGAGAACACCCGGAAAGGTCCAGGGAGACCTTCACTTCGCCAGCCACCTTCCACTTGCAGCGGCGTTCCCATCACCCGTCAAGAACTGGAAATGCGAAGGCGCGCACGCACCGACAAACGAAAACGCGTCGATGTTCAACCGGATGCTCTGTCAAATACGACGCAACCGGAAGTAGATATTAATCGCGAATCTGAACGTGAAAATGGGAAACGGGAAGTGAGCCGTGAACTCTGCAATTTGGAATGGAAAGCAGAAGTGAAGACTGAGACGTGTGACAGTGGACTCTGGGCTATCAACGACGATGAAGAAGTTGAGAATACTTCTCATAATTTAATCGACTTCCGGCGATGTAGTACACCGACTGACCCAACCAACAAGGACACATATGCCGCCCTCAACTTTTTCTCCGATTCACGGTCGCCAGATGATCAGAACAAGGCGCTGCATAAACGACCATCAGAACAATTCTATCCAATCACAACGTCAGACAATCAGACGAACAGACCATCCATCAACAGAGGGAGTCACGCGAAACTGACGTTCAGCATAGAGAGTATCTTGGCACGATAAATAGCCTAACGTTTGTGGTGAAATTGAATGCGATGTACGAAATCGAAAATTGATGTTATAAATGTAATAATAAATTTAAAGATTAAAAACGAGAAGTCGAGAACTAACTGTTTTAGTAATTTACCTTTCGGTCGCCTGCGGCCAATTGCCGTATAAACAATATGGCTGCAGCCAGTATCAGCGCCAGGATTTCAGGTTGGGGGGGGCTAAAACCCCAATTCCTTCCCTTTCTCCCCTCTTCTCTGGCATTGGCAGTGATTTCTCACTTTTGTTTGGGGGGCTTCAGCCCACCCTAGCCCCATGCTGACGCCGCCACTGGCTGCAGCTCTCTATTCTATCCGAGTTTGGGGCGGCCATATTGCTTAATTATAATGATGATCGACTAATACAGAAGAAGTCACAAAATCTAGGTCCAGCGACTGAAAAAAGCTCATTGACAAAGAACAGTATACGCTACTAGTTTTATTTATGACCAGCTGGGAAGTGAATGGGTATAGCCTATACTAAAAGATTGATTTTAGTTCAATATTTTATACACCTTGAGCCATTGCAATTTGAAACAAATCCCGAACAGGAAATCAATGCGAAGATTAGGAAAAGCAATCCGTGGGGGCTTAAGTTGTTCTTATTTTGAGTCCATCACCGCTGCCCGTTTGAGTGGGTACCACGACATTTAAGATTCCCGTGTGCGGAAAGTGCTAATTGCGAGAAAATTAACACGAACAAGACATACTAATAATAATAGGCCTATTATGGTTTCAATTAAATCTTCTTTTTTAAAAAAGACAAACTTATTTTCTGCGACATTTTCGGGACCCCTATTAGTGGGTAGGCACCTAGGCCCGAAAATCTCACAGTAAGACCTGATATTTTCGCCCCCTATTGTGGAGCCCGAAAGTGTCACAGAAAATTAACATGAACAAGACACTCTAATAATAATGTTATGGTTTATTTAACTTTTGTCAAAAAAATAAAAGTCAAAATAGGCCTAGGCCTACGAAGGCCTACTTTTATTTTTTGAAATAATATTATTATGTTTTCGCAAAAGATAACATGCAGAAAGAACCCAGAAATAGTTATATACTTTGCTTACTGAGACCAGGGATGTGTGCCTAGACTAAGGGTCTCTGGATGAGTTTGACCACCTAACGCTAATCATTATGTATAGGCCTATATATAATGATTAGCAATGAAAAACATTTTGACTTGTGTCATGGGGCCCGTACAGTTCACTCTGCACAGGGCCCGCAATATACTAAGGCCGGCACTGGTGTGCGGACCGTGCTATAATGCGAGATTTAAATCTCTGAAATAAGCCATTTTTTGTATGCGAGCCGGTCACCGGCATTCGCACGCACATCGTCCTATGAGACGATGGAGTGTACGCTCTATATTTAACCAATAGGCCTAGGTATGGAGTGTACGCTCTATTTAACCAATAGGCTATAGATATAGGCCATAACTGGACCAGGGATTGTGATTCGATGATGACCACCTAATTCTGTATATATCACGAATGCACACAAATATAATATCACAACCTTACTTGCAATGAACAGTTACGTATACAGTGAGAGACATAGAAGAATTGCAGGAACGCTCAAGTTGCGTGCAGCATCAGCCAACTCGAAAGGAGTGACCCAGTTTAACAGATTTAAATCGTCTAAATTTCTTAGCGCCATCCAGTGCTGATTAAACGAACTGGCTATTGTGGACTTGATTTAATATAGCGCTAGTCATAAGCTGGTCACTCTTACGCGGCTTTTGTGTAGAAATAAGATATCGCAAAGACTCACATTTCCATGCATTAAGGCTACATCAATTTAAACTCGCTTGCTTATCAATGCTATCTGCTTCTATTAATTTGTGGTTTTTGCTTTCTTGGTAGATTCCTTGGTATCTCACAAACATCGACGTATATGCTCACAACAGAACGAATATAACACTACTTGAAAAGTCCGTATTAAAGCGCATACACACTGCAGCGCCCATGGCGGGTAGAAAGTATTACGTCTTGCTAACACTGACAAAATAATTAATGCATTGCACTTTGAATATTCGACGAAATTTTTATTGTTTAAAATAAAATCGTAATCGTAAACTCGAGATTTTTATAGCGCCGAGCCAAAAGCTAAAGTCGAGGGAACAAGCTTTTGCACAGGCGCTTTATCCAAAAAAATCGCTAGGCAGAGTGTCAGCTGAGAAAACCTGAGAGTAAAATAAAAGCTGACAGTCAAAATTATATTTGATATACGCCATAATGTCTACATAAACATTATATCTTTATCACTCATAGTCCATGCATACAAATTTGTCTGCACTTACTGCAACTGCAAACTGCAACAATACAATACAATTATAAACATTTATAGTGCGCTTTAACAAGACAAGTCTTGTACGAAAGTGCGTTTGCGCTGAGTCTTCTTACAGTCATAGTGTAATGATTGCCCTTAGAATATTTTTTAATTTTGATTTAAAATAACAGATGAACGTACGGATCGCGAGCTGGGAGACGCCTCCAAAGCTAAGTCCAGGGACACCACTTTTTCACAAACGCTTTATAAAAAAATCGCTAGGCAGTGTGTTCTTTATTAAACGAGAGCAAACGCACGGCGCTGTACATACAAAACTATACAGTTATAATTACAATACGCCGTAATTATCAAATAGTAGAAAAGTTAGTAAATAGTAAACTATAAAATGCACTATGGCCTTTTGTACAACATCCTAGCCAGGAAACCGCGCCTGGTGAGGGAATCAAATCTAGAAAGAACACGGTTATGTGAGTGGGCGCAGATCGTGACCAGTATATAGGACAGTGCGTCTATTAAATAAAGATATCTAAATAATTTACAAAAATTGTAATGAAAAATTTAAAATAGGTAAATTATTTTTTTTTTCTATTTCTATAGGACGGTTGAAAACTTTAGGTAAAATAAAACTTTACGTTGTGAGGGTCGGTTAGGGTCAGGGTTAGGGTTAGTGTCATTAGACATTGGTGCGAAGAACGGTAAAGTCTTCTCATGCCATGGGTTTCCCGAAGCAGCGTCTTTCCTCAACGATTGAATGGCCTTTCCGGAAATATTGCTATTCCAGAAAAATAACTCTACATCCGACTTGCAGACAATTTATTAGACATATTAAATCGAGTTCGCTATCCTCTTATAAAAAGCGTTTACTTCCTTACACAGAGGTGTCGCTAACAGGTCCTTCAAATTTACCATCAAGAACATGACGACTTCCATTCATTTACAAATAGAATCCTTGTTATATTCCAAAGGTTTGTGAAGAACCCTTAGAAAGCGATTGCTTTAAAATTCTTCAAGATTTAAATAGTTTAATTCTGTTTTGTGAGTTTGAAGGTTTTTGCAATTAATGGTTGTGATTTATATATATTTGTATGGCTAGAAATTGAAAATATTTACGAAAATCGCGTCGAAGTATTTCAGTGATCGTTTGGTGTTGCACGGTTAGCGAGTGTGGAGCGTGGAGTCATTTCTGGTTTCTTTTATAACACGCGGAAAACTGTTTTTTATTTAGTAAAATTACAACAGAAGCTATTATTTGTTTAATTTCTGAAGAATAGTTGGCATGCTTATAGATTCGGGGACCCAAAAATATATTGCGTATGTTTACGGAACTTTACGCCAACGATTCGTCTTATACACGACATATTTAGGCATGTTGCCATTGGACGCAAGAAAACGAACGCGCTGCGCTCTGGTTGGCCGATTTAAATTAAACATCGAGTATACATAACCGCGATAACCTTTTGCGCTGTGTTCTTAGGCAACGACCTCTTATAAAATCATGTTCTTAGGCATAGTTTAATGAGGATCCTGAGTGGCCGAAAGTGGGTAGTAGCCTAACATTGACGGATTGTAGCTGAGAGACTGTTCCATTACGCCATTTCTTGAGTATCGATCAAAAACATGGCTAACATAACCTGACCCTAAACGACCCTCACGACGCGTAACAACGACACATAACCTTAACCTAACCGACATGGATTCTAAAACTTTAGGTAAAATAAAACTTTACGTTGTGAGGGTCGGTTGGCAGGGTTAGGGTTAGGTCATCGCAATTTAAATTAAACTTTACGTCATGAGGAGTTAGGGTCAGGGTTAGGTTAGTGTTGTCATTACAAGACAGATGAACGCTACGACATAATGCGTCTTATGAATCAGTTACCTCTACATATTTATAGTCATTTTAGGTCATAGCCCTGTTTAATTTTACGTTAGCCCGCCTTTATTTTAGGTCAACCAATGACCCGTTTTCTTGCAGCCAATGGCAACATTTATGCTGCGTCCGGCCAATGATTTAAAGTGGGCTGCAGATGAACGTTGACGGACAGTAAATTTTGAGAGACTGTTCCATTACGCCATTTCTTGATTAAAAATAATTTATTAAAAAACATTTTTGTATTATTTAGATATCTTGATTTAATCTCAGTAATTTCAGTGTTTATTGATATTATATGAAATAGAAATATTACCATAAAATATGCCACTAAAACTGACATGAATTTGTTAAAACTTTTTTCCTAGAAAAAAAGCACTGGGTATAATATCGGAAAACTTAGGTCCCCGATTCTATAAGCTTGAGAATAGTTGACCCGCGTGTTATGCACAATAGCGACCACTGACTGATGCGTTTTTATGACTGATGCTATAGACTAAATTAGATAAGTAAGTAGCCTTTTATTAATTCAAGACAAGATAGACAGCAGTGTGACCACTTCTTCCCAAGATCTTGGGATTTTTGGGGTCGACCTGGGAATTTGGCATAGCAATCTTGGTATTTTTCTAAATTCTATAGACTAGTTTTTACCTTACTTTTCAACAGTGGCAAGTGGCAACGAATCAGATTAGGAAAAAACTCGCTCTGAAAGACGTTTATTATTATTGTTACTTGTAAACATTGTAATTTATTAATTCAATGTTTTGCTCCGGTTTTTTCTTTGCCAGTTCTTAGCTAGACATTTTTGTGAATAATTGTGATTGCCCGCATTTCATATTTCATCACAACTTTTCAGTAACTTGGGATTTTTTGGTACACTTTTGTCCAATCTTGGGATTTTTCTGGCAAGAGCTTGGGATTTCAGAAAATGGAGAGTGGTCACACTGAGAGACAGTTGATGTAAATTGTTGCAGTCGCTGGATCAGGAAAAACTGGTAATTTATCGTTTTAGCGCTCTGTTCTTTTGTACAATGTGGTGGTCTGTTCAGTAACATAATCGGTCTGTAATGCAGCTTTTGCAGGTCTGCTGAGCAGATTCTGTATAATACTGGTAAATACTGTATACAAGAACTTTTTTTTTATTGCATTTTTATTTTTTACAAGTTTCTTCATAAATTTTAGACAGACACAATGGAGAACCTGAGTGATCAAGAAGTTATAGAGGTAATAAAATAACATCTGATCTTTATCTAATTTTATCTCTCTTGTTGCAACTACCTGTAACATCTGCTTGGTGATTTGAGACAAGATAGACAGCAGTGTGACCACTTCTTCCCAAGATCTTGGGATCAACTTATTTGGGGTACAGAATTATAGATATATGGCATAAAAATTTATGGAAATTATTATTTAACGTTATTTGCAATAAATCAATCTAGTAGATCTAAAGTTCCCATTATCGCCACACCTTAGGCTTTTCGAACAGTTGCAAGTGGCAACTGAATCAACCATTCGTAGGAGAAAAACTCGATAATTGAAACGAGCGTTTATTATTATTGTTTATTTGCAATAAGACATTTAAACACGAAATAAAGTTCTAATTTAGTTTAAATTTAAAAAATCAATGAGTTTTGCTCCGGTTTTTTCTTTGCCAGTTCTTAGCTAGACATTTTTGTGAATAATTGATGATTGCTAAAACGCATTTTAATATTTCATCACAACTTTTCGGAGTAACCACTGTGGGATCTGTTTGTTACACTTTTTGATGCCAATCATCAAAACTTTTTCTGGAATTCAGAGCTTGAGGATTTCACAAAATGCGAGAGTGGTCAGCAATGAGAGACAGTTCCCACTAAACTGTTTCGTCATTCAGCTGGATCAGGAAAAAGTTCTTGATGATAAACTCATAGAACTTGCAAATTAAAGGTTTAAATGCTCTATTTGAAAACAATGTGGGTGGATGTGTTCTTTAGGAATATGGAGAACATAATAGCCGGTCTTGCTTAATCCATTTGCTGTAAGTTTGCAAGTTTAATCTGCTAAACTTTCAGATTCTGTATAATAAGCCTTCTCGTGTAATAAAATTACTGTTATTATTTATAAGAACTTGAACGCTTCCTTTAACTATAATAATTACATTTTTATTTTTTAACAATGTTTCTTGTAATTACATAAATTTTAGAGTTTAGATTTACAATGGAGAACCTGAGTCTTCAAGAAGTTCAATAAAATATTAAGATAAAATATGACTCATTCCTCTAATTTTATCTTGGATTGATTGTCAGATACTATTTTGTAACTATCTGCTTGGTGCCAACAACATTCCCTGCTTCTACCAAGTTTAAGAACCCCTCGTCTAGCAGACATGTGGACGTGGTGCTTAATTCTGTGCAAGTCATGAATATGCATATGTGATGATTTGCAAGTACCACTAATTTAGTCAGTGAGGGCAGAATAGAGTCAAAGACAACACCCGTTATGAGCAGAATCAACCATGTATGTATTTTTGTGTGTACAGATATGTATCAAAATGTTTATATTGATATAGAACCAATTAAAGTCCTTTGAAGCACTGCACACATGGCTATCTTGCTGATCTAAACTTGTATTGTGTGAATTCATTTATGTGTTCCTGGTTTACTTGCCATTCTGCTTAACGCGAAGTAGTGTTATGTCCCCCAAAGATATTAACTAAACTTCTTGTACTGGTTAACGCACCATACCAGATTTGCAATGTAGCTCTAAATATTGGCTTCAGCAGTATCTCTTTTTACATATGGCCTGGTTTAAACATATTGTAAGGCATGTCCCACAGCAACTTTGCATTAATGAGTCCACGCTATGTTCTGGATTCTAGTCTGTGTTGTATATTATCAGTTTACAGCACTATTGTATTGCATTATGGTGTTGTCTAGTGTTGTGTTATGCTGCATTGTATTGTGTTAATTTGTATCATATTCTGCCATATTTAATTGTAGATTCCAGAGGATGAGAGTTCGATCTCACTTGATGGAGATGCCTTCAAGGATGGAGAGGATGGTGCTGCAAATGTGGAGGCAAGCACAGAAGCCAATGCGGATGAACAGAAGGAGACAGTGGCAGAAAAGGAAGAGAGATCAGAGAGGAAGGAAGGATCAGACAAGAAGGAAGAAAGAAGGGATGTCGCTGGACCAGAGGATTTTGAAGATACTGAATTGGATTCGGATGCAGAGGATACAGGTTGGGTATCATCAGTATCATTATCATCATCATTATGATCATCATTATTAACTCTTATGCATGCATGCATAGAATGCTTAACAGTTTAACGATGAGCGACTGGCGTGTACTAAAAGTTACTTGGAAATGAATGCAGCTTGTTGTTGAAGTGTTAGATGTGTTACAGTATATGTACATGAGTTTCATGATGACTTTTTTCTTGAAGTTGTGCTTTGCAAATTTTCATATATATGTTATGTTATGCTATTGACTTCAATCACTATTATTGTTTTGTGTAAATCTACGTTTGACAAATGTATTTTTGTTAACTGTTGAAGGTGAAGGAGCTGAGGACAGAGAGCAGGAACTAATGAACATGCCCTCTCTTCAGTCTGTCATGTCAGGTCTGTTATTATTTCAACCAAATGCAAAGTTTGTTTTAAATTTCTCATGCAATATAGTCGACTTATTTCACAATTGATTGTGTGGTGTATTTTTGTGTGTGTTTTATATAAATTTCTATTATTCTCAAGTCTCAGCTGAATATACAATTTGTGTTTACTTATTTTCAATGGAATATGTAGTTTATTTTTGCGTGGACCTCAGCAGAATAAGCCTTTTTTGTATATGGTTTTATCAACTGCATATGTTACATGGGGCTGTGTCATGTCAACTCAACCTGCATTTGAGTTTTCACATGGAAAGCTTCACACTTGTACATTGAATAGCTACTGAAATACAGTGGCTGTAAGAAAAAAGACATTTAATAAGCCATGGCACTGAAAATAGAGAATTGAGAGGTGTATTTGAAACCTCATATCTCAGAAACTACTACCGTAGATATTAAGGTCTGAAACTTTTCGGGTCAGCATCTCGTCTTTGTAGGGCATATGTTAGATCATGAGATATGTTTGTTTAAAGATCCTTGCAGAATTGGCCTTACCAAAAGCCACTTGATATTCCTCCATCATATTAAGCCAACTGTACATCGACCCAATCAGGGTTTTTGTGTCAATTGGGTCTGATTGGAGCGGATCAGTTTTGTGTATGATTGGAAAAACTTGGGTGGGAACGATTGGTGTCAATTCAAACATGTTCAGAATTTTTCAGTCTGATCCGTTTGTTTTATGATACGCAGTTGGTGTTTATGGTTTTGTGTCTAAATATATCCAAGTGTTTACTTATTTTACTCTTCAATGTTGAGAGTGTCCTGAAAGTGACTGGGAAACCAATGCAGCTCATCGTCAAAGTGTTAACCAACTATAATAGCTGGTTCCAAATAATTCTGATTCTATTAGATTAGTTGCGTTTTCTTTGTCTTGCAGATCTCGGTCACTTGAAGCAGGGCCGAAGGGTGATGGTCCACCCCTTGAGGGTTACAGAATTGGCACACCCCAACGTCCTCGAGACAATTCAGCAGGCAAGCTGTGAGGAGATCAAGCTCCACTTTGTCCGGCCGCAAAGCAACCCAGAAGACTGGAGCGGGTCAGTTTAAATCTTCAGCTGTTGCTTTAATGGAGTTGATTGATTGACCTATTGATTTACTGACTAATTAACTAACTGATTGACTCGATAACTTCGTGACTGATTTACTAAATATCACTATTTTACTTTTTAAAGGTGAATGTCAGATATTGTAAATTTGAACAGAATATTGTAGCAAATTATATTGTGATAATAAAATGGGGGTTCAAAAACTGGGAGGTACATCACTTCAACCAGATGAAGAGAATGACTTTCTTCTTAGATATGTTGAAGCATATAAAAGGAAATTGAAAAGACAGATGACTGGCAGATGGCAGCAACTATAGAACAATATAGCACGGCTAAATCACTTATGCATATGTATCTGGGAGAGTTCTGTACCAGCGAAATGCTTTGCATGATCATTCCTTATCAAATCAATCATTGTTACACCTCACTCTCTCATAATAGGTTACTTTGTAAACCTACCTGTGGTAAGAAACCGCAGGGACGTGCCTGGATTTTAATTGAATTGGCTTGCAATGACCCTATAGAAATACAATGTCAGTCTTTATAGTGACTTACTTGGTAGACTATTCAACTGTTTGACCAACTATCAGGTCGGCAAAACATCAAGAAGATAAGGACTGACAGAGTGAGGATATTTGTGCTATATGAAATTTGCTTCCAAAGATCACACGTGCATCGGTAAACTTCTGACCCATGGCTGTGACAATGTTATACCCAGTTTCATGTTATATTGGTGAGTGTTATAGCGAGGATCCGATGTATTTATGTACATACAGTCATACCTACTTCCACATGTGTAGCTTCTTCATTTTGTTTCAGCTTCCTTCTGATGCACTTCTGTTCAACGAGAGCTGCTAAGGAAGCCGTCGACAGCCTCAAGGCTGTTCGTGATGATCTTACAATCAAGTCAGAAGAGGGCGCAGCATATGCAAGTATGTGTCATCAGCTACTCACTCCTAATTGGTGCTTCAGTGCGTTTGTTGTCAGGTGCTAGTCTATTCTGCTTAGTACCTAAGACTTCATGTGTTTTGAAGTATATGTTAACGTTACATCTGTACAACACATTGAATACATAATCTCAGTTATGTATTATGTAGTCATTGACTACAGCCGTGTTTGGACTTGCCTCCATGTGTTTGCATGTAAATTATTAAATGCATTGCTTACTGCTACCATAATGCAATCTGTAAACAGCCTCACGGAGTCCTTCTCATGCTGTTTGGCTTGACCTGGGGCTAATGTTACTGAAGGGATATGAAGCGGACGAAAATTTGGGCCATTGATCTAGATAATGATTGTGGCTTTGATTTTACATCTGGGACTTTTGCAGGATAAATTAGTTTTAGCACTGTTTGTTTTGTGGACGATTGTCGTAACGAAATGAAAGCGACTTAATTCAATAAAGAGAACTTCCATGTATGTTTCTTGTAAATGACTAAAAACGTAGAGAATGATGCAGTTGGCTTTGTTTACGTTTGCACTGCTGAAAGTTCTGACCTGCTGAGTGCCCGGATGTCAGTGTAATCTATAAATAGATGGCCACTTACATCGCCCGCAATGTTTCAGAAAAGACGATCTCTAATTGGCTGACAATTGTGGCTTCATATCCCTTCAATAATAATAGTCCCAGGGTTGACCTATGACCTCTATAGATATTTGCTGATATCTGTTATTTGTATTAATATGGTGTTGATGTTCAGTCAATAAATTGCTTCCAATATAACTGAAATCACATATTCATTACATTTTTAAGTTACTTAAGGTGGCAGATTTGTTTGCGTGTTTGCCTTTAACCAATTCCATACCCATCCGGAGGGGAGGTGTCATATAGTTGTTTGTTATTTGAATTTGTTATTTAATGTTTTGAAATTTGATTAATTTGTTTGTAGATCGTACGATGGAGCAGTGGATTCGTGACGAAAAAGGACAAAGTAAATATGAAATTTGTCTTTGACGGATTCGTGAATGAATGGACATAGAATAAGACAGAGACATAAACACATGCAACCATACATATATGCATAAGTAAATGCATAAATAGGCCTACATTCATACATATGTACCAGGACATGCATACATCCATGCATATGTTCATGTATGTCTGTATCAAGACACTTAATATAGCTCCTTTTAAAATACATCACAAAAAATGCAGAATGATGAATGTGATGTATATATCCACATATGTGCCTACGACCCAATTGCACATTTACCTAGAGTGCCTTTACGAAAAAACTACTTTCAGGTGCTCCTTACATGATAAACAAGACATCAACAGTGCTGTAATTTAATTTAACTATTTTGATCAGTTATTTGTATAACTGTAATGACTTCATATTAAGTCTATGTTAAATGTTTTGTCTAGAACGTTGGACTGACACTCTTCTCTGGATAAAGAACATATCGGAGGATGTGACGGAGGAACAGTTGAAGGATGTTTTCTGCGATGCCGAGGACATTGTGATGCGTGGGGATAAGGACAAGGACCAAAAGAAAAAGGACGACCAAAAGAAAACCAAGTACGACAGTTAGGCCAAGAATTTGAAGTTGAAATCCAGCAGAATGTTTTGAACAGGACAGAAAGATATTTCAAGATCGCTTTCCCACATCGGACCCATAGTTAGCACTTCTATACAATAAGTGCACTGATTGTACACTCTCGGTGGAAATATCAGACGACAAGGGAGAGGACTGGCAACCATGACAATACGAAGAACTTGATTTTGCTAATACTTCTTATTCCTGACTGTCTGTTGGGGTAGTTAAAGGGACTGCTGTTCTTCAACAAATTATGATATGTGGCTATAGTTTCATGTCAGTGACCATCTATTGATGCCTTTTAGATTTTGATAATAGCACTACAGAAGTTATCAGTTAATGCAGATTTGATTAGAATATGTAATTTGATTAGAATATATATGTAATTTGATTAGAATATGTAATTCCTCTTTCATCTGTTGAACTGCGTGATGTGAATCTTTTTACTTTATGTGAATCCATCCGAGTCATTTGAATCCGGTTCAGTCATGCTAATCCAAGGTAATCATGTGAAACCACTTGCTCTGTGGAAATGTTAGCAAGTTACCGTTTATGACTTTTAACTGGAGTGTTAAACTGATTGGTGTGTTTTTTTTTCATTCAGGGAGGCATACATCGTCTACCGGACAAAGGATGCGGCCTATGCGGCAGCCAAAGAATATTCAACACAGACAATCGAATTGGACGGAGAGGTCCTAAAGATTAACAAGTACCACGTTCCACAAGACCAGACGCCCAGAGGTATCATGTGCTCTATTCCAGTCCAGGCATGGGCAGTAATTGAAATTACGTAATTGAAATTACTTGAAATTGCGCAATTTGTAATTTGTTATTTTGTAATTCAGTTACATTTCCCATGTATTTTGTAATTTGAAATTACATTTCATGTCCCAAAGTAATTTGTAATTCAATTACATTTTTCCAAGTAATTTGCCCATCCCTGTTCCAGTCTAACCCAATCAAATACAGATCCACCTTCTTAAACACACATTGAATTATATGCGAGTCATAGACTTTGCATGGTTACAAGTTTCAAGGTGACTTGTAAGCGAGGTTGACTTGTAGGGAGTATATACAGTTCTAATCAAATTTCTTGTTTACCACTCAAAATATATATCACTTAAGCTTTCCTAATGTAACATATTCTGGTCTATTGCAGACTTATCTATCTCAATTTTAAATCTTAAATATCATCCAATGCAGTCTAATATAATCTTATATTTAACTAATGTGGTCTATTCTAATCTAATATTACCCAGTCTATCATAATTTTAAATTTGATCTTTTAATTCAATGTAGCTGTTGATGTGTTTTGCAAGGTCTCCTGAAACTGAAGGAGCGACGTCTCGTCCTCAAGTACATGAAGCTATTAACGGATCGGATCGAGAGCGGAAATGAAGAAGGATCGGAAACCAAAGTTCCCGACTGGTGCTCAAAGGTATCAATTGTGATTGAATGTTTGCACTGGCAAATCCGTGTAACACGCTACATGCTGTTGATACTCAGATCTGTGGATTACACTTAGCACTTTTGCAAGGAAATAAAGGATGCTGTAAAATGCTCAGAGACATACATGTGTAAATACATGTCCATACATACATATAGACGGTCACTACATTCTGCAGCATGAAGCAACCTCCTAGTCCCACTTTTCTGTATGGCGACTTAAACATGGTTTGAGTACTCATCCATTGGTCTATCTCAAACAATATTTCACCCAAAATTCCAGATTGTTCAGTTTGTTTCAGCCACTCGTAAGACAAATGTTTTAAAATCAATGGAAAAGATTTGTTCCAGTAGTTTTGAGAGGTTTGCATAATATGCTATGTAAATTTTCAGATGCATACATAATAATTTGCAGTGATGAAATTCATGTCTGATTTGAGATCAGCAACCTGAACGATTAGATATGCCATCTTAACAAGGAGACCCATCACCTAAACGTGTTTTTGGTTGATTGCATGCATCTTGCTTCATGTAATTTGTTTTATTTTAATAAGGAATAGTGAATGTCATGTTATAGATTCACCAGGTAGGCTTTGGTTTTCGATTTGAAACAAATTGTGGATCTTCTGGCACCTCTGGATTATCAATTCAACCACTGCATAATATTTGCTATACAAATGCTGTGTGACTCTCACTAACATCAGCGTTGCTGTACATTACATTACCTTTTTTCAGCGTCTGGAGACGTGCAAGAACCTAATAGAAAGAGATGATCGGGCGAGGAGACAGGTGGGTCTGGATACACCAGACATCGATGAGCTGCGAGCAATGACGGGGGTGAAGGTGATTACTGGTTCTGACCGCAAGGAGACACTCATGCAACTCGGGGTCCTTGACAGACCACGACGGTCCTATCAGAGAGACAACCGGGACTTCAACCGGGACTCACGGGACAGAAAGCGAATGTAAGTTACCATGTCAACTTTTACTTTACCCCTTAGCTAAAATTAAATTTATTTTGTATAAAATTAAACCAGATCTCTTAACTAAAACTTAATCGTAGCAGCTTCAACCACAACTCAAAGGATAGAAAGTGCAGGTAAATACTTTGCCTTAGCTAAAAATAAAATTATTAGTCAACAGCCGCAGCTTCTGCATAGTGAGACAAAAAGCAAAGGTAAGACATGATGAATTAGCTTGTTTTTATATTAATTACCTTCACTGAAGCTAAATGTAGAATTAACCCTGTCGTAAACTCAAATTAATCAAAAGAGCCTTCACTTCAACTTTGTGTATCTACAGTACCAGCATATGTAAACCTAAAGAACGTTTTCTGAAAAAGATGATTAAGACTAAGTTTGGTTTGACATGAATTGCTCACACTTGTCCTCTGCATCTCATGCTAAATGATTTGCACTGTGCATAATTTCACCTAACTATTCTTATTCTGCCTTACCAAGACCCCAGATAGCTCTAGCAGGAATAATTTTTGTTTTACAGATATTTGTAGATTTGTTTTACTGAGTTTGCCAATAATTTCTAATATTTTTTTACATGTAGGTATGATGGAAGGAATTCATCTCGTTCCAGTCGCAACAGTAGCAGTCTTCTAGGGTCAGTGAAATATCTTCCTGTTTTGAGCAACAATAGTAATAAAGTTCATTTATGGACAAATGTATTTTAAGCAAACATAATGAGATGTTAATAGTAAGTGATAAATTAATACTAATAATTTTAAGAAATATATATTAATGCACGCTACCTTTTCTGACACCTAGCAGTAGCAATTTCTAGGGCAGTTAATTTTCTTTTATAAGAAAATTAAGAATTAATATTAATACTACTGCTACTAATTATAAGAAGAATGAATTTATCATATGTATAAACAAACTAAATGGGTATATACAATAATTATAATAAGAAATAATAATGTGGAAGTTAGAGCTCCTTCAGTACTGTTTGATGGACCTTGAGTAGGTCCTGTAAAGTGTATGTCAGTAGGCTTCTCAACAGTATTTCTGAGGTACTTGGAAATGTATTTATTAAGTAGGAGTGCTTATCATTTATTAACTAATCACGTAAATTCCTCAAATATGTATTAAAATTGATTTAACTGCATGCAAAGATAAGTCTTGTGTTGTTTATGCTAGTCTAATGAGTTTTAGGGGTGAGAGAATGGTCCTGCAAAGTTGGTCTTAGTGAATTGCACAGATGTGGACGAGTGTGCAAAGAGTCGTGGAAATGAAAGCTTTTCTTTGTTAGGATGGGACAAACAGCTTACAAGTCAGAGTAAGCTCATCTCAAGTTTGTTCTGATGGGATTAAACATGAGTGGAATACACTTAAGTCAGCCAGGTGGTTGTGTGCTTGACCTTGAATTATGGTGCTATATAAATGTAAGAGAACGAAACAAGTTGTTTGTTGTTTTAGCATTCCACCAAGCCTAACATCTCTGAATGCTGTGCCGTCGATGGCAATGCTCATGCAGCAGAACCTGATGGGGTAGGTGTTGGGTAGAGTTCTTTGGATGTTGTTACCATGACACTACTTTGATGCCATTTTCATGAAGTTCTTTGAACACTGCTACATAATGCTCTTCTTGTAGTTGATACTCGTTGGTTCCTTTCAGTCTCCTTGCTGCTTTTCTTAGCAGTGCTGCTGAATATTCTCTGTTTCCATTGCAGTGCCATCCATTCCAGTTCTTACTGTTCTTTGTTTCCACAGCAGTACTTTTCATTTTAATGATCGCATTTTCTGATTTTATTCCGTAACTAAAGCATCACATCATTTTCACTTGTTTTTACCATAACCACATGATGATACATTTCAATCTCACTCACTTTGTGTCTATGATAACATGATGATACATTATAACTCATTTTGTTATGATAGCAACATGATAATTCATTGTCACTATCTTCCTATTCATTGCCATAGCAACATGATGATGCGCCAGCAGGCAGCCATGATGGGCATGGGTGGATTTGGAGGTGGAATGGGACCGATGGGCAATGCCGGAATGGAACCCCAGCGCAAGATGCTACGCTTGGACGAATCCGGTTCCTTCCATGTGGACTATGACCGGCAACGTTCCAAGGGCGGCCGAGATTCCAAGGGCGGTGGTGGCTCAAGTCGTGGGTCGAAGCCAGCCAGTCTTCTTGACCTCTAAGTAAGTGCATTTCTTGTTCTTTGTCAAGCTGTATTTCTCGGTTTCATGTGCGGACTATGGGTTGCTGCTAATGTCTTTTTCATGCGGCTGAAACAGTGATGGACTTGCAAACAATAGAAGCATAACAGTTCTGAATTCTGTTTGTTTGTGTGCATGTATATATGTTTGCATGTTTTTATGCGTGTATGATTGTATGTATGCATAGTGTGTGTATGTCTATTCTGTGAGTATGGTCTCTATCTGTTTATTTGTGCGTGTGTCTGTCCTGTCATCTGAGATGTCTCTATCTGTTTATTTGTGTGTGAGTCTGTCCTGTCATCTGAGATGTCTCTATCTGTTTATTTGTGTGTGAGTCTGTCCTGTCATCTGAGATGTCTCTATCTGTTTATTTGTGTGTGAGTCTGTCCTGTCATCTGAGATGTCTCTATCTGTTTATTTGTGCGTGTGTCTGTCCTGTCATCTGAGATGTCTCTATCTGTTTATTTGTGTGTGAGTCTGTCCTGTCATCTGAGATGTCTCTATCTGTTTATTTGTGCGTGTGTCTGTCCTGTCATCTGAGATGTCTCTATCTGTTTATTTGTGTGTGAGTCTGTCCTGTCATCTGAGATGTCTCTATCTGTTTATTTGTGCGTGTGTCTGTCCTGTCATCTGAGATGTCTCTATCTGTTTATTTGTGTGTGAGTCTGTCCTGTCATCTGAGATGTCTCTATCTGTTTATTTGTGCGTGTGTCTGTCCTGTCATCTGAGATGTCTCTATCTGTTTATTTGTGTGTGAGTCTGTCCTGTCATCTGAGATGTCTCTATCTGTTTATTTGTGTGTGAGTCTGTCCTGTCATCTGAGATGTCTCTATCTGTTTATTTGTGTGTGAGTCTGTCCTGTCATCTGAGATGTCTCTATCTGTTTATTTGTGTGTGAGTCTGTCCTGTCATCTGAGATGTCTCTATCTGTCATCTGAGATGTCTCTATCTGTTTATTTGTGTGTGAGTCTGTCCTGTCATCTGAGATGTCTCTATCTGTTTATTTGTGTGTGTGTCTGTCCTGTCATCTGAGATGTCTCTATCTGTTTATTTGTGTGTGAGTCTGTCCTGTCATCTGAGATGTCTCTATCTGTTTATTTGTGTGTGAGTCTGTCCTGTCATCTGAGATGTCTCTATCTGTTTATTTGTGTGTGAGTCTGTCCTGTCATCTGAGATGTCTCTATCTGTTTATTTGTGTGTGAGTCTGTCCTGTCATCTGAGATGTCTCTATCTGTTTATTTGTGTGTGAGTCTGTCCTGTCATCTGAGATGTCTCTATCTGTTTATTTGTGTGTGAGTCTGTCCTGTATCTGAGATGTCTCTATCTGTTTATTTGTGTGTGCATGTGTCTGTCAATAACGTGCTACAGCTGGTATGCCAGATTGTGAAATGCATTTGTTTTTCTTATCTGTGTCTGCATTTTGAATTCATTGCCATGGTACATACGCTGTAACATACTTATTGTGTAAGGTATGCAGTCTATAAACAATGTGAAATGCAGCATACTTAATCTGTAAGGATGGGTTACGCAGTTGTTTGGATCATTGTTATCATAGTTTTGTGCTTGTTGCTGTGTTTGTAATGATTGTGACATGCAATAAATGAGAGATGACCTATTGACCTTAGGTTATCTTACATGAGCAATTACTTTACCTTACCTTTCATTCAATCGTCCTTAATGCAACACGGATCAACTCTGAAAATGTGGTCTGCTTTAAACTATGGTTGGGACTCTGTTGGGTCGACTTTATGCGTATGCATTAGCCAGCCAGTGGTGACTTATGGTACTGATCATTGTTTGCTGGAGATGAATTTGCTGTCTTTAATTAATTTTTACACTATTTTGATGCAGTGCTTTAGAGAGGGATAAAAGTAAAGAGTTGTATATTAAGTGCCTGGATACATATGTATATACGTACATGTATGCATACATACATATAGTTGTTGACTGTTAATAAAAACATTTTTCGTTGCAGATGGTAGCTAGATCAGCCTCTATGGTGCAGACCATGCACCTTGTGCTACTTCAGCCATTTCCTCCCATTGCAGGCCATGTGGAGGATTCTAAGCAACCATTCTATATGATAGCCTAGCTTAAGTAGCCTTCACTTGAGATCATTTCCATTTATGGCCTCATGACCTTTGTTGTCAGGGTGATGGTGATCTCTGGTCTTTGGAGCTGACCTCCAACCAGTGCTCTGTGAGACTCGAACTCCTTCCCCTCACCTCTGCTACCTGTGATCCTGACACAGTCTCTGCCCTTACCCATTTAATGACTTGGATGAACCATCTGTAATTCTTGTTGTAACCTCTGGCTTGACCTACATATTTGTTAATGACCCTATCAGTTGCCCACCTTGTAGTCTGATGACCCATGCTTATTTTTTGCTTGATTTATTTGAAAAGATGCAACCATTACTGATTTACATTGCTTTACCTGACAATGCCATCCATGTCTTACCTTACTTTGCCTGGACTTAACCTTACGTTGCCTTCCTTATCTCACCTTGCATTGTCTTGGCTTACCTTGTTTGAACTTGCCTTGCCCTACCTTGCCTAACTGGACTTACCTTACCCTACCATACTTGTACTTACTATACATTAGCTTAGCTGGACTTGCTTTGCCCTGAGCTTACCTGACCTGGTGGCATCCAAAGTATCCTGGTTCATCCAAGTGTCCAGGCCCCATTGTTTCCAATTCCTGTATTGCATTCTGCAACAGTTTTATTTGTTAGAATCTTTTATCTTGAAAGTTGCCTCAAACACTTGATTCATCAGTGACTTGACATCATTCAACAACCAATCAGCTGGTCAGCAACTGGACCGACCTCATTTAAGAACCAATCAGCTACTCAGTGACTTGACTTCATTCTGGAACAAACCACCAGAGTTACATCGGTGACTTATGTTGCTGTGTCATGCCCTGCCCAACTGTGTCGCCAGTCTCGGCTTTGAACGACATCTCTGATAACCTCTGCCAATTGCTCTTAGCCAAAAGAGAATGCCCTAATTTGGTGGCCCTACAGAAAGCCTGTGACATGAAGTTTTCCCTTAGCTTCTCCAGTCAACCTTGCTACTCCAGTCAACCATGTCAAATACCTCACTTGCTCCTTGTCGCCACTGCTGTCATTGCTCTTGTCGTTTTCCATGGGCCGAAGTTCGATGGGGTGTTACATCAATGAAGACCGACGAAAGCTCAAGATGTGTTGAGAGACCCACAGGTCAAAGGTGACAGGTTATTTTATGTGTATGTTAATGAGTTGTATGTTACGTGCCTTGCTCACCGATGATGTCAAATGCCTAGTTTTGCCAGCAGTTCAAGATGCCTCACCTATTTTATCAACTGACCTGGATGATTTCATTGTTTGGTTTCTAACCCAGTCAAACACTTCAAAGGTCTCACACTGTCTGCTGACTTCTCTTCGAACCTTGCCTCTAAGCAGAGAACGTGGACTTCATCAGTGATTTCATCCCAGCTCATGTACCCTTCCAAAACAGTGGTGTTTTTGCTTCAGAACTCAGAAGTATGTTCTCGATTTCAAGGCAGGTGGAGAAGCCTTGCACTCCCCACCCATCTTTTCCGACCTCAATCGCAGTTTTTGGAAGCTTTCAAACCATATATTTCCAAGGTCAACATAAGCCTTGTTATTCATGCCTATCGTAAATGCTTGCCGACTACATGTACATGCTGTTGTCCAGTGTCCTTATCAAGAAAGTTGAAGGCCTCATTTTGGATGTCAGATACTTTGTTACTATTGGTTTTGTCATTCCAGTTCCACAAGTCAACAGTATGAAATGCCTGACTTAATTGAGTTTGGATGTTGTGGCCCACTGCTGGAGTTTTCCTTATGCTTACTGATGTAAAATCTACTGACATAAACTACATTTTGATATAAAGTTGCTAAATGATGCTGGCTAAACTGACTTTGTTAGTAATGCTATTGTAAAAATTATTCTTCTTTGCTTACTGGTCTTGGCAATTGATAGTTTGCATATAAAAGGTGTAATTTATGTTAATGTTGTGATATGCTGTAATTTATAAGTTGTTGCTGTGATATGCTGTAGACTGTGTGATATCAAAGACATAACAAGTCAAGTCTTTAGTGTGTATAGGTTTCTTGGCCAAATGCACCTTTCAAATCCTTATAGGCTTAGGCATTTGCAGTGTAGTGTCAAATGTGCATATATGCAGTTGACAACACTTAACATGATAAGGTTTAGCAAAAGCTATCAGTTAATGCAAAAGAATGGTTAGTTAGCATCAATGGTTTCATATAAATTAATTCCTTGTTTGAAACCGATAAGACAAGCTTTGTAAATCCCACAGAAGAAAATGGAATGCAAAATCCTGAATAACTCAATTAAGTAATTTTAGTTTTGACAGTGTTTGTGCTATGCACTAGTGGTGACTGAGACGTTCAATGCATAAAATGCTGATATGTGGCTTACATCATTGATAACTTTGCCAGCTTGCAACAATGATGACCTCGCTTTTGTGGGAAAGTACTTTTAATGTAGAGCTGAATAATATTGTTAGCCTTATACATACTAACCTCTGTAGCTTGCAGTAATGGCCACAAGTTGTGGCAGATGTAAAAGAAATCTGGAATAAGAGAGTGGCAGAATGACACAAGTGGCTTAAGATATCATTTGATAGTGTGATATGGCCAAGCAGCTAACTCCTTGGCTTCTGCCTCTGTGAATGGTATTCTTATACCATAGACTGTATTGCCAAACTGTGTGAAACCACTCTGGCGGCCATCATCAGAATACATGTATGAGTGGTTCCTCAAATTCAGTATGACTCGTAGTAGGTTTTGCTCGGTTCAGTTTATAAGCTGCTTATACGAAATTCAGTTGACATGATTTGCTGCTGCTAGTTCCATGCATTTCATTTTAAATGACTTGCATTGTATTCACCGCAGTTTGCGTTCTTAGCAGGATGTAGTTTCAAATGCCTGATTAAAGTCTGCAGGGTCTGAGCAGTATCTAGCTACTGTGATGTCAGATGTATCAACGAAGGCCACTAAACCTGGGACCTTTCTTCTCACAGTGCAATGTCAAATGCCATATTCCTAGTACTTAGTCCTTTCCTTGCTGGTCTGCGCATTGCACTCAGCTTCTCCAATCTTCTCAGTCCATCACCAGTCTTCTAACCTCACCCCGCAACATCCCCAAGCACCTCCAGTCATCTCTGGTGGTCTCCAGACAATTCTTCCATGGTCTTTTTCTTTCAGGGCTCCAGCTCAACCCTTGGTTGGCTTTTCTATCTTTGTTCGTATAAACCATTGTCCCATCCAATTTAATCTTCTCTTTCTGATAGTGTACTCTATATGCTCTTCTCCTGTTTGCTATCTTATAGTTCTATTCGATATTTTATCATGCCATGAGACCTGCAGGTCTCAGTCACCTCTGATGTGCCGCCTCCAGTCTTTTTGTGTTTAAATCAATGTCTAATATGCTGTAAAATGCAGAAGTTTAGTGCATACACTCTCAAGGCTTTCTTGGCAATTGAGCTGTTGAAGCATATTTTTAAGTGTGAGCCATACTGAGCAATGCACTGTCAAATTACTATGTTGTCAATGCATAAATGGTCCTTTTGTTTACTTGGTACTACTCAGTAGTCACTTTTGAGTTCTTGGTTTAGTGTCATAATTGGAGCAGAACCTTCCATGGTCTGTGACTTTTTGCTATTCTGTTATTTATTCAAATTATTCTGAATTTTAGGTGGTGCACGATGTCGTGTTTATAGCAGTAGCGGTGGCTCTTTCGTTTACTGGTAAGTAAGTGTGGACTTTTTTATTTTTCTGAATCATGACTACCCTATGTCCAGAAAAAGGAATCCTTATGCCTAGTGACTTATACAGAATCAAAAAATTTGAGTGAAAATTTATTAAATGTAAATGAACTAAAATGTTTCTTCCATATTTATTTGCTATTAACATTATAGTTTATGAGTGATCCTTTAAAATGTTGTCATATTATTGCGTAATTATTTCATTAACTCAAACCACAAAGTGATGATGAGATTCACAAGAGAATTTTTTAATTAAATTTTTTACAACTTTTAAACATGCAGGTCTCTTCGTTACTTATTTTGGCATCTCGTGAGTTGAAGTTTACAATGACTGACCTGATCTAAGTTTTTGTGCTTAGGATTTGTGAATGAATGTTTACAAGGTTAGTAAATCAGAGTGCTCATACACTTGTTACATTTGGGAATAGCATTTCTTTATAGCAAGTAACTGCTTTTGTGTTCTCTTTGCAGGTTTGGTGTGTGGTTATCATCAGTTGCACAGGACTGTTTTACTGACGCATAACATGTTTTGAAAATGAATTTTGACGGTTATTTGTTAGCAGATGGTATTGCTAACAATTGATGTTGAATTTTAAAATTTCTGCTGGTAAAGATTTTCAAAACAAAAAAATTGTTCTTGCAGTTGTGAAGCATGTCTTGTTAAAGCATGTAGTGTAGTAATTTAACATGTAATATGTAATGTTTTGAAGAATATAATATGTAGTACAGTATGGTAACACTCCCTCTCTTTGGAATGCTCTTTCTCCTGTTCGCTCTAAAATTCTATCCGGCAGTCTCTCTTCCTCATTCGCTTTTCTCAAAACCTGTTTCTTTCATGGGGGCTTAGCACACTGGGAGCGCTTCTGAACGGTTCACCCTACGAGAGGCGCTTTACAAATGCTTAAATACAATACGATACGAACCGTAGAAAAATAGTGTACATGTAATATCCTCTGACCCCTCAAATTTTTCGTGGGCTTGTCCAAAGGGTAATGACTGTTGACTGTGGTATCGATTGATGCCTGATGGATGATAATGGCACAAGAGAAGTCAAAGATTAGATATAGACTACTGTGGTGAATGCGTTTGGGACATAACTGAGCAGGGTGGGGATGACCTCCCAACTCAATCTTACGCTTGGGGCCACCAATGTCACCTTGATTCCCTTCTGCTTAGACTTGAAGTGGCAGGTGTTGTCATGACCGTAGTAAGCTATAATTATAATAATGTTTCTTGCTGTATGTCCCATTGTGTGTCTGCAAGTGGAGTAATAAAGTGCTGGAGTCGGGAGTGCCTCTGAGTAGTTTCCTTGAAGGGGCGCTATACAAATGTTCGGTATGAATGAATGAATAAAGAATATACTTACTTAATTGAGCGCTGTGCCAAGCATAAATCTATGCATATTATGAAAACATAGATGCTATAAAACAAATGAAAATATAATAGATATATGATACATTGTAGTGTAATGTAAAAGTTCTGAACGGTGATTTACTCATCGACCAATATACATCGATGGATTTACTAATATGAGTCAACGACAATTTTTACAAAAACCTGCACAGGTATCTCATATTATATATATACTTTGTTGCTGTTTAATTTTATTACATTTATTTTTTATGATGGATATTTCAAGATTAAATAATTAATTTAATAATGAAATCATTCCGTATCCAAACTTGAGACCACTCTAGTTGTGCCCTGTTCCATGACACCGCTGGAACACCCTTGCTATGGTACTGGGTGTTTTGAGCAAGGCCAGAATTCCAAAACAAGGACCACATGGTTGAAGACCAAGACCAATTCCTTAAATATCAAGTTTGAGAACATAAACTTTGCAAAATTCATGGCATTGTGTTTTTCTTAATTTACGGCAGTATAAAGTGTTTGAATCACAAAGAAGATATAGTGGTTAATACAAAACTGAATTGAGGAGAAAAAATAAGTAGTACATGTAACCCTAGATCTGTCTAATGACATATTTGTGACATATTATGAAAACAACACAGATAAAAAAACTCAAGGTAGGCATACAGATGTTGCTGGGGTCCAGAAAAACCTTTCCAGTAGGGAAAAAGTATAGGCTACCAATCCTGATTTGCAATGCTTATGTTACTGTTGATGCCGCCTCTAGAACTGCATCAATATAGGCCATAATTGGTTGTGAGAGTCCCGACAGTCATGGTTGACTACCTCGAGGTGTCTTGCTTGTTGCATCTGATAAGGAGCAGGCAATGAGTTTCTTCGTTGCTTTGCACTTGGTGGATCTTGAGGGATCGCCTCTTGGTGGTTCTCTACCTGCGTTTCCATTCTTGAGCTTAACTGCTAGATTATAACCATTTGCGCTAAGGCTAAGTAGCCTACAGTAGGCCTTAGCACACGCATAATAGGCCGAAGTTCAGAAAACGCGCTGTAAATTGATCAAAATGAATACGAGGAAGTTGAAGTCAGTCTGATGATCGGGATTCGGGAAAGACCAGCAAATACCAAACAACGAATATTCCACTCGCTTGCAAGAATAAGACGTGATCAAGATAAAGGCTTAAGACCAATACCAAAGGCTCAAAACAAAGGTTTCAAGACCAAGACCGAATTTTCTGGTCTCACCGATTACGTGTGTTTTTTAAACTAAGTGCCTGTGAAGAAGCTGTTTACGCGATTTAAGTGTCGGTGGTGAAGAATCTCCATCGATAAATTCATTGAAAATTGAGTAGCGTCGAGGCTTTACAGTCGCTATAAAAAACGTGTACAATTATTACACTGCACATTTGTTACGCTATAGGCTAATATTATTGTAACTTCTTGCTCATTCATACAAAATACGAGATTGTCACTAAATGACGCAAACAAAAGAAAATCTCTGCGGAATATTTAATCTGTGCTCTAGGTTAAGCTTTTCAGATAAAATGGCGATTTATTCATTTCTTTTTGTCGTTTTCCGTTGGATAAATACGTCTTTCTGTGAGGATTAGAAAATTAAAGGTTCGTTTTATTGCAAAGATTGAAGTTTAAGCGTGGAAAATGTTGCTAGCGGACGACAGTTAATCCCCAGTCACCTCTGCCGTCTGATGTGAGGTTTCCCAGATGGGACAGTGAAGATTAAATTATTATAGCGCCAATACAGAACGCTAAGATGAGATTTATTATGGAACGAACCTCACTGCAGCACTATGCCAAATTTGAATGTGTATTAACGACCAAGAGTTTATATCCTGGGTAGGGATTCATGTCGAAGTTTTGAATTGTTTTGTTTCGATTCTGCAGCCCCGCTTGTATTGTAAATGTAATTTGTAACTCCTATCGCGTGGGTGTCCAATGCACCAAATGCATCAACCGATGGTGCACGAAATCCTAGCGGTAATTATATCAATATCCAGAAGATCAGTCGGTAACTGTCTGGCCAAGACATGACAAAATTTGTATTGTGTGAAATCTGGTTTTGTAAACCGTAATAGTTTTAACTAATACATTGGTTTCTAGTTGACTTAACACTTCAATGAATGTACTGACCTGATTCATAGCAAAAGCTACTAAATAAATAATTATAATAACAATAGCAAGATAAGATAGGTAATTTAGGGAAGGTAAGTTAAGGTTACTGCACAAAAAAGACCATAAAATCATGCTTAGGTTGTTGAATCTGTTGATGGCTCATAATAATGGGTTACATTCATGTTCTGTTACATTTCTTTGTATTAGACATTTGCGATGGAGCACTGGAGCAACATAAATGCTACATATGGTAGACTGTCGTCTGCAAGTGGCATTCCGGCAAATGCATCTGGCCTCAGTCCATTCGATCTACATGTCATGGACCAACGAAGCTTTGGAAGCGCAGGTCAATCTCTCTTAAGTCAGTCTATAATTCTGTGATTTAATCTCAGTCAAGGATCACATTCTGAGCTTATTATCGTCATTGCCACTTTGATTCTTGAAATATGTGGATCTCTATTCGGGAGGGTGGCAACCACCTCCTGTCAATGCTTGTGTGCTGGATTCACCAGCAATTCATTCATTTATTCATTCACTCATTCATTCATTTATTCATTCATTCATTCTGAGAATTTATGTAACGCCCCTTCAAGAGACCTACTCAGAGGTGCTCATAGCCCAGCCACGGCTGAAAAATAGAGATTTGAGCAACTTATAGAATGTGGGCATATTGTTCCAAGGCAAGAAGCACAAAACGTCATCATTTTAAAATGCTGTGTGACAGCTCACAATCACAGATTACTGGGTGTATGTCTATCAGGCCAAAAAAATAATGGTGTGTTTCCGGTAACAGAGTTAAAAAAAACTGGGTAGGTAGGTAGGAAAATAATTTTATTTTGGTAAAATAATTTTATGCAGTGATTTCCCAAAATTACGCCACTGCCCATTTATGCACAGCGGTACATGCTGTACCAAAGTATATATTTTCTATGCGAGTATTAAAAATGCCTTTTTGCAGAATGTACCTACAAACTGCTGTAGAAAACAATCTTATTTATTTCATTTTTGCTGACACCGTTTTTCTTGCAAGGTGAAATGGAAGGGGCAGGTGTGGGGAAGGAATTATGGATTATGTACATTAAGCAATAAACGTTTAGCAGATAACGGCTCTTTAGGAAATATGCATGGGTGGTAACGTGAGAAAATCGCTGACTTTTCAGTGTCTGTTTTCTCCTCAACATCATACATGTGTGTAAATTGTCCATGGGAAACATTGAGCCCATTTATTGTTATAATATTATTAACGCTGCATAGAAAGAAATATGGTTCCTAACGTCGTCTGCTAAGGAGACTGCTTGCTGCTACGAAGATTGGATGCTATGAAGACTGGTTGTTAAGGAGACTAGTTGCTAATGAAGGCAGTTGCTAAGGCAGGACAGTTTCTAAGGATAACTGTTGCTAAGGAAGGCGGTTGCTAAAGGGGCCAAGTCTGACTTTGAAACTGGTTGCTAATGAGGCTGACATAGTGGCTGCTTGCTACAAAGCTTGGTTGCTAAGAAGGCTGTTTGCTACGAAAGTCAATGCTACGGAGGTTGTTAAGTAGGCTGATTGCTATTAGGAGGCTTTACTTTTATAATGGCACGTACGATAATAGGTATTTCTGATACAATGAATATGGCGGTCAGATTTGTGAAATAACCCTGTCAAATTATCCTGAGAAAATCCACCACTTTCGGGTCTATTACCTCCCTCTCCCAAACTCCACACTTTAGCCCTTTTATTGCAGTAATTTACGGCACCATTCTTTCCATTGAAAGACCGCTAGTTTCCGAACGTCTCTGCTTCAGTGAATGCACTTATAATGTCGCGATTCTGCATCACCGGCATGCAAAGGCTTAATGTATGTGAAGTATGAAAAAAAAATTTTTTTTAATTTTCCGGATTTTTTTTTTTTTTAAATTTTCCCTAAAAAAAATTTTTTACAAAATTTTCCGAGTCGCGGCAAAAAGTGAGTCGGTCGGGTTACCGGAAACACACCATTATTTTGTTTTGGCCTCAGTGCTGCAGCAAGTATAACAGCTTAAAGGCTGCACCACCAAAATTGAAATGCTTTAAGTTTCTTTCCAAGGCTATAGACATGCCACTAACTGTAACATCTAGACTGTAGAATTCACTTTAAAGCTGTGATATAATTAACTGCTTTTTCTAATATTACTCTCAATTAATATATTTATAATTAATAATAGAAAACAGGATATTATTTAACAGACTGAATGCCACATTTTGTATGAGTGTATAATTGTATATACTTAACATGCTAACCATGTTTCTCTTGTGTTTCTTAGGTTTGGGTGGGGGCCTAGCAAATCCCCTTCCCGCCCATGCAGCCCCGCTGCCCCCAGCGCGTCTGACGAGCATGACCCACTCAGTCAATTACAGCACCCTTCACGGTTCAATGAACCCACTGTTTGAGGGTTTTCCCCCATCCGGCTTCTCAAACCAGCCATCCTACCGACCTACAATGGGGCAGGCAGCTCTGTACTCCCTCGAAGCAGTCAGTGGGTCCCACGCCGACACTATGTCCCGCCTCGCATCCGTTATATCATCCCAGCCGCCCCGGTCTTCATCATCGTCCTCGTCGGCCCTCTTCAACACCGACCCACACACGATGAATGACTCCTCGATCCAAGGCCTTGCCTCGGCCAACGATGCAGCGGTGGCTGCAGCGGACTTCTGGTCACGGTCTGGCTTTATGCCAACTGCAGCAGGAGTTGGCCCATTCCTGGGAATGCAACCGTCATCAACAGATATTGTGAAGAAGGATCCTCCTCCTGCCCACTCAGGATCGCGTCCCACACTGGTTGCATCCAGCAAGTCGCGCTGTTACCATGAGTCACCTTCGATAGCACAGCAGTCGAAGAATGACTATGCCATGAGTCAGACAAGCCGAGCCGCCATGGCTTCATCACCACCGACGGCCCATGCCAACTCACAGCGCTTTGAGACGCAGCGCTTCTTCCCCGGCCGGGTCTCCCAGGCAATGACTCCAGCAGTGACAGTTGAGCAGAGGTACATTGACTCGTCCCTTCAGATGGACCTCAACGATGTCATGTCGAGTGATGACACTTCAGGGTCTGTCATCGGTCAAGGACCGTCGTTCAGCGGATGCTCGCCAACAGCATTTCCCTCGTCTGGGTTTCCTGTCTCCGGGAAGCAGCGAACAATGTTCCAGCCGCAGGTGGAGCTCGCAGTGACCGACTCGCGAGTGCAAGCGACTAGTTACGGAGCGCTTGTCGCCAGCACAAACCCAATGCTCACCGCTTACAATGAGTATGGCATGTCAAAGGGATATGCTGCCAGTGCAGTGGCTGCAAGGGTCCTTGGACCAGCCGGTGGGGTTCTCTGTGGAAGAAACTCGGATCGAGACGACTCGTTTGGACTCAGTGGTCTGCTCGGCTGCTCGTCTGCCACGCAGGCATCTGTTGCAAATCTTCTAACAGTCCAGGCAGTTGCTGACTCGACCACTAAACCAAAGAAGGCAGCTGGGCGCAGTAGCCGGACGCCGAAAGCGGCTCGTTCTGGTCGCTCATCGCAGGGTTTTGATGGAGGATACCCAGTCGAGGATGACATGATGACGGATGGCCTGGGGGCGTCCGACGGAAGGCGCGGACGGCCCTCAAAAGTACGAAAGTCGTCGGAGGGGAGAGACCAGTTTGGACCTGGTGGGAAGGAGATGATGGATGGAGGCTCCACAGAACGTACCATCTTTGAGAGTGTTGACAGATACATGCCGCAGTTGATGGCTGCTCCCGGTGGCAGCGTCAGTGCACCTAGCTCAGCGGTGTTCACCCACGGCATTTCATCTGATGTCCACCTGCCCGGTACGCTTCTACAGGGCTCTGACATCTATATGTATGGACCGAGCAAACCAACCCAGGAGACGCAAGTCTTTCTGACGAACCTATGTGGGAACAGCTTTGTCAACCCTAACGAGCTTCTACTGAAGGAAAATGCAGTTGAGAACTTCGTTGGCCTCCAGGAACATGCGGCGTACGCCGATGCCACGGACTATGAACTGGCGATGAAGCAGCGAAGCGATCCGCCGGTGCCTCAAGTCATCGACGAGGAATTTACACATCTCGCACAAGGTCCGGTCATAGACAGCGAACGAAGCAAACACACAACGAACGTAAAACCTGCAAAGCAGGAAGTGGGATCACCGGGCACAAAGGGCAATTTCCTTGACTCATTCGTCAACTTTCTTAGCGGCAAAAAACAAGAAACCCTGTCAAGCGTCTCGAGCGCAGCTGTTGCCAATCGGCCCGTCCTCCCGAAGTACATCCCAGACACCCGGCCGCGACGGACAGAGGAGGACGTAAAGAAGACCACAGAAGGCGCTGGAAAGGAGAAACAGTTGACTCATCCAGACCTGAAGAACACACAAAAGTTGACGCCCGGTGTTGTCGTCGGTGTTAAGATTTTGGATTCAGCTGTTGCTGTAAGGTCCGCTGAGCACGTGAAAAGGTCAACTGTTGGTCCTGTGCATGTGGGTCCTGTCCCGGTGGTTCCTGCAAAGGAACGGCCTAATGCTGTGCCAGTGAGACCACAGCCAATGCGAAAGGCCAAGACAGTTGTAGAGGAACAAAGGAAGCACAAAATAAGTAAGGGACTCTACTTGTGTTGTTTGGATAGTTATAGAATGTTCTCAGCTTGTCTCTAGCAGCTTTGAGATATGAATAGATCCTTATATATACTGTATATGTACCTGTATGTATGTATCTGTACAAGTTTGTATGGAGGTATGTATGTTTGTATGTTTGTATGAATTTATGCATTTATTTATGTATATATGTTTGTATTTATGTATATCGAAGTGAACATTTTGCATGTATTCATATGTGTGTTTATGTATGAATGCATATAATTATGTATGTTTGTGTTTGCATTTATGCATGTATGTGCCAGTATGTGTATGTCTGTATGTGTGTGTATGTATATGTGTATTATGTATGTGAATATATAGTTACTTTAATGACGAGAGCGTACTAAAAGCGACTGGGAACCAATGCAACTCGTCATTAAAGCGTTGAACAACATCTCTCTGAATGTTGAATCTATAGGTTTTGTTATAAGTACTGGTTGATAGGAGATAATGGTTGCCACTGAAAATTTGAATATTTGCTAAATTATAAATTTGTTTGTCTTGATGTTTAACTGACAAAATCTCTGTAAATATTTGGAATATTTGTGTAAATGGTGCACTTGTATATGATCGAGAGATTGACACATGAATAGGATTGTCAAGTGGTCATGTTTTTTCTTTTTCAGACAGTGACGATTCAAGTGATGAGGATGTGAAGACAACAAGTGTTGCACGAAGTCGGCGTGAAGTTCGAAGCAACGATGATGAATATGACTCAGACAAAGACCCTGCATGGAAGCCAGCACAGGTATTAATAATAAATACATAATTATTAATAAGTATTTGAGAACTTCTCTAGTACTACTATTGTAATGCTCAAGGCATTATTTGATGGTCTCTAATAGCCAGAATCAGTGTGCTTGCCAAATTCCAAGGCAAGTCTGTTTGAAAGCCAGGAGGGAAATCCAAAATGACTTGAATAGTTTTAGAACCAGTAGAATAAGGCAAGATTTGGAAAAGCAAGTTCGATTCATTTATTCAGTCATTCTTTCCTTCAATCTTTTGTTGGTTGGTCTTTACAATTTCAATCAAGCTGTCAGTTAAACTGGTGACCAAATGAAGAACCTGCTGGGAAGGAATATTAGAACCATAGGAGTCAAGTAAGGTTAAGAAAAGCATGTTAACCAATTAGTCTAGTGGTTAGTGTGTTGGACTTTCAACCAAATGTTGTGAGTTCAAATCCCCTCCAGGCCAGGCAGAAAGGTGTTTTGAAATTTCTGCTCTTGCATGCCCTAGTGAACTTGGCATCAAATATGAGTACACTGATTGAATTTTGGCTCTCTGACTTGAAGTTGCATAAATTTGCATTTCAGTCAAACCGTAAAAGGGTTCATCACCAAGACGATGAACTGGAGTCACCTGGGAAGAGAAACCGGAGTCGAAAACTAAGTACAAAGTAGGTCGTGTCATTTTTGATTGGCCCAGTATAGGTTGTTACTCAAAATTTGTAAAGCAATACTCTAAAGCCAAGTGCAGGGCACCAACTTATTCACCAGCGCTGCGTCACGTGGAGGGGTTGTCCAGAGAGGTCAGTGAAGGTCAGAGTCCGGTGGCCAGAGAGAGGAAGCAGAGAAGGTACTGAGGTGGCTTTCATTGAAGACGAGAAAGCTTGGAAGGCAGGGTATTGGATGGATTAGGGTAGGAATTCCTCATGAGTTGGGACTTTAATTGGGAGTAGAAACCTGTGGGGTGATAAGTAGAGGAGTCTGCTTGCGATCATGAGCAGAGCATTCGATACTGTTGGGCCAGATACAGCAAATGTCAATGCTTTGGTTTTTCCTATCAATGCCATGTAGTAATCCTCAGGAGAATACAGTTGAGACTGTCCAGGAACTGATGAGAAAGCATCCACTCATTGATTAGATTAAAAACTTGACTTAATTATATAGCTTCATGTGATCTGTTATTAGGCATTAATAAGTCAGGATCTGGATTTCTATAGGTCAGAAAGTATACGGGAAGTGGTGTCTTGGGCGTCACCTGTGGTTGCACCAATGTCCATAAAGGCTGGTTCATTGCCTGAGACAGCCAGTGTTGCAGATAGCCAAGCACTGCCTTCAGGCAAATCACCCAAAAGCAGTGCTGCCCATGCATACCAGGTATGTTAAATGATAGATAATTAATTCTGTTCATTCAGTATTTGGTTCAATCATTCAGTGATTGATTAATTTACTCCTTCATTCATTCAGTCCATTCATTCATTCATTCATTCACTTATTTTTTCATTCATTCATTATGGCACTAAAAAAGTTATAATTAGATTCAAATTCGTTTGTTCTTTCATCTCTTTATTTGTTCAGTCACTTATTCGTTCATTCGTTTACTCTTTCATTCTTTCATTATTACAGTGCTATAAAAGTAATCATGCGTTGATTTGTTTGCTTATTCTGTCTTCCATTCATTCAGTCATTTAGTCATTGATTAAAATGGCCCAACAGAAGGTGTGATTAGGTTAAGTTGATGGGATTCAGAGTCGTTTATTTTATACTATTGTTTTTCAGTTCAAGCCACATTCATTTTGTCTATAAATTCTTAATTCTTTTATGTGTTTATTCGCTTTTTCATTTAGTGCGATATTATGTGAATCAAATGTTACAAAATGGGAATTGAATGTAGCTTCTTGTGAATCTAATGTAATGTGAATTGAATGTAACAAGTGAATTGAAAGTCACATGAAATCTCCTATGAGTATTGCAGTTGATTTTAAATACATCCCTCTGTCTCTAAATCTGTTATGCAGCATTGACAGACCAAGTAATTCAAGAAGTCAGTAGAATACCTTATAATGTGAATTAAATGGAATGTACTGTGAATTGAGCATAACATGAGTTTAATGTAACGTAATGTTAGTTGAATGTACCATAGTTTTCATTATGTGAATTGACTGTAAGATAATGTGAAATGAATGTAATTGTGTGAACTGAATATAACAACTGGTAATGGTAATTGTAGCATAATGGTTATTTATTGTAGAAATTTGAATTTAATGCGATAGTATGTGAATCAAATGTTACAAAATGGGAATTGAATGTAGCTTCTTGTGAATCTAATGTAATGTGAATTGAATGTAACAAGTGAATTGAAAGTCACAACATGAACTGAATGTAATGTGATGTGAACGTATTGTAACACATTGTGAACTAAATGTAATGTTGTCACATCATGTAAATTAAACATAGCATAGCCAGATATTTCTATCATTCATTTTTTTTCTACCAAAAGAAAGGTGATTTTGTGATCGAAAAGAAGGATCTAAAGAGCACGACGTACTCAATCTGGAAGATTGACACTGGGCGACTTTTGCAGAAGTACGAACCAGTTGTCAGAGATGGACGACCTGTCCACCAGGCCATCTCCACGGTCAGATTCCTCAGTATTAGAGTTATTACATCATTATTAGCGTCGTCAATGTCATCAGCTGAAGCGTCATTATATATGTCATCATCATCGTTATACTTGCTATAATTCGGTTCACCTAAGCATCCTTGTTATCACAGTTGTTATTACTTAGGTTCACCAGCATCATGGTTATCACAATTGTTAATGTCATCATTGTTACAGGAGTACATACAGTGTTATGGTGAAATTTATTCCAAATTCATGCTTACAGACATTTGAAATACTGAATACTCCAGTGATTATATATTCTGGCCTTGTACTTCCAGGCATTGTCTTTAACTGAGGATCTGTCATTCACCCTAGTAGAATGTTACTGCTGATGCGGTGACATTTCAAACTGAGCAACCGCCGTTATAATCATGCTTATTAGCATTATCACCATCGTAGCTAAGATCATGGTTATTATCATGATCATCGTCATGCTTATCATCTTTGTTGGTTTCACATTGTAGTAGTATCATTGCCATCATCAAGATTTTAACTTGCAGGAGTTGCTTAATCTACATGTTTGCCTTAACTTGTCATTGGTATTTTGGGTTTTATGTTTGCTGTCATTTTCGTGTTTATCAATTTTGTTTCATTCATTCATTCCGAGAATTTATATAGCGCCTCTTCAAGAGACTTACTCAGAGGCGCTCCCACCCGAGCCACGGCTATAAAAGTGTTTGCTGATTTGTGCAATACTTATTTTGTATTCTAGTCAAATCATGGAAAAATAATGAAATAAATCTGCATAAATTTACTCTTTTATCTAAATCTCCCTTACCGGATATTACTTTGTGTAACTGTTATGTATGTAAGTAAGAGTTACAAGGTTATGTAAATAGGAGTTACAAGGTAAACACCACTATGCCAGTATTCATGTGGAAATTGATAACAGTGTAAAAATTCATTTTTGCAAGTAGGGCAATAGAGTACTGATGTGTTTGACCTTTTTGGAATGCCTTGTTGATACCAGCAATCCCAAGATGGCTGTATGTTGTGTTTTTCAGAATTTGTTGGCAAATCATTAAACAGTTTGATAGTATTACCTGAACTTACCTTGCATGCTCTTATTTCACCTTAGCTTGCCTTTTATGCATCATCTTGTAGTATTCCAGCTGGTCAGATGACATCAAAGTCAACTATGTCGCCATCCGAATCAATGTCATTGTCGCAAGTCGAGTCCAGGAAGTCGTCGAAGTCGTGGAAGACTTCAGACCGAAGGAGCCCAACAGGTTACAGAATTCTGTGCAAACATTTTTCCTTAGCTGAACTTGTGTAACCTTAGCTTAACTGGCCTTAACTTTTGTTTGACCTTGCCTTACCTCACTTTAACTTCAATTCCTTACCTTATCTTACCTTAACTGTAGTTTCTACCTTTCCATAATTTCGTTTTAATAAATTGCTTTTGTTTAAAATTTTATTTGCCTTAAAATCTTGCCATACCTTATGCTATCTTAACTTCTGTCTGTACCTTACTCTAACCTGGATTCCTCCAACACTTGTCTTAACCTATTGTTACCCTAACTTGGAAATGGGGTTTCGTCTTAAAAGCTTCTGCCACCAAATGCCCACCACGCCACCTTTACTTGTTTCCTGAACTTACCTGACCTTTGTTAGTCCTACCTAACCGGTATATGCGAGCCCAGAGACAAGGAGTTACGGACGATACTCCGGAGATGGTGTCTTCGAGAGGAAGCAACGGGCCACCGGTTGATTGCCCGAAACACTTGCCATCAGGGTTGATGATCGCTTGGCAGCATTAGACACCGTGTTGGGGGGCGTCAGATAGAAGTTGCTGGGGTGGATGGCCGACGGAATTGGGGAGGGGCACAGCACATTCAAGTTGGAACCTAACCTTAAAGAAGAGAAAAACTGATTATTGCTGTAGACATTTATGACCTGACCTTTGTTAGTCCTACCTAACCATATGCTGCCTTACATTAACGTACTCCATGTCTTCAAGTAACCACTGATTATTGCTGTAGACATTTATGATGGTGCTAGAGATGTTATTTGAATACCGGTATATTAGATGCTTCATTAATTGTTTTTCTTTTAGCGTTGAGTCATTTGTGGAGCCATTCAATGTATTCATCCAGATCTTGCTGAGTCAGTCACTGGAGCCAAACTTCCTGGATGCCTTACTTCTTGATCCTGGTTAGACACTGGTTTCTGTTTACCACCTTATTATGTTCAGCTTCTAAATATCATGGAAAACTCATTGGTAACAGGTTCCCTTCCTAACTCACCAAGTAAACGTGAGCTAGTCCCAGGGTTTGGGCATTCCATAAATATGGCATCCTAAATAAAGCATCCGAAATATAATAGGTTAAATATAGCATACTAAATAAAGTATGGCATCATAAAGCAACCTAAATATAACATTTTAAAAATTACATCCCATATGTAGCTTCCTAAATATAACATCTTAAGTATGGCTTCCTAAATACAACATCATAGATAATAGCATCCTAAATACATCCTTCATAAATACAACATCTCAATATAGCATCGTAAATACAGTCTAATTATGACATCTGAATATTATTATGGCTTCTTAAGTATAGCATAAAATGTTACTTCCTAAATATGGCATCCTACCGTATTTATAAACATCCTAAATATTTCTTTCTAAATACAACATCTAAATGTAGCATACTAAATACAACATCCTACATATATCATCCATGATATAACATCATAGATATCCTAAGCATAGCATCCTAAATACATCCTAAATATAACCTACAAAATACCCTTTTTAAAATATACACCTGGTTAAATATAGCTTGCTAGAAACAATGCTCTGACTGTTGCTGTTCTGTATGTGGTTTAGAGCCGTACTATATGGATCCATTGGGGAAGATTGAGACGGCGATCGAAGCACGTCTTGACCGGATCAAGACAGCTTGCAAGTGGACCAAGGAGTTTGTGGTGAGTCGATACAGAAGAAGATTCAAATTTCTTCTTTTGGCATTTTCTGTTGGCATTCTTTCTATGATATGAAACTGCTTTACTTTACATTTGATGGTACTAGTAGTCACTAATACAGTTGTTCTTTTTAAAATGATACATGGTAACCACTGTCATTTTAGGATTATTCAATGGTAGTTGTAGTTGCTGCGGATCTTGACGCTCTCAGTGTGGTTAGTGTATTCATCTTATAGCTGAGTTAGTTACGGGACATCAGTGGAGCAAAACTCTTGAAAGTATCTTTGTGTCCTGTCACATTTGACAGTACAACACAGTGGCCATCTATCGGGCAGTCATGTGTCTCATTTGAAAGTTGTATTGCAGTTTTGTCTGAGCTGTGTTTAGTCATTTATTGTAAGTTCATGCTACCAGAAGTGTTGTTTTGTGTGATAGGAGGATGCTGATAACATGTCAAAGGTTGAGATAAGCAATGGAACATTTGATTCTTTACACTGCCAGGTAATCTAATCTAATCTTATCTATTCTAATCTAATTAGAATGATCAGGCTTTGCTGTATATGCACAAAGTATCAATAGAGGGTGCCAATACCTGCATATTTGGTGAGTTTATGTTTAGCTCTACTTGTACGAATATTCATTCATTCAATCATTCATTATATAAATACCATGGTATATACCGGCACATACACACATAGCTACACACGTATACATAAATACATACCTATGTATGTATGTTTGTACTTATGTACATGCATCGTATGTATGTACATGCGGTCATACATTCATAGGCTACATACCTGACCGACTGTCATTTCTTCAGGCAACAGAGGACACCAGTGTTGCAGCCGCGGCAAGTGTAAAGTTTTTTGGGAAAGTCTACATTCGCAGTAACATGAAGACTGTGAAGGAAGTTACAGAGAGTGAAGCAAAGGTTGGTTAAGTAATTTCAGAGTAAAATTAGAACTGCCTATCATCTCTGCGTAATTTCAGAGTAAAATTAAAACTGACTTTCATCTCTGCCTCTGCTAATTAAATCAAAGACCTCTCATATATTTGTATATATGTGAAGGGGTTTAGGTAAATGATAACACTCTGGCATGAAGAACAGAAGATCAGCATAGACTCGAGGTTGATTTCCGCCACCCTCCTAGAGGTCTGCTAAGGCTTCCATTCGCTAGGTGGTGGTGAAATGAGCAGTAGGACAGATTGGCGCCTTGCTTGGCTGCCATACAGTTAAATCCGACTCCTGTAATAACTTGTAATCATCTGTTCATACTGTGACTTGTAATCATACTGCAGTGTGTCAGTCTGAATTAATAATAAACACAAGTATACATATATGTATATATTTATATATGTGTGCTGTCGTATAGGGTTTCCACAAGGTTCTATGGTGAGCCCAGTCCTGTTGTATATTGCTAATATGAGGTTATGAATGATATGATAATACTGTTGCCTGAATATGCCTACATCTTTGCCCTACAGTAGATGTTTTGATTCCATACAAAATATAAGAGAAGTCCTTCTACTGATGTGACTTTTACTGTGGTGGATCATGTAGAGTTGGTTAGGGGATGATTGACTGATTGATCAGTTGATTGATTGATAAGGTGTTTTTGTGATTGGTGTTTATGTTGTGTAGGAGTTGTTGGTTGGTGCACTGACGCGACAATTCCTCCCAGTGTACCATGGACTTCGCCACCTCAAGTTCACTCTCTATGAACTCTGCCAAAAGAAGGTTAGAAGATGAAAGTCTTGGATGATATTAAAGGCATTATGATAATAGGATAGGATATTAAGAGGAGTGGATGACCAGAGGAGAGGAAAGACAATGTGATAAGACATAGCATGATCAGAAATAACTAGTTTATAACGAGTAGAACATAATAAAAGGATGAATACTAAAACATCTGCATATTACGCTCGTATTGCATTCACTACACTGGTTGAATGTTGAGCAAAGAATCCAGCTTAAAATCTGCCTTTTGTTTCACAAGGCATTACATTTCAATCTCTGGTTATTCCTTACTTCTTCTACTAGCAAATATGATACTGCCCTCAATCAGAGTTGCATTGGGCTCTAGAGCATAATTCAGTGCTTTTCAACCTGTTTGTAGTGACAGAACCTTACACAAAGCACTCATTTGGTCATAGAACCCATGCAGTGTGTTTCACCATTCAATTTTTAAAGAAATAAATGTAATTGAAGGGTTCAGAGCAATAACCAGGTATGTCTGAAATTATGAGTTTTGGGAAAATGGCTTCAAAGATCTGATACTTCAAACTGTTGTATCTTAGCTATTAGACCACATATCGACAAGCTGTTTGAAGCACCATATAAGTATTGTTGTCTTTAACGAAAACTTTGCATGATGCAATGCAATAGATAACATTATTGTTTTTACACGACAATTTGCTTCATACCCGGTTATTGTCAACACCAACACCTTACCATCAGTATAATTATGGGTGCAGTAACAGGGTATGTAGACAAAGTTTGTTTTCTAGCAGCTGCGTACCAACCATGTCATCTGGTGTTAGTCGACATACCTTATTCTTGGTCACACTATTACACAGTACGGAAATCGTGCAAGAAGAAGGTAACAGTACATACATTATTTTCTTTATAGCACGGATATAGCCCAATTTAGAGCAAGTAAGTGACAATAACCGGGTATGTCAAATAACCTGTCTGTTGCACCGGTTTTAATACAAAGATTACAAGAAAAGACAATCTTGTTATCATACCTGGATATTGCAATGGAGTAATGGTAGAATACTGCCGGATGCACAATTCCATGTTATGTTGACATATTTGTTTTTCAAAAATGACTATAAAAAATATTCGGATCTGCACGAAATTTACAGGGTAAATAGACTACTGTATTCAAAGCACGCTGGCTTACTTTTTAGCAAAGAAGTGGTATGTCGACATAACTGGTTATTGCTCTGAACCCTTCAATTGTGACTGCGCGTATTGCAGGCTGTCTGCTCTGTTAGTAGTTGATTTATGTCTTCTGTCATTTGTGTTCGTGTGAATTGTTTCAATTGCATAATTGTACACTGTAATCTGAATAAACGAAAATATTATTATTATTAATTGTAACTTCTGATGTTGGGATAATCATGTTAAAAATGTTAATTATTTTAACATGCAGTAGAATCATGCCTGGCAAGAGCAGAATTCTGCTAATTGCTCATCCTTTTGTGAATTCAGTTGGCGGTGTCTTGATTAGGTATATATATTGAACTGCCATGGAAGCCCTGGCCGATGCCCGCGTAGCCTAAAGGTTTCATGGAACCGCAGTTGAAAACCGCTGGCGTAATCATTGGCTGGTCTGAAGCTTTGGAATTTACTGCCTAGCCCTGTGCATTCTGTCAAATCTTTGACCTAATTTTGATCAGAACTCGGATAATTAGGATAAGAGACGATCGAGTGATAAGGTTATAGGTTGCCAAGGGCATTGTCTATACTATACTTAAGACTCTTAAGTGGTGCTATATAAATGCCTTGTTACATTACACTACATTACTTTTACCTGATGCGTTATGTTTGTGTTTTATCTGATCCATGTTACCATTTTGCCATATGGTTTTCTTGTGTGCACAGGTGACCGAATTGAGACAGGATTCAGAGATGGAAGATCACCAGGTCCTTGACACTTGTCTCCAGAATCCCACCTGGATTAAAGAGGTATCTGAATGACTTCTATTTACCAAAGGAATGGATTCTGTTACCCTCTTTAGTGATTGATGCAGGTGCAGTAGGTAAGGTAATGTAAAGAGGTTTAGCTTTATGTGTAAAGTAATATGTAAGATGAGGTAAATGAAAGGTAATGTTTTGTAAGATAATGGTCAAGGTAAGGTTAGAGAAGTTAAGATAAGGTAAGGTAGGTAAGATGTAAGATAAACAACAAATTGAGATCACTTCCTCTTTTCAAGCTTTTCCACCTGACATTACCTTACCTTACTGTGCCTTTAATCTTCCTTAGCTAATCTGACCTTATCTTGCCTAACCTAACCCTATAATATCTTATCTTAACTAACCTTATACTTTATCTTACCTAACCCTATCTTACTTCACCTTATCTTACCTTATGTTATCTTACCTAACAATAGCTTATTCAAGTATGAAGCAAAGCACTTAATATTATGCTTTTTAAGTAGCTCTTAAATGTGCTCTTACCTTACTGAACCTGACCTTTCCTGGTAGAGATCTCTGGCCTAAGTGATGTGGTTGGCTTTGTGCTTCTGTTTTCAGCTGTTAAAGATGTTGGAAGAACTCTTTAATGAAGCGAACAGCACATTGGTCAATTAAAGATACGAAGATGAAACAGCTGACTACCAACGTACTTACTTTCTTTTGAGGCCAAGCAGATGTTGGCAATTTCGTTGTTTTTTTGACTGTTTGAGCATTTTGCTCATAAGGCGAATGGTGCCAATTGAACTCCATGAGTTTTCACCACCAGCTTAACAGCACTGGTCATGATCACTACGACCAGCAGTAATGAAACGACTACGGTGGTGCTCGATCAATGAACAGCTGCTACTCTTATCATTGGCAACTCTACCAATGCCACCCAGTTGACGATTAACACCATCCCAGTGCCATCTTTAACACTACCACAACCATCAACACCACCACATATACCATTAGCACCACCATCATTAGCACCAATACCACTGGCAACTGGCACCACCAGTTGCACCTTTAACACCTCTTTACTACCCCAACTATCACTGCACTAACATCACCCTCCCAATACCACTGCTAGCAACTACACTAACGCAATGATCACTGCCACCTCTTAACTTAAAATGTAGTTGATGTTTTGCACTCGAGTTTGCGCTACACCCACATAATGCAGTAGCCAACTGGTTTGGAGCTTGTCTTCTGAAACGAATGTTGCTGCAGGTTCAATTCCTTGCCAGTTCAGCACACAACCACTTAATGCCATCAGTTGCTAGTTCAGTTTATAGCTGTACTATAGAAATATGTAACAACTACATAACATCGACACTAGGTGGTGCTGGATGTTAAGTTTAGAATTTTTGTTGCTGGAAGTAAAATTTTTAATTTTGTTCAGCAGACTATTTTCCTTGCCTTGTAGGAATTTTCTTGTTTGTCGATTTAGTGAAATTTGTACAAAGAATCTGTTTAGCCAAGTTAAACAGCAGTGCCTGGTCGGAGTGGACACTAATGTGGCAGGCATAATGGTTTAACCATTAGTTTGCTGGGGCTGTAATTTTTGTGGGTTTGAACCTGCTTCGCAGACTATGTAACCTTTTTTGATGCATGTTTGTCTTGTACCTCCAATTTACTGACCTTACATGCACAAAATAATAAATATATGATCGAGGTGCCATTTATAAATGTACTGGCGGCAGTACGATGTCCAACATGGGGGAGGGCTAGAAACTTCCAAGTAGGGATGTAATTATCTTCGGTTCATGACAATTTGCATATTACAATGTACAGAAGTGGCTTTTAATTTTTTTGATGCACGTTTGGGGAATGGATTTGGTTGGTGCGTGTTTGTCTGTACCTCAGATTTACTCTAAAATTGTCTATGTTGTGCTCCTGCCTGTAGATCTGTCTCCTACTTGTTCAGACTGCATTCATTGAAAATACATTTTCACCATATATTTCATTTCTTTGCATGGGTCTTTTCTCCAGCTGGTTCAGACTCTCGTATCGAAGATAGATTCCTGTCATGCATTTCACTGCTGCCCATAATACATCTAGGCCTTTGTCCCAATGCTACATATACCCTAAATCACACTCTAGTCTAATATTGACTTTCGTTTATGTATGGATTACATCACATTACATTACATTTCAATGCCTTCCTAGCTTTGAACACAGATTTCAGCATCTGTTGTAACGGGAAGTAACAAATGGTTAGGAAAAGTTATCTAAAAGGTGCTATATAAATACCGTGATGCCTACTACATTGTGAAGGTGAAGACCTTTGCTTTGTATGCACAAGTATTTGTATAGCATCCTTTAAGGACTTCATTACTTTACTGCAGGATATTTGATGTCTGTGCCCACATGCTGTTTAATACAAGACATGACTTAGACGATACACACGTGCAAGGCTATGTTGTCTGGTTGTTGGATTTATGTTGTCTGTTGCTAAAGTGGCACTGGGTAACAACAGGGCTTTAGAGAATACAGTTACGAGTATTTAATAGATGTTATTATCGTTTTTATTACTTTTATTTTATAAAATGTTTTAATATACCATTACTAGTAATATTGTGTTGATTATTGCTAGTAGTATTACCATTATTCTTGATACATGTATCTTTATCATTAATACTATTATTATTATTTATAGTAGTAATAGTAGTAGTAATAGCTAGTAGCATTACCATTATTCTTGATATCTTTATCATTAATACTATTATTATTTATTATTACTATTACTATTGTTTGTATTACTGTTGTATATAAAATAAATACTGTTGCTATTGTTATAGTGAGAACTACTACTATTTACTATTCTATTTACAAATTGATAAATTTACACCAAATTTGTAATCTGCGTTACTTAACATCATGACTGCATGGAATAATTTATGTTAAATTCTATTGTTACAATTTATGTTGAGTTCTAATATGTTAAAGCTTATCTTGTGAACTTCTAAGTTGTAACAAGTTACAGTGTTACATTATGGATTTATGCTAATTCTAACATTTTACAATCATTTCATCTTTATGTAAAAAAATTTAGTAGAATTTTTGTATGAAATACTGATGTATGTTACATCAACATGTCGCAACAGTTTGAAATGTGATCAACTCTTGCAAAGGAGTCAAAAATGATGTAATTTGTAACTAATACATTTTGGAGAAAATTAATTTGTTTTGAGCTGTTGACACGAGAAAGTAAAGTGAAGTGGTTCGAAAGGGCCAGAACACATTGTGATGTTGTGCAAAACAGATTTTTTAAAAATAGTAATAATAATACAATAACAATAATAAACAGCCCCTCAAGGCGATCTCCACATTCCAGCTGCAAGAACTAGACGATATAGCTCATGGAATTTTGCAGTTGCAGGACCGTACATCCGTCTAAACCTGTCTTCCGGCATGCATCCGTAACCACTAACAGTCGATTAATTAGGAATAGGACTTGAAACAGGTCTGAGGAAACTTTATTGACTAAAACAGTTAATATGAATTGATATCGCCTGCAGGCCTATCTTGTCTTGCATCAAGAGTAGGGCCATTGCCATTGCGACCAAGCTTTTTACACATAATGTGGTTCATCTGTATAGTTCATAGCTTGGATGCAGACGAGCATCATTTGGTGGCACGGCTTTCTTTAGGTGTCCTGGCTCTTTTCAAGCTTGTTTTCACAGCTTCACTTGCATAAGGTCACTCCTACCTGACTAGTCCCACAAACTTGTGAACATTTCATGTTCAGAATTGTAACAAGCCTCCAAGTACAATAGTTTTACTGCACTAACAGACTGCTTGTGCTTGCATAGCACTCCACTTACAGGCTTCCCACGGCCACAGTGATACAATATTTCAGACCACTGTTGGTTTAAACAGTGGTCTGAAATATTGTATCAATGTTTTCGCTTTCTTGAACTTGACTCTGTCATTATAACTGGGGACCACTAGGGCCTAATTGTATAATTGAAGAGAATTTTCAAAAATGGACACAACATAAATAGCTGCACTCCTTGAAAAGGTAAAGGAACACTTGATTTATAACTCATGACGTTTCAAAGTAGCAAGGCCATATGTCTGGAATCGCATGCCGTCTGAAAATGAGAATGCAATGGTCAGTTTCAAATGTAGGCATTTTAAATTCAAGTTAACCCTGGCGAGTTGAAATGATGCCATGGACCACATTCAAGTTAACCCTGCGTGTTAGAGCTTCCTCAGACATAATTTCAAGTGCCACGTGAATGAGCAAATATGTGACAGGTCCCGCTGTACTGAAACTAAACTAAAGTCAATAATGATAATAATAGCCTCATTATAAAAATGCAAACAAATTTTGCTGACATTTTTCGACACCTTATTTATTGTATGTCAAGATCCATTCACAAACGTTTGACACCAATTACAGTTTAACTCCACCATGCCCATAGTCCTAGATGCCAGTGCATGGATAAATGGAGGTTAAACAGAAACTACTATTACTACAATCAATTCAAAACTCCACCGCCATTTTCGACCAGTGCCAGTCCCAAGCCTAGATCATGTAGGAGGGCAACGATAGTGTCGTTAAACAGAAGCTACCTAACTACAGTCAATTAAACTCCACCACTGCTGTTTCGTGACGTCATTCCCAAGCTTGGACAAGCAAGGGTGGATGAAGTTTTTCAAAGGCACTGGAAGATACATGTAGTCATAGACGAGCTCTAGATCACCAAATGGTTGTGTATTCCGTATCATGCTTTGTCTGTAAAGCATTGATTGCCAGTGTGAGCTGGGAACGTTGTCTCTTTTACCAAGCAGTAGAATTTGGCACCTGTAAAGGCTCGAAAGTAATGATCAGTAATCCTGTGCTGTATCTCTATTCAGGACCTTAAGCTCGTCCATTGCTGGCTTTGATCCTTTAATAAACTGAGCGCCTTATCAAAAATCCAGCAAAGGACATGGCCCATGGGGGCCTTTGCTTACTAACTTGAAGACATGGTCATTGGTCAGTGTTTATAACCTCTCTCTAGACGAGGTGAGGTTACTTTGATATCCCGAATCCATCTGAAGTTCGTTCTTCCAACTGAACTCGACTCCATGTCCTCCGTTCGTAACAGTTTCCAGAATGTTCCAAAGCCGCGTTGCCACAGTATGGGATCTATCCTTTCCATCGCTCTCCCAGTAACCAATGACCATTCCATAGACAAACAGTTGATCGCCCACAGGCCCAGGTCGCGAAAGCACCAACGCCCCGCTATCACCCTCCTCAGCAATCTTCTCTGGTTTACCCTCTGCTCGGATGATACGAAGGGTGTTATAGAGGTCATCTTTCTTGAGAGTACACATCGACTCGGCGATTATCCCTTCGCTCGACGAACCGTCTTTAAGGAGGACAATGACCGGTAAATTTGGGCTGAGGTCTGCCTTGAAGAGACTCAAGCGGTAACGTCGGCCGCCGACAGTAACTGTATTATCGTAAGGAATTGATATGCCAAGCAAGGCAAGGTCGGCGGTTACCTAAAACACGCATTCAGTCCGTTATTCATTACTCAGATACTTAAAAGAAAGTTAGAGGTAACAGCAACACACTTGTGAACATGTCTCTACAGAGTACAGAACCTCCACAAACACACAAAGGTAAAGGTTGCGGTCTGGACAGATGTAATTCCAACCCAGTTCTACGCTTGAAACTACAGTTAGCGATCATCTGTCTCTCACTTCGTCCCCTATTAATTCCCCTCGTCTTTCACACCCGCCTGTCAATCAGCTATTAGCTGCCCCAACCACTCTCCAATCAGTGGACCCATTGTCCGTCCATCACGTCTCCCACTCTCGGTCTGCGCTTGGATTTCAAGTGGCGCTTTAGCAGCTCTTTACAATTACGAGTACAATCTCATTTTATGATTCCACTTAGCTATGTCCTTGCATGCTCTTTGCATTCCAGTCTAGAACATTAACATAATGTAATTAATAGGCAAAATAAATATTCAAACTAAGCTACATAATCAAATCTACACTTAAATCTGAAAGCATCATTGTTGATTGCACATATTTTACTATACCACCCTCCAATCAAAGCAAATATTAACCCACCTACCTTCCAAGCCACCCAAATATACACCCACTCTTCAATCCACCCACCCACTCAATACATGCCCACTATCCTATTCACCCAATCTGCCAACTTTCCAGTGTATCCATCCCCCAATACATCAGTTCACCAACTCAACAAATCCCGAATTCATTGACCCAAGCAGTTACCTGTCCAAGGGACTTGTGAACGACTGAAGCATACTTCATCCGACACCATCCGCTCTCCAACCGATTTTCAACGAAGAACTTCTGATTCACATTCTCGTACAGATGTCCCACCGTCAGACCCACATCTGCCCCACCAGGCAGTCCACTCACTGCCCCACTGTATGTGGCATAGCCGGGCTCAGACTTTTTCGAATGTGGATCCCTTTCCATGGCATCAGAGAATATGATAGATCCAGGTTTCAGGGTTCTGGTCAAGATCTGCCCCTGATGTGTGGGGTGGCGGTTTGAGTTGGGGCATGGAACAAACCGACCTTTGGTGGGCGTTGTTGTCACTACAAAATGGAAGTTGTCAAGGTTTTGTCCCATGCGACGGATTTTGTCTTCAGCCGTGGCCTTAGTTATGCCCTCGACTCCAATGCGAAGGCCATTCACGTCCTCGCTGTACTCCATCACCCACTGAGTTCTGAAAATGGACAGAAACTGTAAATTACAAAATTTATAAACTGCTACTGAAAAGTTGAGCACAGCACACTTGCTTCTTCACGAGCTCTTATTATAATTTAATGCGCTGAAGCAGTTTAATAATTATATAATAAAGCGTTGTAATTACAATCACGCTATACAAACGTACGCTTTCAGCATTGGCTGAGTCAAAAATGTTGTGTGTCTTAACTTCTACAGCAACTAAATTGCCATTTAAGAGCTAAGCACAGGACAGCAGAGTATTTATGAGTGCTGCATCAAGTCAGACAGGTTGTTCAGAGATACTGTATGACGGACAATATACAGTCGAAGGGAACCAGAGAGAGGACAGACAGAAGATGTAACTACAAGTTGTGTTTAGGTAGAAAGAGAAATGTAGACATTCAATTGAAATTACATTACAAACAGAAAATTTAATACCATGCACTGAAATGCAACACAGTGTGAAGGAATGTAAGCACATTATCCTTAAATGTTAAAATTTGGTGCAACACAAAAGAATTCATTTAAATTAGGCCTGGTACTGATTAAAATAATTCTAATCGATTAATCTCCAAAATTTTATCGAGATTAATCGATTAAATTCGATTAATTTGGTCCATGTTACATATAGCCTCAAAAAATTTCTAGACTGAATACACTGCAAAAATCTTTCAATCATTTCACATGCTAAAGTTCAAATTGTCAAACTGTGAAATGTAGTCAGTAGTAACTACCTTCTGTCTACAAAAATCTTCAATAATTTCGCAATTTTCGACTTTTCCTTCAGCATTTACCTTAAATGCAAAATAATTGCTTAATTTTCCACTCAAATGTTTCACATTATTACTGTTTGCCATATTGTTTATTCCAGAAATAGGTTGGTTTACGTCATAAAATAAGTAAGAAAATTAATCGAAAATTAATCGAACAAGCCGAAATTAATCGAATACACTTTTTAATGATTAATAGATTAATTAATCGTTAAAATCCGTAGCCCTAATTTAAATGTAAACAGATGCATACAGTGTAAACAAAAGTTGAAATCCACTTACTTATTGAGCCAGCCAAACATGTGAAAGAGGCTGTATATAGAGGAATAGGCACTGGTCAGACTATTTCCTGCAAACCAGATGGTAACTTAAGTAAAAGTATGATAACTTAAGTAAAGGTACATTAACTAACATAAAGGCATGGGTAACTTAAGTAAAGGTAAGTTAACCTAAGGTTAGGTAGGAGAAGTAACTGAATGCTAGATTAATAAATGCTAGGTTAGGTAGGGAAGTAACGTTGGATAAGATGATATCAACTATAGTTAGATAAGGTAGAAGCAATTCATTATTGAAACAATCAAAACAAAATATTAAAACAATAAAACAATTAATTAATAAATAACATGAATAAATGCAAATATATGACCTCAGCCCAGAAAATGTACCACTTGAGCATGGACTTATTAACAGTTTCCATACACTGATATCATAAAGTCAGGGAAAAGTTTCAGGACGTTTGGTCTAAAATTCATGCCCTTTTAAAATGAAAATATAGAAGGTCATTTGGCAGGAAATCGCAAATAAAAATTCAACCTGTCTCTAGCTGATGCATTAATTACATATTTTGGCCTTAAAACGTCATGTGGCATAATATAGTTTGTAACACAGTGATACAAAGGTGCAGTTGCATAAATTAAATGCAAAAATCAATAATCATCGTTTTACAGGAAAATCCATTTTTCGGCTGATCTAGAAAGCGACAAGTGGTCCCTTTTCTGTTCTGAGGTCACATATAAATAACATTTTAAACAAAGGATTCAAAGATATACATGGTGACCATATTTGTCCATGTAATACATGCATCGAGTTACTTTAGCTACTCTAATCAAATGTGATCAAATCTATTCCAATCCATATGCACCAAACCCAGTCTAACAAAACCCAACCTAAACTAACCTGAAACCAATCCATCTAATTCCAATCAACTATAGTTCAATCCCATCCAATGCAATCCAATCTAATAACTTCTATAGTGCTGTTATCGTACAGAACAAGGTGTAAATTCATGCATGATAGTTTTGAGCAAAACTCACAATTAGCCAAATGTAAAGTCATCACACCACAGTTTTATACTACAACCACCATGGTCTGATCTCCTCACTGACAGTGCACAGACAGTGTGTTAATTTCATAGCTGAATTTGCTATTGGGGTGCAAGTGGAACAGAAAACTCTAAGCATCTGGCCTGTTGGGGAGTTGAACCTCTGGGCTGACTGTTTAACAGGCCAACCATTAGACTATTGTACAACTACCACAAACTTGACTCACCAGAAAAAGCGTGAACTTCAGCATTGCCTGGTTCAGTGGCACGACCAGCCAGTGACAAATCGCTCTTAAGCGAGATCGGCGAAAGTGTTCGTGGATCGTCCCTCTCATCAAAGACTGCAGTCTGTGATCGAGGAATTGGGAATTCCATCTCACTGAGGTTCACCTTATAGGAAAGACTTGACAGGAAGTCTGGGTAACTGTAGTGCTTTGAGGGAAGATTAGGAATGAGAGGTAGGATGTTGCCGGTCAGTGGTTGACGGATGTCTGTTGGTGCATGCTGAGTCAGTGTCTCAGTGTTGTCCCGTGAAAAGCGGTCTTCAGCATGTTGAGGAAGCAGGCCTTGATCTGACTCTGGAAAGTAAGATGAACTTCAGACTAAATAAGATAAATAAGATAAGATAAGGTAGGCTAACTTACGATGACAATTTCTAACATATTGGAGTTTACTGTTGCTAAGTTTACATAGCGGACTTACCGGTAATCTTTGTTCTGCGGTAGATTTTGGATATTTTTATGGTATTTGCATGCATCTTGGCCTACATGACTGCATGAGGAGAGATGGGCTTCCTGTTTCTACTGTTAAGTTAGTATAGTATTACGGTATTTCTGTTGGAAGTTGGATTGGCCAATATGACTGCATCAGGAAGGCCCATCCTACGACCTGTCACTGCTCCATAGTATCGATGCAGCTTGGTCTGAAGACATCCACTGACTGGGCTGCAAGTGAGTGCATGGGCTTATCACTGGTGACTCTTCCAGTCTTATATGCATTGTTTTGCCAAGTGATAAAGTTTATAGCGCTGAAAGTGCTTCTGATTAGTCTTTTCTTGAAGTGGTACTATATAAATTCCTAATGGCAATTACAATTACAGTTAGACTATAGCAAACTCCCTGATTTCTGGAAAACTCATTTAAATGTATGACATGTGCAATCATATATTTTTCCTTTTTCCTTTATCATTTCTTTATTTTTGTCTATTCTTAGAAGTTGAGAACAATTACTTACGATCCAGCTGATGAAGTTTACGACTCTTCATGATGACGATTATCACAACAACCACAGTCAAGGCTGCCAGCAAGACAGAGGACACGGCCAAAGTCACCCAGATGTCGGTTGTTTTCACCGGAAAAGAAGTCAAGGCCAGAGACACAACAGTCGTTGATGACGCTATATAGTCAGCAAAACCTACCAATAAAACCATTTGATATTATGGCTGTTTATATTAATTATAATAATCATAATACTATTGTTGTTATTATTATTATTATTATTATTATTATTATTATTAAACTACTACTACAATTATCACTATATTTACAATTATTGTTCTTACTGTTTATTATTATATTATTAGTCATCATTATGAATTTATTTTTTAACCCACAGGATAAAATCCAGAGGGTGTGGAAACTACTCTATGCAAGGGAGAATACATTTCTGGAATGTCTAGTCTTCACAGATGTCTGACAGGTTCAAAATCCAAAAAGAAATCATGCCGAAATGCTGGATTGCTATGCAACAGGTTGGAAGTAGAAAGAAGTCTCTCTTGTGTCTCCAGAAACCCTGGCCAGGAACTCCAATCCTTGGTTACTGTTTGGATCAATTGGCTCTAAGGCTAGAGAAACAAAATAGTAAGAGACTGGCAGGTTTTACACTTGGTCTTGCATCCAACTCTAAGCAGTGGCGAAAAGTAGTCAGAAAGTTGATTCAGTACAAAAGCATTGCACACTTTGAAGTGAAGCAGTGCCAGAAATAACCAACAGCAACATGACAAAGTCCATCTGACTTCTTCCCTAAGGCCAGTAATGTGCCAAAAATGGGTAGGAGCAAATTATTATTGTTACATCACTATTAATATTACTATTATTTATTATTATTATTATTATTATTATTATTATTATTAGTAGTAGTAGTAGTAGTAGTAGTAGTAGTAGTAGTAGTAGTAGTAGTAGTAGCAGTAGCAGTAGTCGCTGTCATCATAGTAGTCGTAGTCGTATGTATATTATTATTATTACTTTTACTATTAGTAGTAGTATCATTATGATTATTATCGTGTTTATACCCAAGTATTTACGATAGATCTATGTATTTTTGTATATAAGAAATTATTTCAAAAATCTGTAATTAATGCAGCAGTGCTTCTGGTTTTGATACCTGGGCATTTATTTTGGCATTCCACTTTGTTGAGTCCACTTTCGCCGCAGATACTGGCACAGGGCAAACAGACATCAAGTGATGAATCATAGAAGAAGTCACGCTGACACAGAGGAGATGCTACAGCTTCAGCTCTTGGTTTCGCACTCATCATACGAGACAGGGAACCAGCCGGAAGACAGCACTAAAATAAATAAAACCGCACAAGGCACATAGTTAGTAAGGCAAGGTACGTTAGGCAGAGCAAGAACAATAGGTTAAGGTAAGATACAGTAAGTTAGGTAGCATAAAGACATGCAAGGTAAGTTAGGTAGAGTAACAAAGGTATGACAAGTAAGGTAACATAAGATGAATGCATATATAGCATCTTGCAACTTAGTGTTTATTACGGTTGAGAAGAATAGCATTCCTTTAACATAACCTCGAGAGGCAGCTACGGTTATGGAGTGCTAGCGACTTCAAGTTTCTTAGCCTTGGTATTTGAGGGTAGGTGGCCAGTCCTCTCCCTCACCACCTGATCTTTCCACTTACAGTGTACTGCTAGTGTACTTGAAACTTGTTATAGTCAGGTTCGTTAGAGGGAAATTTCTTGCTGCTGAATTTATAAGAGAAAAGGTGTGCAAACTTCCACGTAAAGAATTAATTTTCCTTTAAAAAGGGCTGATATGTAATTTCTTTTAACCAAACACTGCCATAAAGAAACCATTGATGAGGCACACCCTACACCTTTAGTCAGGCTTGAGAGTCGAGCATGGCAGTAGCAGAACTCACTGTTAAAAGGTGTCCAAAAATTAAGTGAAATTTTATTTTACTTTCGTTTCTAAAACTTCCCGTTAGGTATATCAATTAACAGTCAATGCACTGACCACAACTGATGCAAACACACACAACAATGGCTTGATACCCCTTCTGCACTAGACAGCAGCTTTCTAGATTAATTATCATTTATTTAAGACATAACATAACAATCTCTGTGTGATCCCACACCATACAACAGCAATACATGTATAACACATCATACCATGCCACAAAATACCATACCATACCACTGCTACAACATGCTATGGAGTCTGTCCATACACCTCGAAATTAACCTGAGCTCATCTATTTTGACCATTCCTCTAAGCTCCTACAGTGTGCTGAACTCTCACTCTCTACTTCCTCCTCTCTACTTTCTCCATGATCTACTAGTCATCCTTGACTCAAAACTTTCATTAAACCTTAAATAGCTGCCATTTTTTTCTCAGACATGCTTGTTTCATCTCAGAAGATTCCAACAGCTTCGCTCTACATTGGATTCAGCATTGCCGAAAACACTGATACACTGCCTTATTCTGACGCGACATGACTACTGCAACTCTATATTCCCTGAATGCACACTGCTTCCTCTAACATACCAGAGTGATGCATAAGGCTGCAAGACCTATGTCTTGGACTCTCGTGCCGAGACCATAATCTCACCTGCTCTTCGTTCTCTACACTGTCTTCGTGTCTGTGTGAGCATATCCACTTCAAGCTGGCACTCCTCGTGTACATAGCACATGCAAATCATCTGCCATCTTACTTCCATGGTCACACCCTGCAATTCTGTCAAAGGTTGCTCCTCTCTTATCTGGAAAGTATGTTGTTCCTGGTACAAGTCTTTTCTTTGCCCTGCATTCACTCACAGTTGCTGAGCCCTCCACCTGAAACATTAGTTTCCACCACCTTGTTTTGCAACTCTCTTAGTCTTTTGCTCTAAACTGAAAACTTACCTCTTCCAGTCTGTTAATGGTTGCCCGGCTTCAATGTGCACTTCTGAACTTTGTAAGGAAGGCATTATAACATTACAGATGTAATGTATTGTACAACATACTATACCATAACAAACTACACCATAACATTACCTACACACATACCCACATGCCATAGCATATGTCATAATATGGGATTAAAGTGGTTGACAACACATTTTACCTGTTTTAGAACTACTGCACCAATTTACTAGGTTCATTGCGAAACACACTTCTGTACAAATTTTAGCAGCAATCGAAATAATAATTAAATTTTAAAATTCACTTGGTATTAGTAAGAGTAGCAAGTGAAAAAATACTCATAAAATCGGAATGGTATACTCGGAAGACGCCCTCAAACCTACAGAAAGTTTCAAAACTGGCGCTACATAAGTTTAAAAGCCTGAGTAGGCCTATAATCGCAGGTGGCTTCCTTAATGTAAGGCCTCAGATTTCACAGATATCGAAACTTCAGATATGCTCGCAAAACTCAATACATCGGCACAAAGCTTATCAATACGATTAAACGTCGATATAAACCGAATAAAGTTTATTATTTGTACCTTTTAAAATGATTTCTGGAACGATTATTTCGCGATGATCACGCAATCCTTAAATTTTCTTGAAAACCACGATGCAACCTGAAAATAATGAATATTTAGCAACAAATTTGCATATTCATCTACAAGACCGAAGGGGCGGAGCGTAGTTGGCCTGTAATAAAAATAGCGGCCAATCAAAACTATGATTACTGTCGTGAAAAATAATTAGGTTTATGATTAAGCGTCAACTATAACCATGCCTACACTAAGTATCGTTGTAAATTTGTGCTTACTAAGAGGAAACTTATGCACGAAATATTATTATGCACGAAATCTCTGGTCTTGAGATGTGCAGGAAGCAGTAACGGCATGGGCGCCCACAGATATTTTTGCAAGAGGGGCAAAACACAATGGTCATTAAATTTAGGTATCAATTTTCCAGGGAGGGCGGGGCAAGTGCCCCCTCTTGCCCCTATGTGTGGGCGCCATGAGTAACGGCATATCCGGCATATCCATTATGATCATATTATCAATATTCATTGCGATAATTGTTCTTATTGTTGTCGTCATTATTTGCTAAACGTCACTGCAACTGAACTGTAACTGACCATGCTTTCTTAAATTTGACAGTATTTTTAATTAGAGTCTGAGTTTTGACAGATTTATTAGGAGTTGTACTACATAGAAAATGGAACACTGACGTTGAAGATATCAATTTGGAGTTACCTTTCCACTCGAAACTAGTCTCCTTTTCAAGAACTCTTACCCTGACTCACCTGATCCTGTACCTTCCAATCCTCGACCTAAGATACCCAACTAACATCTCTCTGATCCTGGGCAAACCAGACAGGACCTCCCTCCTCAGACTACTCTTCTAGACAACCGCTCTGACTAGACGCAGCGCTCGTGAATAAGCTGGTGCCCTGCTCTTGGCTTTCAAGTGGCGCCTTAGAATTTTGGAGATTACGATCTAAAACTCAGGCATAGGTTGACTGATTTGTAGGCACTATCTTGGAATTGTGTGTGCATTTCTAGTTATTTGTTATCTACAGAATAGAATAATAGAATAGTATTAATTCCTTGTTGGCTGCTTAGCATAATAATAATAATCATCGTTTATTACTTCAAACTTAATAAACCAAGTGACTTTAGTTATGAACTAAAAATCTGTGTAGCCTACTACATGTTTTGTTTCGATCATGTTTTATTTCAGCAGCAGTTGTATTTCAGTTAGCCTACATGTAACAGATATACATGCACTGTAATGATCATGTGGGGTGAAATGGGCAACACAAGGGCAGCCCTTTTGCAGTGGGCTGAATATAATAACCAATTTGGGCAGCCTAAGAGGGATATATATTGGTAAGCCATATGGGCTGTCAAAATTGGGTCCATAATAAGCCCATATGGTCAAAATCACTTAATTCAGGGTTGCCCAATTAGTACCCATTTGGGGCCTGCAGCCAAATTTAATGAAGCCCATCTGAGCTGCCCTAGTAGGGCCCATGATGGCATATGGGCTACCAAACTTGGGCCCATATTACGGATATATATGTATACAGAATATATACATATATATATGAATGTATATATATATATATGAATGTATAACTTCATGTACATTATCAATAGAAATTTCCATATAATTGAACGATGTAAGTAACACAAGTGATTTAGCAGTGAAATATTCTACCAAACAGTCCAGTAGTAAGAGTAGGATTAGCTACATGCGACCATAGTTACAAACAATACACAATTAGGAGATTATTATATATATAACATTCTGCAGTGCCATCTAGCAGGCAGCAGTTGTTATTTAACATTCTGTCTGGCAGTGTCTGCAAACATTTTACAGCAACAGACTACCTCTCTATCCTGGGTTGGAGTTGTGATTGGTCATTTATTGTGAAATTGAGAATTCTTTGTTGCGCCCTGCAACACTTTAAAGAACAGCTGTTCAATTGTTGATGTTCTTGTGGTGTTTTCATTTCACTGTTTCCACACAACCTCACAGGCCCAGGACCACCACTGTTAGAACTAATGTTGACAAAGGAGTGTACAACAAAAACTGTGTGCCTAAATTAACTAAGCCTGTCCATTTTTAGTCTGCAATCAATGATAGCCCAACCAAGCTGTATGGTTGTGATGACAATTTGTGTACAATTACTCTGCCCATATACGTACTAAGCTCAGAACTTTCCTACAAAGTCTGCTAAAGTCTTTTTGTTCCTTAATAAATATCAGTTGTAATAAACATAACTTAAACTAATGCAGTTATAAATAACTATTCAAATAATTATACAGAATTATCTGGCAGTTTAGTCGGCAGTGATTTCTTTTGGCACTAGACAACAGAGCATCGATGGCACTGAGCAATTGTGAGTGAAGGACTTGCTCAATGTCCCTACACAGTAATTAACTGCCTGAGTGAAGGCTCGAATCCGTGCTCTCCGCATTGCAGGCCAAGCGCTCTAACCAATCAGCCACTATGCCCCATTAAACTATTATAGCATCTGGTCTTACTATTCATTTCAAGAGTGAATAATCATTATAATCACACATCCTTTATCACATTTAAAATTTATCATATTCATATGCATCATCATTTAATCAAAACAATACCATATCGTTTTAGTAATAAATATTATTATTATTGTCAAATTAACAATATCATTACATTTTAAACAACAAAAAGACTAGATAGAGTAAGCGTACTGCTGCCTAAAGATTTAACTAAATACAAACTTTCAAAATATCATTTTCTACACCTCCTCCTTATAACAGTACCTTTGGGCAACCAGATTAATCTGGAAACTTCTATAGTGCTTTCTCAACAGTGGCAGCTCTATAAAGGAAATGGGACTCAAATCCTGAACTGATGCCATGGCCCTCTAGGTGCCAAAAATTATTCATTCTATTTATAGCACATAATAAACACAAGCAGTCAGTAAAACTGAGACACCACACAAGTTAGCACAACAAAAAGTTCACATGACCCAATTTTGGACCATGATATAAGTCAACATTATACCAATATTTATTCATACCATAACTAATTTCTAATGGTTCCACGACAACTCGTCTACGGACTTTTCGTCTATGACACTTCGTCTACAGACATTTCACCGACAGACATTTCGCATACGAAATGATCTGATATTGTAACTTTAAAATGGAAGCAGGATTGATGAAAACATTCCTGTATTGAAATAGAAGCAGGATTGATCAAAATAAATTTTCACGTAAATATAAGCTGGATACCAAGCTGGATGGATGGATGAAATTAAGTTTTTGATTCAATAGAAGGTGGATTGATGAATATAATTGTTTCCGTAATTAGAAGCTGGATCCATGAGAATATTTAGTACGTTTTAAGAAAGCAGACTCTGTTGATTAGCCCTTAAATGGATACAGCTACACTCGTATGCAAAATGTTTGTCGGCGAAATGTCTGTAGACAAAGTGTCATAGACGAAAAGTCTGTAGACGACTTGTCGTGACACCATTTTAATGCTTGCAGTTCACAGACTAAGTTTAAACTTTTTCAAGTTCACAGGACAAATTCTGCATGTCACAAAAAGACTAACATACTCTACAGATCACAGAAATATTCTCATAAAAAGTTCACATATCTCGGCTACTCAAAAGCGTCATTTTCTCAACAAACGAGTAACATTCACAGTGAACTTCTAATTGGACAATTCAGTGGAATGGTGACTAATTGACATACAGTATTGTCTAGGGTTGAAATACCAAAGTTACGGTGCAAAGTCGTGTTTAGGTCTGCAACTTGTAAGAAACTATTCCTAGGTTGTTAGAATGCTATCTTTGCATTGTAAAACTAAAACTTCACGTCCATAGTAGAATATAGGAGGCACTCATTTCCCGCATTCAACCCTTAACCCGGCAATGGATGCAGGACTTCGTTTGCTTCCCAGCTTATGCTGGTATTGTACTGCTCTGTGACCATCAAATGTGCTTTGTGTACATTTGGTGGTGATGGGTGCGAATGAATGGCCTCCATTCGTTTGAACTGTTTATCAGATCTCATGCTCTCTGGTGTTTAAACCAAACTCCTATGTTGTTTATATCGTCTACAGGTGGCCCAGCCATTTGGCCATATACCTGGAATAATCTCCCTCTGGATCTGCATGTCCTTCTGGCCCGGCATGCTGCATGCGCCTTTCATCAAAACCTGAAAACCACTCTGGGCTACATGTAGGCCTAGTAGTGCATCTCAGTAGATGATGCCTGAAGGGCTGCTTCATAAATGTTCTGAATGAATGAACAGTTGCAGCCCTATAAAGAAGCTGGGGCCCATGTTCTCAGCTGATCCCACGGCCCTCTGTGCTCAAAAATTATTCATTCTATTTATTGCACATAATAAACATGCAGTCAGTAATTGTGAGGCAACTAACAAGTTTGCACAACAAAAGTTTACCCATTAAAATTCACATGACCAATTTTTGAACCATACAAGTCCAGTATAATAAAAATTACAGCATTTGTGTAATTTACATTGACACTGTAAAAACTGTTAACCAATACGAGTCTTAAAGTATAAAGCCACCTTCCATTTTGCAATATGGGTAATCCTGTCTGTATTCAGTGGGACTGAATAGAGACAGGATTTTGGGATTGCATTATTAACACCAGCAAGCCCAAGTTTACAGCATGTGTACTAGAACATGTTGGAATATCACTAAATCATTTAATTTCATTGCAATAAATTATTCATCTCAGCTACATTACATGCAGACCTTACCATACCTAACCTTTACTCAGAACCCTCTTCTGGGTTGGAATGAGGGAGAATAGATGCCCTTTTGTGACGAGAAAAACAGCATGGCTACTGACTGAGGCGAATCAATCGACGTTTCTTGGAGGTCGAGTCTGTGACGGTGCTCCAGTATCCTGCAAGTAACAGAGGTTTATATACGTATACAATAGGGTGTCCCAGAAATATTTTTTGTTGAAATTTTTTATGCAGTACCTCTAAAAAGTTTCTTTATGGTCCCATTATAATAACTGGAAAGTTTTATGACATTTAAAAAATATTTAGGGGTCCCCCAAGACACTTACATTTACCCCATATAGGGCCATATTGGCATAATTTGCGCCTGACGTGTTCAATTTCTAAACGCTGTAAGATAGCAACCTTTGACCCCATTATAACATATTTAATACCACTGGAAAGTTCTTATATAGTAGAATCTACAAGTATATAACTTTATTGGATACAATCCGATACTTAGGTATTGTTTTACGATCAAATTGTACAAAACTCGCAATATCAGTAACTGCTATGCACTCATTGCTAAGGGTAGTCATTATTACAAATCCTTGATAATGCAACAAGCCATGGTTTCAGCTCCTCCATACATTCATCTGCTCATTCTTTATCATTGCTTACACCTTTAGGTGCTTATTCTTCAGTTCTACCATCTACATTGTAATCGTAATCGCAAACTCGAGATATCTAGAGCGCCCATTAAGCGAAGACGCAAGAACCAACTTATTCACAGGCGCTTAATCAAAACAGAATCGATAGCAGGTGGTCAAGATCTAGTGAGTCAGGCAGGCATGTCAGACGGCTAAGGTGGATGATGCTTGGAGTTGAAATGGCGAGGGAGGTGAGGGAAGAGAAGGAATAAATCGGGATAGACTTTGTGAAAAAGCAGTGTTTTCAGTTTCGAGTGGAAGACCTGTGGAAAGATAGCAAGAGGTGAGGTTTTGGTGAGTTCGTGGAATGGATCAGATATTTGTCGTAGAACTGGTGGAAGTTTGTTCCAACAGGCGGCAGCTATGGCTATGGACCGATTTACAATTCTACATGCTGCAAGATTGTCACGATTGTTCTTAGAAAAGTCATGCCGATGTTTTTCGACAACTTGTAGAAGAAACCTCGTTCTTCGTTATTGTTGAAATGAAATTTAGTTTCAGAGCTACGCCACGTTCAGCATTGTTATCACACAGGTCAAGTAATTAACAAACATTATGTAATCTCATACGATTGACTTTCCGACCATTCTTCAACTGGAAAATCAAGAAAACTGTCGCGATGGCAGTAGTTCGGAAGAAGCTTCAAGAAATAGATAACTCCGTTGATCTACAGGAAAGAGACTGAACCAGGTGCAACCAGCATCTCCCATTGTCGAGATAAACTGCTTTCTCTTCAGTACAGATGCTGAGAGAACAGAGATATGGTCGATGGCTCCTGTCTTAGGTACCAAGAATGACGCTGCATCATCTTCAGTCCTGTGGATTGCAGAGCGACAAATGCAGCCTTTGGATTAGTTGAATGTCATTGATGGGTGTACTGCAGCAGCGACTCAACATGAGAACCACGATTGGACCGTGTAAACAACAAATAAATCGTTGTGCCCTGTAATTCACGGGCCGTCAACTGGATAACCGAATGCGTCAGACAACAGGACTTCAAACATGTGATGTCGACAAGCCATCTACAGCAGATTATGACTGATGGCTGTCTCTAGATGGCTGCAGACTCCAACTCTGCCAGTATTTGAGGCCGTTGTGTCAAAGCACATGGCGATTACAAATGCATTGCACTGCACAACTTTAAAAGGTCCAGAACTGCTACCGCTGCTGCATGTCCTGACCTAGAGACCAACTCTGTTTGGTATTTCCATCAACTAGAGAAGAAATCAGGACTGGCAATCTGTCCACTTTGCCCATGTCTACTCCAGTGATGTCATTCAGCTTGGAATCCCAGTGCATGACAGATTTTCAGGCTCGAAAGTCATCCGTGGTTTGTTCGGCAGTTTCACTGCGAAAACATCTTTATTCAGCATGATTTCTATCTTCTTCACACTTAAAACTTTATTCACATAAACAATAAGGCTATATGTTTGTAGATTCTACTATTTAAGAGGGGTACTGGATGTTATTATGGGATCAAAGTTTGATCCTACGAAAAAAACAGAAATGTCGGCGTAAAATAGGAGAAATACACTAATTCTATGAGCATTGGGGGACCCCTAAATATTTTTTAAATGTCAAAGTCTTTGGAAGGTGTTATTATCGGACCATAAAGAAACTTTTTAGAGGGACTGCGTTAAAAGTTTAATCAATTATTATTTTTCAATGCTGTCATGGGACACCCTAGTATACAAACATACAGAGCAGACAGAAATAGGTCACAAATTACAAAGCTTGGGCTGGTAACTGGTCTCAGGTCATCCGGTCTGGAAGGAAACACGGGAACCAGCGTGGTCTTTCTGTGCTCATCCTGATCGTCAGATGCCACGAAAACCTGGTCGACTGCAGCATGTCAACGCCGTCATACAGCAGGCACGGAATGTCGCAGGCAGGTGAACGTTGCTTTTGACCTGCTTCATAAGCATGCTTTGTCAGCGTGATCCGGCACACTCCCTGAATTAGGCATCAGCATCACCCAGTCAACTCGGCAACAGCAACTGCTTGAGCTTGTAGACAATCTTCGTGTAGTCATTGCCTGTGAGCCTAAAAGCCAATTGTCTCATTGTCTGTGTTCATGATGGTGTCTTTTTGCTAGCATGTGTTCAGGCCCTTCCCCTTAGTCAAGATTTCATTTCTATAAACTAGTTTAGGTTAAGTTTTAAAGATATCTGGAATCCTAGGATATGACTAATTGTCTCTGACTAACTGTGCAGTTTGGTTGCTTAAATTATTTTGTATGTAGCAACACTGCAGTTACAATTAAAGTGCATTATTTACTACACAACAAAGAGTGATTTGTTCACTAGTGATATGATATTACTATGTATTTCTAGTAGCACCTAATGATTACACATTATGCAAGAACATACTGAACATTATTATCAGCTATAAGTAGTAAGATTCAGGTTGCTGACTTTAGCAAGGTAAACTTAAAGATAAGTTCAAAGCATACATAAGAGCAAACTTAACATAGTAAACCTAAATGCTACACCTAAATGGTAGACTTCAAGGTAACCTAAATAAGGTAAACATTAATGGATAAACTTGCCTTCATTTCTCGTCCCTTGGTCTCGATTGGAAGGAAGAGAGTCAAAATTGCTGCTAGGATGCCGACAGTGGCGTACGTATTAATTCCTAGGTAGACAGACTTCCGGAGCAGCACCTGCATGGATCAAACGGCAATAACCAATACATGTAATGTTCAGCTAAGAAGAGGTGACATGTTAGTTGAGCGAGCCTGTCAAACAAAACTTAATCTCTAGATTGAATTGTTGCTAATCCTTAACATAGATTAAAAAATAAGCTTTGCAATAGCATCTATGCTATTGCAAAGCTTATTTTTATGTGCTATTTCATCCATATAGGGATGAAATGTAAAGATCTAGTCACCTTAAGTTAACATCCTTACTGAATAAAACTTAAAGCTTTTACTTTTGCTGTCTAACTCTCCCTCCCATGTACTGGTACAAGTGATAATGATTATTTGTTGACTCCACGAGTTTAGTGTATTCATCATACTAATGTTCACTGCGTATGTTTTCCAGTAAAGATTCATACACAGGTTAATAGATTGTCGAACTGTGCATAATCTCAGGGGTCATTAGTTGCTGACTTGTGCATTCCACTCACGCTTAATCATACCAGAACAAACTTAAAGTCGGCTTCCTCTTCCTATGTTTTTCCCACCCTACTGAAGAAAGACTCCTGGCTTCAGTCCTTTTCCACACTGGTCCACATCTATTGGAACTCCCTACTGCCAGCTTTGCAGAGACTTCTGCAGCCTATCTTAGTTTCACAGGCAACTGTAATTTTAATCAAGTAATAAAAAATTTATGTAGCACCATTTCCACAGAAACGCATCACAGGTACTCAAAACCTGACAACACAAAAGCACAATCAAATAGAATGGTTTTAACACTTTAATGATGCGAGTGTACTAAAAGCGACTGGGAAACAAATGCAGCTCGTCATTAAATGTTAAGCGCTTATAGGTCAATGTTACTTAGCACAGTAAAGAAGTATGCAGCCAAGTAAGGACGAGACCAAAAGACGAGAGCAACTGTACAACTCCGTAGATGAAATGAAACATTTGATCAAAGAGAAAAATTCCAGGATCAGTGCAAAAAAGATTAACATAAGGAGAATACGGCCGTTAATTTGTAGTTCAACTGCATGCAACATTATGACAGTTGTAATTTTAAACATTCATTTTCAAATATGTGCTAAATAACCAAACACTCGAAAAAGCTGTGGTAGGCCTTGTCTACAAAAACAGCTACTTTCGGTTTACGCCCGAACTAATGCCTGTCACACATAATATTGTAAAATATTCTGGTAAAAGTCCTTGATGACCGTTTTAAGTGGAATAAACGTAACAAATGTTAATTCAAGTTCGCAGCCTATCATAATACATAATAATCCATATAGACGTTAGTGCATATGCTTCATTTGCTGCTGAGAAGATAATGCAGCCATAATATAACCCAGTTCCTGCTGGAATGCTGCACTTACTATTGCCTAACAGTTAATATAAAATTCGTTTAAGACAAAATGTTTACTCTGATTCTGATCTGAACTGCACTTAACCATAGTTCAGTTGAGCTGCAGCATTTAAAACAATCAAGACATCTGTTTTCAGCTAACAACATTTCTGAGGTGAATTCTTAAATTAGCATTATATAAATATCTGATTAATAAACATAATAAAGGCAACTTGCTACTAAAGTTATCTTAACAGGAAAGAACATTAAGTTGCCCCCACCTGTGCAACGAATGGGGTGGTAAGAGCTCCGATTCGAGACATTCCGCTACACATGCCTAGTCCAAGAGCACGTGTTGTAGTCGGATAAACCTAAACATAAAACAGTCACATCAAACTTGACATAACTACATGCCATGGAATATAACTAAAATTCGATAGCCTTGCAACATTTTAGAAGTACACATTGAAGATAGAAGCAGGAAACAATATCAACTGTAAACAGACCGGAAGAGATGGTTGCTTGCTCAGAGTAAAAGAGTCTCAGTAAGAGAGTTGGCAACATGAGGAGTTAGGGAGCACCATATGGTGGGATCAGCAACTGTGAATGTTCTTAGAAAGAGATATCCAACAGGAATAATATATTGTATCGTACTTAAGCGTTTGTAAAGCACCTCTCATAGGGTGAACCGTTCAGAAGCGCTCCCAGTGTGCTAAGCCCCACGAAAAGAAACGGTTTTGAGAAAAGCGAAGGAAGAAGAGAGACTGCCAGATAGAATTTTAGAGTGAACAGAAGGAGAAAGAGCATTCCAAAGAGAGGGACCAATTGCAGCAAAGGAACGAGACCGAGCCATAGCAGTTCTACTACGGGGAACCAAGAGGTCAAGTCTATTGCAGGAACGAAGTGGATGGTCGGAGGAAGCGGAATGAGGTCGAAGTATTACGCCAACCAGATACTTCGGGCAAGACCCCTCTGAGCCTTGAAGATCAGAGTGAGGATTTTCCGAAGGTGCTTATCGAAGAATCTTCCCTTAACAGAGCTAGTTACACACAAACTTTAATTTGTAATATTAAATAAAAAAGTTCCAAGACTGACCTCTGGTGTGTAGACATAAGTTGCTTGGAAACCACCCGAGATAAACGCACGAGCAACAAAGAGGAAACATGTGAGAACAATTCTATAAGCAACACATAGGATTAATTTAGCATTTCTGAAATTTACAGTAATATTACTGAAATACTTTATTCATCTGGGGCATTTATGAAAATTTATGATGATGATGATGATGACGAGTTCTCTGCCCAGAGGCAAGTCCATTGGCTTTTATGCCATCCGGTGATGAGATGAGTGTGGTGGTTTTCCTGTTGCCTTCCTCACAGACAATTATGGGTGAGCAACTTGTCCAAGGTCGCTATGCAGTGGCTTGAGATAGATTTGCACCTGCAACCCTCCAGTTACAAGGCACAGAACACACAGCTACACCACTGCATCTATTTGACATGTATTTATTTATTACTGTAAATTTATAGTAACTAGTATTTTATTCATTTGGAGCGTTTATCGACATTTACGATAATTACTTTATATATCTATATCATTTCTACAGCATTTAAACTAAAAAATTATTTAATTGAACTTGAACATTTACAGTAACTAGTGATAATTATTTTATTCATCAAAGTTCAAGGAAAGTTCAAGGAACACTTTCATCTCGAAGCATGAAGCAAAGATTTCTGCAGCCAGCAAAACCTGAAAGAAGACAACAAAGTTCCAGGAAGTAGTCAGACATAACCCACATAATGAACAATTCTTGTAATGCATACGTTACCTGGTGACGCAGATGTTAACAAGATACACGAAGACCGCAAAAATGAAGAACTCGAGAGCTATTGTTCTTCGCCGACCCAACCACTCGATGATCAAGAATGTTATGAATAGACCTACAATATGACACAATACCAAGCATCACCATTAAAAATGATCCTACAATTATTAATAATAATGAACCATAGGTGACAGTAGCATGTAGTGTAGGCACGTTAACATCTAATGTTGGAAGGCAGGTTTTGACGCGCCATTCTATACTCCCGAGCGGATGGCTGGCTTTAGCCCATGAAAGGCCCAGCAGCCGATATACTGAAGACTTTTTTGAAGAAGCACACTAGCACAGTGCAGTGCACATCACTCTCAATTATGATGACGCTGACAATGAATATTGAAGGTCTTGTACTATGGACGACAACTACTCATTCTCCTTTATACATGTGTAAGATCAGTGGCTGTATATAAAGAAACCTTAGCTACTAAATCAGTCAACAAGATCTTGTTTGGTAAGGTAGTCAGCAATACTCGGCACATACTTACCTTTCTTCATCTCTCTGTCCATATCTATTGCTGTTAGTATCTCTCTATGTCTCCATTTCTGTTGTTCTGCATACATGGCAATAGGTCAGCTCCGGTCTGCTCAGTCACTTATGTCATTCATTTCTTCTCAACTTACGACTTATCGCTTTCAAATTGCATATCTACCGTAGGCTGCCTCTGTCTAACGGACAGATCTTCTGGATGTTGACCTAATTATATTTTGGTTTTGATGTGCCATCGGTTGATGCCTTGTGCATTATATACAGGCACAATAAAGTTAATAATAATAATAATAATAATAATAATAATAATAATAATAATAATAATAATAATAAAATAGATAAACAGCGATACAACCAGTTGTTTGAAAGTCAATTATAAATATAAATTAATAATTGAATTAATAAAAATAGATAAATAATAGAATTGACCTGGAAATTCCGAGACGCTTGTCCAGAGGAGGTCAGTGTAGTCTCTCATAGACAGTTGCTTACACTCAAGTTGACATGGAGGTTCTTCCACCTTTCCACCTGGCTCAACCGTTCCACCTGGAAAAGAGACTTCCCAATTCCAGTATATGTTAAGCAGCAGAAGTGTTTCAAATTAAGTAATTATATAAAAAAAATATAAATACATAATTAAAATATATACCTGTTCTTTTACAATCACATTTATATAACATAAAAGATATATGCCGGTAATTGATTTTACATTATATATCATTCAAACAAATTAAATCCATACACATATATCATATCATACAATCTAACATTCATATTTATTCATTTTGTCTGTCTCTTGATCTTCTGGGTGCAATTTGTAAAGGAAAAGAGAAAATTCCGGTTGCCACTGCTTCAGACTATCCAACCAATGGTCTGTGATCCAGTACTGTAGTGGAAACCTTTTTTTAGCTAGGACTGAGTATTGAAGACAATAAGATGCATAATGTGCTACATGGGGCTCTACCAATGCCATCAACCTGCTTGCAATATAGGCCTATGCTAAGAGACTAAAAGGCCATTAAGACAATTGAAATAACAGGCATAATTTTTTTAATAATAACAAATATATACAAATTTCTCACAGTTATAATTAAAGTGATAAAATATACATAAAACATTTTACAAAAAGTTGAACAAATAATAATAAGCATACTACAACCATCAACAAAATCATTTTTAGTAATCAAATATGTAAAGAAAGGTCATAAATTCTGTCCCTGGCACACAGGGAAGTTTATAGTTTCCAACTTTAATCCCTTTTTACTTCAATATAGTACCAGTATGCATCATCACCCTTACCTCTTTGGGGCCAACTTAACACATGTAGCCTACTTCCCAATGAAGTAAGAGCCATGCCAGACTAGATTCACCCTTGTCCAAAGTGTTCTCAAAACAACCTGTGGTATTCTAAGTTTGCTTTAAATAAGTACTGATGTGGTCCATGTAAGTAAGATACACAGCATGAATATTTAACACTTTAACGAAGAGTGTGCTAAAAGCGACTTCAAAACCAAAGCAGCTTGTTGTTAAAGTGTTAAGCCAATCTAAGTATGCTTCGACATATTATGCAGAACAGATCTATATGAAGCTCACCCACGTACCATGACACGTGTCACCAACTTCAAAGAGCTCGGTTGTCATAAGAACAACGCCATAGTAGGAGAATGTATTCGCCAACCTACACACAGACTTAATAATGATAAATGTGTTGCATAACAGTTAAACATGATATTGAAAAGCAAGGTTGTGTATTTAACAGCAATGTTGTGTAATGTAGCAGCAAACACAATTTCTAAGAAAGTTTGCATATACCGTACCTTTAAAGGGCAGTAAACATGATAGTTGAAAAACAAGACTGAGCAAATATCTCAAAATTGCAGTAAAACACGAATTTAAAAAGCAAGGTTGTGTCAAATGCTTGAAATATGCCATAAAATGTATGTGTTTTCATACATTGGTCAGAATTTTATATAGTTCTGTTCTGTTTAAAATGACATTTATGCAAACATTCCAAGTATTTCCAGATATGTTGTCACTTAGCATCAGGGCTGTTAATATCGCGATAAAGTATCGCAATACTTGGTATCGCTGATACTTTTTTCAATATCGCAGCGAGTATCGCAATAGTTTTATTTTGTTGGTATCGCATGTGTATCGCCAATACTTTTTTAAGCCTGTGAAATACTTTTTTCCACAATAATTTATATATTTTCTGTCCACTTGAGTAAGTCGCGATCAAGAAATAGTGAGAAATAATTCTTTACGCTTCGAAAATTGAATATTTCTTCGAAAATAGCCTCTTTTTGCCATCTATGAACCGTTGGTGTGAATGGAAAGAATCTATTTCAAGTGATTAAACGTAAACTTACTTATCGAAAAGTATTGATAAAAGTATTGGTATCGGTATTGCAATACTTTTAAGAAATAGTATTGGTATTGGTATTGCAATACTTTTATTGTGAAGTATTGGTATTGGTATTGCCAATACTTTTTTCCAGTATTGTTAACAGCCCTGCTTAGCATAATGACTATCGATTTCATAAGTTTAAGAAGATTCATATTTTCACAGCAAGCATTAAATCAACACTTAGAATTGACCTATTTATATGAAATTTGGCAAATAGTTCAACATAAATGTTTATTCCCCATATGCACTCAATCCATGTTCATTGGAGGAATAATGTCGGGCCCCAGCATTGCTCACCGACATTGTCCCTCAGGGATATGTGCCCAGCTCCATGCTTTTTCCCTGTACACCACTCTGCTAAGTACTCCATTGAATCAGAGTGGTGTCAAACATCATTTTACGAATCATATTCAGCTCTATTCCTTGTTATTTCTTTTGACAATTCCTTATTCTACTATTTGAGGTCTTTAACCATGTGCATTTCTGGATGGTAGAAAATGAATTGCTCTTAAATCCTTTCACAACTGATATCCTACTTTATGGCATTACAAAGCAACTGAACAAATTTAAATGCTGAATTCTATATATGGGCAATCCTGTTATACAATGCAGCTTTTCAGCTCGTAATTTGATATTAATGACAATGTATGATAAACCTATGCCCAGACAGACACAACAACTGGATAGCTGTTGAAAACTGACCAAAAATTGATTTTTAATCTCCACTCGTCACACTTGATGCATTAAAGTCATTAAATTTAAACACTTATACGGGTACAATGTTAGACATAAATGAAAATGTATACATCAGCTGTTTCTCCAAAATATTTCAAAGGGTCAATGTGTGATTGATATATCAAACACCTGATACTCGTTACTTGAAAATTGCATGGTGCAATAGACTCATTTGTCAATCAGGTCACATATGTAGCAGCTATTATAAGAATATGATTAGAATCTTAGAAATTATAAAGCAATATTCCTACAGTCAATGAACTCTTTAACCACACAAAGAAACCTCTGACTGACATTGTTACTTTACCTAGGGTTATCCTAGTGCACTTCATCTATCCCACTCAGAGCCATGTTCATTGGGTTCTTAGCAAACTGCAAGTAGCATGGTGTGGGTAAGTTATTGGCCCAAAAACACTGTTGTCTAAGGACCTTTCCCTTTCCTACTGTTTTGCTTAGAAAACTGAGTGGCACCACCTACCATATAAACCAGAGAAGTCCTGTCGTGACGCGGAGTTCCGGAGTAAAAAGGTCACGAATCTGTCCTCGTTTCACTGGCTCACCAGTCTAAAAAAAAACAAGTAGATAAGAAGTTCTGTAAGTCAGTATGAAAGGTAGCTAGTTAGGCAGTAGAGCTGATAGGTAGATAGGTAAGAACATAGGTGAGTAAGTAAGCACATAAAAAGTAATCTATTCAGATCTGAAAACTACAGTATTATTACCAGAATGCAATTAAGGCATTGATCGCTGGTCACTTCTGTGCAAAACTGTATTCTAAAACTACAATGCATAACTAGTCAAAATCGCGAAATCCCTGAGCCCAGAAGACAGACTACACAGGATAAGCAATCTGAAACAGATGGTACTTCATCCCTGACATTGATATTGTTGCAGAGGTGTTGGTCACAGTTCCATTTTTACCCTTCCATCTCCTCAACAGCCAAATCCACCTACTTGTCTCTCCTGGTTTCTGAATGCTCCACTGCTTCAAACTTATTACGGAAGGCAGTACATAGCTTTAGAATTCGCTGCCCAAATCAGTTCGTTCTGTCAATTCCTGACGTCATCCAGGTTCAAACTTAAGACTCATCATCTTCTTCAACTTGCATACCCAACATAGTCTGCTTCTGATTTCCAAGATGTATCGGATTTCAACCTGGCTTTTTCAATGAAAGATATTTTATCGTGATTTCGCTCTAAGGGACCACTGACTGAAGTCTTGGATATCATGGTGATGACAATATAGAAGTCATTACCAGTAGATTAGAATAGATGCAGAAAATGCAGTCAACAGAAACAGGTAGCACATTCCAGTCTTGCAGCAATGACCGACACAGATCTGGAACCCAGAAGGCCAGGACTGTCCTGACTTAGGGCACAAGAAGAGTCAAAGCACACAAAGAGTGGTGCAACATGTGTGAATATGAGAGGTAAGAAAAAGACAGAGAAGTTGGCTGGTCATGGAATTCCAATTGCACAGGCTCCCCAATTGTTCACCCAAAGGTCATACCTCGCTGTGTATGTCCATGAGTTTTCCGAGTGGCATTGGCTTCTTGTTGTCCGCTGCGATGCGCTGCAGTGTTTCCAGTGCTCTCTCCGTCTGTCCACGTGCTATGTCAAAGCGAGGACTCTCTGGCAGCCACTACAGTCACACACCCACAACCTTCTATAGTGTAATAGTGCAAGGCAAGTAGAAGAAATACAAAAATAAGGTATAGTATGATAGTATAAGGTAAAGAAAAGTTACAGATGGCATGGGAAGGTAGGCATGGTAAGGAAAGTAAGGTAAGGTAAGATAAAAGGTGATAAGGCAAGATTATGGTAAAGCATATGAAGACCAGAAGAATAGGCGAGACAAGGCAATGCATGATACCGGTAAGCATAGAAAAGGTAAGGAAACAAAATGCAAGAAAAGACAATGTAAGGACAGGCCAGGTATATGATCAGTTTAACGAGTGTGGGAAACAGTGTATCGGCACTCAATTTGCTCTATTTGAGGCTATATCATTCCTTTTTCAGCATGGCACGGTTACATGCTGCATCACAAGGCATGTCCTCCATGACTTAGAACTACTGAGCCACACTGTACATACAATATTAAATAAGCTGCATCGTAAAGCATGTCCCCCAATGACTGCGGGTTAATGAGTACATGCTGTACATCCAATATTAAATTTTTCAACAAGTGCTGTTCATTCTTTGTTTTCCATCATCTCTATTTACAGGTAAATTATGTCAGTTTTCTGAAAATGACTCTTAAATTTTCCAAAACAATTTCTCTGACATTCTCTACAAGATTTTCTCTGCAGATATTGAAGAAAACTCACGAAGCAAGCAAGAAAGAAAATGAGCAGAGGAACGGCAGCAATTCCAAGCAGATACCTCCAGCCGAGAGTTGGCATCACAAAGATCGCAATGAAGACAATGAAACACGTTCCAACTGCCCAGAATAACTGCCAGACAAACAATTTGATCACGTTATTTTATTATTATTATTAATAGTAGTATTACTATTATTGTTAGCTTTAATTTATTGTAGCCTAAAATATTAAGCACCTAAAGGCAAGGTAATATCTAATATCAATCTGATACAAAAAAATTTATCCCACAAAATGATTAACCTGTTGCTACCAATCACACTATGTTGCTGTTAATATTTGTCTGATTATATTATTATTATCAGTGATATTTCAGTTCTAAAAATAATTTCCAATTTTAATTCTAATTCAGTTCTGAGGATCAAAATTCAGTTCTAATTCTATTCTCGTTCTGAAAATAATTCCTATTTCAGTTCTAATTCAAGTTCTGAAATAATTTCAGTTCTAATTCAAGTTCTGAAATAATTTCAGTTTTAAATCAAGTTCTAAAATAATTTCTGTTCTAATTCCAGTTCTAAAGAAGTATTTTTCTATATATCAGCACTCGAATCATGGTGCAAAAACACAACTCATTCAGCTGTTAGTCAGTTCCGGCTTGTTAAGTTTGCCTAAACTTAGACCTAAAATGTTTTTGTCAAGTTTCTGTTTCTTTATATAGATATAATTCATAGGTATCTTTGTGAATCCGCTGCAGATGCGCTATCACATTGCTGGACTTCTTGCCAGCGAGCGTTGTCCCACAAACAACGCTGGTCACTTCGTCGTGCACCATGTACATTGATTAACCCGAACTTTCATCATAGACATAGAACTCCCAAACTGGACTATATTTTTTTCTTCCACTAACATGCGCGATAAACTCATTGTCGTATAAATTAAACGTAACAAACACTAAGTCAACTTTAACTTTGTCAAAGTAAACCGCGGGAGGACCGGAAGTTGATCAAAGATTACATATAATGCATACCAATTACAATTACAATTACAAATACCAAAGATACTATAGCCTATGATTACCGATCTTGACGGATCTTGGACATATGACGGATGTCTCACTTAAACAGACGAAGTATCCTACCACAAAAGTTATCATTGTGTAATAATTTCCGTTCTGAAAATAATTCCTATTTCTATTCATATTTCCGTTCTCAGTTGCGTATTTCCGTTCTAATTCTATTCTCGTTCTCAAAATAATTCCTAATTTTGTTCTTATTCTCGTTAACGGAAATTGATAATTTTACTTCTTATTCCTATTTCGTTAACGAAAATATCACTGATTATTATCACTATCATTATTACACATCTAATGTTATTATAAAATATTGTTACCAAAGGATTCTTTAAAATATAGGATCATACATAATTTGTTTAAATTTCTTACTTTCTCATTCTTACTCCTACAAAATAGTGATTTTTAACGATTCAATAGCTATTAATTTTAAAAAAAATTTTGTTACACTTTACCCTATCAACATATCCTAGATCAACCTAAATTAAATGGAATCCAGACCTGGTTAAATTAAGTTGGACCCAATAAGATACAAATTGGAGTCAATGTCGATCAAACCGGGCACCAATACTTATCAAATCAAACCGGACCTCATCCTCATCAGATTCCAAGTTACCTCTATCATGACGACACATTTTCCACGCGTTGCTGCTGGCAGAAACTCAGCATACAAAGTAATCCTAAAAACAGATACCAGTAAGGTTCAATTAACTTTATTCACAATTTCAGTCATACATGATATGTGAAATACTTCAAATTCTTAACCTAAGGCAAGTGAATGGTCAGTTGCATAAATGAAATAATTACTCATTAACAAGAAGACATGGTACATGCCTTACGATATGCGTGCAAACCAGGCCGCATGTTAAAAGAAATCTCAGAAAAGTCAATATTTAGCACTACAATGCATTCTTGTATGGTGCATTATCCAAAACAGCATTTTAAGTTAATAGCTTACAGCAACATTGCACCACTTTGCGTTAAATGATTCCGCACTGTATTACTATTGATAGATAAATTCTCACGAAATCCAAATTCAACTAAATACCCATGTCATATAAATTTGATCATAAATTGATGAAAACAAAGATGAATCACAGTTTTATCAGAGCCAAAAAATCGAGTTCTGATCAAATCCAATTTGAACTCAAATCTGTGCAAATCAAAATTCGATTTGATGCGTATGAAGTCCAATGCGGACTCAATTTTGATCAACGTGCAACCATATGATGGCACCTTGATTAATACCTTGATTAATATAGTACGTCATCTACAGTTAGGAATATCAAGCCCTGTCCAAAAATACACAAATTCAAAATAGAAGTCTATGCATACAAGAATTACCAAGTGAATGCTGCTCATCATGAACTAATTTAAACAATGTAAACAACTTAAATAAACAAGTAGCAAAAACAATGGCCACCTAGGCTGTCAGACATGCAGTGTCTCTTCTTTTAATTTAACTTACGACTGTGGAACTCCTCCAATGCCGAACCCAACAAGCCCTCGGAGTATGAGCAGCCAGATGAAGTTGGGAGAGAAGGCGCTCAGGACACCGTAGAAAAATGTAAACAAGGAGCACAGTATCAACTCCTGCCAACAGACATCCAGATGCCACTCAATCAATTGCAAGATCAATCAGTACTTAATAAATTAAAGGCAAGTATGTCAAGCAAGACAAGATATGGCCACGTAAAAGAAGTAAAGTAGGGCAAGGCATGTAAAGAAGGTAAAGCAAGGCTTGCTAAAATAAACCAAAGCAAAGAAATTCATGCAGGTCAAGGAAACTAAAGCAAAGCAAGGCAAGGTAAAGCAATGCAAGCCAAAGAAAGTACGGTAAGGCAAGGGAAAAAAGGTAAGCCAGGGTAAAGTATATATATCCATGTAAGACAAGAAATGCAGAAATAAAGGTGCTCAGTTCTTTTCACAACTAGCTATCAACATTAGCCAGAAAATCTGTATTAACCACAATAACCAGAACACATTGCCTTTTGTCTACAACAGCGTTTCCCAAAGTGCGTTCGCAGAGCCTAGCGTTCTGTGAGGGGTAGACAAGAGTTCTGTGAGGAAATTTGATAAAAGTGTTGTTTTAACACGTTGTTCCATTGTAAATCAGACCTGAGGTGAAGACAAATGTGAGGTGGGAAAATTTCATTTAAAATAATTTCTAATCTATAAAAGAGAATTCTGTTATTCATTACTGTGTCATAAATTAAGCCTACATTGGTATACTTTGCGGCGCTACGTATACCAGAATATGTTTTGTTTTTAATAGGTAGGGTTCTGTCAAAATATTTTAATATCAAAAGGGTTCCATAGGCAAAAAAGATTGTGAAGCACTGGTCTAAAAGAACCATACAATACTGCCAGGCAGTTTATTATTTATGAAAGCATGAATGAATGAATGAATGAATTTAAGTCTTTGCCACATTAAATGTTATGAAAAAAAAACTTACCACTCGGCGGCCATATTTGTCAGAGATTTTGCCCCAGAAGCCTGAACTAAGCATCATTCCGCCAAAGACAATCTATAAGAAAAATAAACATAATCTAAATATCATATTAGAAAGAACTTCAGATAACAGGATTGGATAGAACAAAATTAAACATGATCAGATTGTATCAGATCTAAGGTTTCTTGTGGTACTTACTGAAGTCAGCAATGCCTGTTGCCATGGTGGCAGGTTCCAATCACAGTGAAGAGCAGGACCAAGGATACTGAGAATCATCATCTCCATTGCATCAGCCATCTAAATAAGAAAGTAAAGAACCTATCAACTACAGAAGCCGAAAATAATGTTATGCATTTATATATAAAAAAACATAAAAAATAATGGGTTTGAATTGGTTCAGAAGACATGTATGCCATTTGTGTTAGGACCTCTGCAAATTAATCCAGAAAGCTTAATGCCCATCCTGCTCAGATGCCACAGAGACCATAAAAAATATTATTCCAAACAAGCCTACAACTCTTGCACTATGGAATTTATGACCTAATGCTTCAATATCTTAAATAATTTCAACTTCACTATTGCGCCTCTGATTGGGGAGCACTGCAAGAGGCACTTTGCAAATATATAGATACAATACAATACAATTGTATCTTTGTCTCTCATGACTATTGTCAGGCTATTCTTGATCATACCTAAGTTTGAATAAGCCTATTTTGCTCCTTCAACATATTACACTGACGGTTTTTAACTCTTATGCATAATCACTACCAAGTTCTTTTTCCCTCACGTACTTTAAATACTTTACCCCACCCCATTTCATATATCTCTTCCTCATATGCACCACTAAGCAACTTTCTAAATAGAAGAGCATCTGCCAGTCTTTCGACCATTTGAATATTCTTTGTAGACCATCTAAACTAGAAAAGTAAGTAAGAATTAAGAATGACTTACCAAAAATAGTGTTTGGTAAGTTATTCTTATTTATATAGTTAAGTAAGTACACAGAGTGCCTTCCTCACCCACACACAGTAAGAGATAATTAAGTAAGAATGAATTATATTTATCAAATCTAACAAATTCTAGTGTCAACTAATAAGTAAGTAGAAGGCTTAAACTCACCCATACAAGACCAGTGAAAAACGAGAGCTTAATTTGAAACCATCCGAAGCCAATCATGTCAACTGCACGATCCACTGTGTATGTATCTGGAATATTCATTAAAGTCTGATGAATATTCAACAATGTACATGTGTATCCATAAATATTAACATCTGAAGAAGTTTTCAGAAGGAACAGGAGTGCATAATGTGTATAATGTAACCATGACTAATAACACTTCTTACAGTACAAATGAACATTCAAGAAAATTCTGATTGGTGTAGTTGTAACTTTGTAGACCTGTTTTATCAGTTTAGATAGGCAAATCTTTGTAAAGGCTGGCCATTGATATACTACAACTTTGATTTAGATAGTGGCCAATAAACTCCTCCTTAACACATCGAAGGCTGAATTTCTGCCACTGGGCACTCCACAGCACTGTAAGAAAACTGAATGGCTTAAAATACGAAATGAGCAGGAATTTTTGTATAAAAATATAATACTTCACACAACAAATGAAGCGAACTCAGCAAAGACCTATAATTATAGCTTTAATTAAGTACTGCAATTGGTAGAATAATTACAATAATGTTAACATTATATTTATTCATGTGTTAATGTTAACATATATTTATTCAGGTGTCTTTCTTTGTGATTTAACTTCTTTTGGTTATTTAACTTTAACATTTACACAAAATAGTCTTGCACACACTCTATCGTGTTAGTGTCCGCAATGATTCCACCATTATAGGCTATCATTTCATCATCCTAGATGAAAAATACAGACGTACCCTTATGGAATGGGTGTACCAATAGTTTTTCCAAATGGTTGAAAATGAGAAATTGTTAGTTAGAAGAATAAATCTTCTGCGGTGGAATCTTCCGCCACAGAAGTAATATTTTTGACACAATTCGGAAGACCTTTGGTGCAAGCGCATTGTTCAAAATGGCTTTGACAGTCAACAATTCGATACTTCCTATCAATTGGCGTCGTGAGGGTCGTTAGGGTGAGGTTAGGCATCGTGAGGGTCAGTTAGAGTCAAGGTTAGTGTCATCATTAAATAACATGTTAAAAAACCTTCTGCAGCAGAAATCATTTCTTCATACATTGCGTGGTCGAATTTTCAGCCGCAGAAGCACCATGCTATTTAGAAATAAATTAGAATGAGTTGATCACAACAGAGATCATTCGAAATGCTATGCAACTCATTAATTAAGGAAACTAACCAAAGACCTCCAATACTAGCTTTATAGCCTTATTTATTCATGTTCCGTCCTAATATGTTTTGTTTATGGTTGCTTTGTGCTTATTTTCCACTCTTCTCTTTACACTGGTCTTAGGGTCTTTATTCATGTTCCCTTCCTAATATGTTTTGTTTATGGTTGCTTTATGCACCATCTTCATTTTACACACTTATAGGCAAACTTATAGTATCGTGGGCTGAAGGATTACACAGTATCTTTGGGCATTCTGCGCCTGGCTTTGGACGCTCACGACGCCATTGAAACTTATAGGCAAACTTATAGTATCGTGGGCTGAATATCCTTCAGTGCACCCCCCCCCAGGAAACTTATCTTCTGGTGTGTGCGAACTGATCTTCTGGTGTGTGCAAATTATATAAGTTAACACTGAAATTAATTTGTGATCTGAAATGATACTATAATGGGAGAATAATTGCAGACGCTAAACCGATAGATTACCGTCTTGTATTATTGTATGTAACAAGTTCAAAACAAATGCTAAAATTTACACCGCTGAAACCATATTGTATAATGGGGTCAATAACTTGAGAGTTGAGACGATAAAACGATAGACTGCCATACTTCTGTACTTACAAGTAGTAGCCTACATGGATATTATATGTAGGCCCTACGTGACGAAATGCTTACCTTCAGCAATTTCCTTAGGAGCCGCATTGGCACTGGCATTCTGACCCGTCGAGTCCGTCCGGCGTCGGAACAGCCCTTCGGTATCCGCCAGGACCCCAGCAGTCGATCCTCCGGCGGGCCTTCCATCGGTTTCAAGCCCAGCGCTACTGCCCTCCAGGTCCTCATATTTGTCTCCGCGACGGAATTTCACGATTCTGCCCAACATTTTGTGCAAAACCGACCGATTAGCCTGACGGACGGACGGACGAACTGACGGATAGACTGATTAAATTAACGCGCCATCCCCACATACAATCAACAAATCGAACGCGTGAATTCAATAACAATTCAGTCTGTCCATATTGTCGCTTCTCGCAGCGATGAATATTTATGACCAAAACAAGCAGCAGCGCCCAATCTCACTGTCTCCGTCTCATCTAAATTAATAATTTATGTTAAACAACCGGTTCGCCATCTTTTTAGATTGCTCCGCCCACTTCGTCGTCTGCTCCGTTCCTCTTCTTGCTCTTGCTCGCATAGTAAGGGCGACCTAACTTAGGTGCGTGATACGCTCTGTGAGTTGCGCTCAACGCGATGTAGACGTAGCGTATATAATAGGCTACATAAGCACGGATAGCGGTACGCAGACAATGGAGGTGAAGGCAATCATGATGATGACGACAGAGGTGCCCCCAAGTGGCCCCCCAAATTTTAGTCCAAAATATTATGAAATATGGTATAATTTAATTTTGATATTTTCAAAGGTGTTACTTACTAGATTTTTTACATCGGGGCATAAAACACCAAAAATGCTAGAAATGTTATTACAAATAAAATCAAAAGCATGTGAAGGGTAGATCGGCATGATTCAGGAGGAGAAATTTTTCTGTCATAAAACGAAGTTAACAAACACCATACAACAATATTATTGTTCAACAGAATTGAAGAGACGACATTTTTGGCATTTAGAATTTTGAAATTTGTAAAAAACCAAAAAACCAAAATTAGAGGTTTTTTGGTTTTTTTGGTTTTTTTAAAAAACCAAAAAAAAAACCCAAAAAACCAAGCCTTTAACAGCCCTGGATGACGATGAGGATGAACATGAGGATGATGATAATGAGGATGGGGATTTAGTGAGGATGATGACGATGATGATAAGGCTTGCATAACATCTGGAACTGCGTGGCATGCTGCATGCACATAGGCTAGCCTAAACATAATAATTATTTAGAGTTGGTAGACTTAGCCTAGGCCCTACTGATTTAAAAAAGAGACTAATCGATTAATCGCAGAACTTAACTTCGATGAAATCGATTAAATTCGATTAATTTGGTATCTGTTACGTAAAGCATGAAAAATTGTTTATAATGTAGTCTAGATCTGCTCGAGCTAGTCAAGTAGGTTAGAGTGCGGTAAAACGCCACTTTAACGGTTTTTGCTAAATTACGAAGTAACAGCATTTTAAGCATGAAATTATTGTAAGATCTAAGCTTGTACTGAATGTCCCAAGTAAAGTAAAAATTTTGTCCGATAAAATTCCCCAAAAGATTATATAAAAAAATAATAAAATACAGAATGCTTCAAAGGGGCGGGGCGTTTTGCCCCTCACCTGGGGCAAAACCCCCCCGTGCAGTGGCGTAACGAGGGGGCAGGGGGCGGCCGCCCCGGGCGCAGGACAGGGGGCGCAAAATTAGGTTTAAAAATTTTTTTTAAAAGAAATCAGGCAAGAATAGCTAAAAAGTACAAAAAAGTAAAAAGTAACTATCAAGCATGAGTCTGGCGAGGGGCGCGGGCGCAGGGGGGGCGCGCAAAATGAGGGTTCTGAGAATATAACCACTTTTTTTCATGGATAAAGATGAAAAAGCAACAAAAAAAGGTCATCAGAATTTTTGGTGGAACTAAGAAAAACTTTTCAGGAAATTCTTGCCCCCGGGCGCACGAACCCCTAGTTACGCCACTGCCCCCGTGATCTGACGGTTATATTCTGACCCCCCCGCTCCCGCTACCTGAAAAGTCGATGCACATAATGTGGAGAAATCTCCAATTTTCCTTTATTTTAAGATTATTTAGTGTAGTGAGTACTTTGTGATAAGGTCGTTAGGTACTTAGGTAAGGTCATTAGGTACATAGTTGAGGAGGTCGTTAAGTGCATTTTTGGTTAACTTGGGCGGTTAACTTTTGGGCTATTTTAACCGGTTAAGTTTCTTTCGGTTAACTTGGGCGGTTAACTTTTAGGCTATTTTAACCGGTTAATACGTGGTCTAATTGGGCGGTTAAGTTTAGGGTTTAACCAGGCAGTATTCTTATGGGTTTTCTTGGTAAAGATCTTAGATATATTAACCACTGGTTCATGTGGTGGTAATGGGTGGTTAACTTTAGGAATTTAACCACATGTATTTCCTTTCTTAACCGGCCCGTTTTGTTAACCAGAACTTCCTATAAAAGGGGTGCAATTTCTCCACTAGGGAGCAGACCGACCAGAGAGATATTTCGTTAGTCTTCATCAGAGCTTATGTGTTTAGGGAGTCTTCTTGCAGAGATTGATTGATCGTAAAGTTGTTCTGAGTAGACATCTGCTGTTAGATAAAATAAACGTTGAACTGTTCGAACGATTGGTTGATGACTTTCGTTGCAACTAAATCTCCTGACAGACCACGGGAGTGGACCCACCGAAACATTGCTAGAGAGGGGTTGGAGGCATCCTGGTAGAGTCACCCACCCCCTTCAGCAGAAGAGTCAACAGGACAGAACCCGGTCCGTCACAATAATCAACTGCAATCACTGCATTGATGCAACAATAACTATAAGAAGTAAAGATCTATAGAATTTTTTTAAAGATGTCATAAAAATAATTAAATAAAAAAATGCGCTTTGCTCCAGGTGAGGGGGGCGTTTTGCCCCATGTCAACATTTTCCATAGGAGGGCGTTTTGCCCCGCTTGGTGCAACCTTGTGAGATTGCCCATATAATAAAAAATTGATATGTTACAGCCCCATTTATTGTGCACCCTAATTCGATATATGGCATACTTTAAACCTATATTTTTATTATCGGCTATGTCTAGCATTTTGACACCATTTATGATAAAGAATTGGCGGCCAACTCTTACAAGGAAACACGAAAAAATCAATTTTTCTCAAAACAAAAATAAACAAACCATCGAAAGATAAATGACTGACAATGATCTCAATAGGGTACAACTAAGAAATCCCAGAACCTTAAAACAGGTCATTACGTGGCACAGGGAGGACAGGGCCGGGATGGGGCGTTTTGCGGCGTTTTGCCCCACTCTACCCTACTACTTTCCGTCTACAAAAACTTCATTCCACATGCTGAAGTGATATGCTACGTAAGTCTAGGCTACGTCAGCGGTGTTTGAACCACGGTAAGCGAAACGAACTGTTTATTGCAATGGACAGTTAGCCTAATTTTGTCATCATCTTTGACTTTTCCATCAGCAAGTATATGCAAAATGATCGCTTAATTTTCCACTCAAACCCTTCACTCGGCCTATTACATTGTTCACCACGTAGGCCTACGCATATGTGATGTGCTCTATCAAAACCAGGCGCATGTCGCAAAATATAATTTCGAGAAAACGGCGAAAAATGACCGGCAGGGTCGACATTGTGTGTTTTGAGTTTGAATTAAAATCGTGTAGTATAATCATTATTTTATCCAAAAAAATTATTTGGATGGAAAAATATTGCGTTTTAATCTGCAAAAATCACATTATTGTAGACGTTCCTGAAAGAAATAAATAAAAGCAATCATTTTTACTTCAACTTTATCGCCTTCTATTTTTGCCATCTAGCGAATAGATGTAACTTGTTATACGTCTATGGAAAGGTTTGAATGTCTATTTTTAGATTAATTAACGTTATGACCTTATTTTTCAAAAACCAAACAATGATAGCAGGAATTCCAAGACCCCTATAGGCCAATTTTCATAAACAAAATTTAAATGTCTGACCTAGGACCTTAGTAACGGAGTCACGTGATCGAAATTCAGACGTCTGATTGGCCTATTATCTAGGTTACGCATGCGCGGTTCATACTTCCTGTTCGTAAGTAAGTGATCGATCGTTATGGTTTCTGCGAAAACCATTCTGATTTTAGTTAAAACATTTCGAAAAATAGTTTTAAAAGGTAAATAACATGTCAAATTCGGAAGAGAGTAGGTTCGCAGCTCGAGAAGTCAAATTTATCGTCAGTTCCACCACGACGAGGTTATTGGACGACGTACATGTCAATGCAAGAATTATCAAGCGGTATGTACAACATGTATCAAAAGTTGAAAAATAATAATTATTTTATCTAAAACATTTTTAAAGGGTGCGAATCTAAATTCGAAGAACCGCCGGTAAAAGTGCATTTTAGCGTATTAAACCCATGATGATTTCGGCCAAGTATTTTAGCGTATTTTATTATTTCTCTTATGTGTTTGCGTAAATGGAAGCTGGATTGATAAAAATAATTCTTTGCCCAAATGGAAGTTGGATTGATGAAAGGAGTTATCTGCTAAAGTGGAAGCTGGATTGATGAAAAAACGTGTAGTTTGGCGTCGTAAATGACACGCGATTTCATGGCGAATCAGCGTTGGTCGAATAGAAGTTGGACTGCAGAAAAGAATTCTTGCTAAATAGAAGTGGGATTGATGAAAATAATGTTACCTTAAATAGAAGTTGGATTGATGTAAATAATATTGCTTAAATAGAAGCTGGATACATTTCAGTTATCATGAAAGTCATTGAAATAATTAAATACGCTAAAATACACGCCTAAATCCACTATCAATAAAATACGCTAAAATGCACTTTTACCGAACCGCCCATCAGTCACTCAATGCTAACCCTAATCCTAACTGTAATATCTTTACTCGCACGGGAGAACATTGTTTGGCATACATCCATAACGATTATCCTGTTTGCCATGCCTAATACCTTCTGGGCAAACTCATAGTATCGTGGGCTGCAGGATTATACAGTATTTCTGGGCATGCTTGGCGGACGCTGGACGGTATCAAGTTTTCTACTGACGATAATAACCCTGACCCTAACCGACCCTACCCACGACTAACCTGACCCTAACCGAAACTCACGTCGTCAGTAACCTTACATACTCTATCCTTCAGCCCCCGATACTATAAGCTGGCCACCTTCTGTACCATACAGTATAGAGCTTCAAATGTTTCGTAATACATAATACTTTCTTTGCTGTATACGTGCTCGTTGGTATGGCAAGCAATGTTGTCTCGTGTGTGCCATGTTTTGCAACAGTTAGTTTAATTGTTATCAGTTTGCAAGGCTGTTTCATTTCAGGTGAAAAAGATTTGGTTTTGTTGGGTATGATTAGCTGCAACATAAACTTGTCAGAAAAGACATGTCGATCAAAACACACTGAGAACAAGGAACGCCTACACCCAAAGTCAACTTATTTTGTGGAATCCAAGCAAGTCTGCCGAGAAACCTTCCGCTTCTTGCATTTGTAAGTATTATCTGATTGTTGTACTGTTTAAGAAATGCTTCATTGACAAGAATGTTATAATATCTCAATGATTTGAGTATGTTCATTAAACAAAATATTTTATGAAATTATTAAAGAATTGACTTAATGTGCTGGTAAGAGAAATTTAATTAACTAGAACATTATAATGTCTTAATGACTTGAGTATGTTCATTATACACAATATTTTATGAAGAACTTTATTAAAGAATGGACTTAATGTACTGTTAAGAGAAATTTAATTAACAAAGAATGTTATAATGTCTTAATGGTTTGAGTATGTTCATTATACACAATATTTTATGAAATAATTAAAGAACTCACTTAACGTTGTTTATATTTTCAGCATCATTATTATAGAAAAATAATATTATTTAAAAGTAATGGCTTGGCTATTGTTTCATTTTTACACACAGGATAAGCCGAGACCTGCTGACAACACTTATCAAGTGGTATCGAGAAAATGGCCTGCAGCCTCGACCTAAACAATGCGGTGGCTGTATCAACAGCAAAAGAAATTTATCGTTCCAAGACATAGAAAGTGTCGTTCGTTTCTTGGTGAACTTTGCTGAGGTCAATGCCATTGTTCTGCCTGGACGTGTTGCCTCATTCTACAAATGGGATGTTAAAATTCTTCCATCAAGCGAGACCCGATCTTCACTCTGGCGCAAATACAAAGCAGCTATGATCAGCGATGGTTTGTAAATAATTTGAGTTTATTGGAAAACTAGCAAAAATATGTAAATAATTATAACTAAAAAATTCATTTAATTATTTCAACCAGGTTTATATTTCATGTACATCTGTAAACTGCCAAGGTACTCGCTAGTGGTTGCATACAACTAAAACTATCATAGGCCCCCATTAGTCGTAATTAATACAATGAACTCTGAGTCTCTAGATGACCACGGCAAAATATTTGTTTCTCTTACACAGAACGAAGAGCGGCTGAACCAAATTATGATGACTTGTTATAACATACTTGTTAATTAAATTTTTCTTAAACAGTACAACAATCATAATTATAATACCACTTACAAGAAGCGTAAGGTTTCTTGGCAGACCTGCTTAGACTCCATAAAAAAATGGGTTGACTTTGGGTGTAAGCGTTCCTTGTTGTGTTTTGATTGACATGCTGCTAACTTTATGTTGCAGCTAATCATACTGAAGAAAGCCAAATAGGCCCCTATTAATTGTAATTAATACAATGAACTCTTTAGTCTCTTGATGACCCTTGTTATTTGTTTTTCTTACACAGAACGAAGAGCTGTTGGAAACAGTACATTCCGCAAACTGTGGCGTCAGATCGTTCCAAATGTCGTCATAACAAAACCACGGAGCGACATCTGTTGGGAGTGTCACCAGAACAACACGGCCATAATTATACAAGACAGCGAACCTTCCGGAGTGTGTTAATAGTGCAAAACTCTTGAAGCAGGAGAAACATTTGATAACGGTTGTGAACGAAAGGTCACTGTATCAAAGTATGGCGGCAAATTGTAAACTTGAAGCTGTTGGTTTCCAGTTGTCACAGAATACACCGTTAGTCGGCGGGGAAGCATCCACTACAGCTTTGACTACGCACAACAAGTGCACTATCCCAGCGACCCCATGCAGCCTGGCCCAATGTACTTTCTCTGCCCCCGAAAGTGTGGAGTATTTGGAATTTGCTGCAAAGTTCGTAAAAATGTCCGATATGAATAATAAAATGCGTATTGTATTGATTTTGTATTTAGTTTATTATTGCAAAAATGAGTTTCATTGCTGCATGAAACTCTTATGATTGTTTAAACTTAAATACATTGCACAATAAACCTTTGTGGTTTGAAATTAGAATTTTTCAGATTTATTATTTCTGCGGCTTTTCTAGTTCAGACTGAAAATATCATATCATCTGATATATGTGAGCAAATGCAATGAAATTTGCAGAATGCATTGATCCTGTCATGTAGATTATGCATGCCAAATTTCATAAGGCTAGCTTCATAATTACTATACGTTGTCAAGGACTTTCTAGTGTATACAATAAATTGCGATTTTCTCGATTTCAGTATTCTCATGATGTAACACTTCAAATTAGCATATCTCAGGTTCTACTGAAGATATCTGAATAATTTTTGCATTGTTAGAAACGTGATTTCATGTTGTAAAATAAAGTGAAATAATCTCATTTTCTGAAAAAATCGACATGTGCCTGGTTTTGATGGAGCACCTCACATATTGTTTACTCCATAAATTGGCCGCTCGACATCATGAAGTGAGTAAAAAAAACTTAATCGAACAAGCCGAAATTAATCGATAAGAATTTTTAACGATTAGGCCTACTCTATTAATTAATCGTCAAAATCCGCAGCCCTAAATTATATAAGTAGGCATAAGGGCCTATATAATCCAAGAAGCCGAAATTAACAGACAAAAATTTTTAGCGCTTAGGCGAATCGATTAATCGTCAAAATCCGCAGCTCTAAATTTTATAGTAAGGGCCTATATAATAAGTAGATGTTTGCCCGTCCTAAGACGGTTGAAAATAATTTGAAAAATCAGTCCACGGGCCGTATGCCCGCCCGAACTTTCATGTCACAACTGGCGAAATCCTTTAGATAAACAGAGCCTCTGTATATCTACGGGATTTCGCCGGTTGTGACTCTTATATATAGTGATCTTACTAGTAGGCCTACTAAGTTAGTAGGCCCAGGATTACACCGTATACTATCCGGTGGCCCTGCTACATTATTTCGCTACCTCAAAACTTGTCTTTATTCTCGGGGAGAGGCGCTTTATAATTTGTTTAATCCAATACAATACATCTGTAGGCGGCGCCTACATAGGCCTACAGATGTAAATTGATGCACGCACGCATAAATACAGTAGGCCTAAAATGCATTTGCAATAATATTATAGCACTGTACACAGTGTGGTCCTACGTATGATGAATAATGGGACACTATATATATATATATATATATATATATATATATATATATATATATATATATAGCCGATTGGTGAGTGTTGTGTTTCTAACGCGGAACGTAGACGGGTGCCAGCCTTTTCTGCAATGTTTAGGCCTATAAGGCTACTGTGTACGGACCTTCAGCATATTCTTTGCACTTACAGTACCGTTAGGCTATGTCTCAGGGCTATCGATTCGATCGTGCCTATAGTCCAGGCGGTACACGAATTTATACTGCATTTTTTGAACACGGATTGCCGCTTTGCACAGTTGTAGTTGGAACCTAAGAGAACATTTTAGGAAGCGGAGGCATTCGAAATTTCCCTTAGAATTCAAGATGGCGGGTTTTTTCAAAATGGCCGACCGAAATTGAGATTTTTAAACATCTCGGCTTCTAGTTCACTTAGAATCATTATCTTGGTGTTTAAACATACATATTTTGGGGTAATGATTCTAATAGGGCCATCGCAGATTAGCCCGGGTCTCATCGGTCGGCCATTTTCCAAAATGGCCGACGAAAAATTGATTTTCAATATCTCGGCTTCTAGTTCACTTAGAATCGTTATTTTGGTGTCCAAACATACATATTCAGGGGAATGATTCCACTAGGGCCATCGTAGAGTAGCCCCGGCCTCATCGGTCGGCCATTTTTCCAAAATGGCCGACGAAAATTGAGATTTTCAAAATATCTCGGCTTCTAGTTCACTTAGAATCGTTATTTTGATGTCCAAACATGCACATTTCAGGACTGTGTTTCGTCTAAGGCCTTCGCAGATTAACCCATGGTCTCATCGGTCGGCCATTTTCCAAACAGGCCGACCGAAATTGAGATTTCTATTTTCCAAATAACACGAATCTAAGGTCTTTGTTCATTTCCAATGAGCTGAAGATGGCATATCAGTTATGATACTGTCTGCATGACCACACACATGCCCACCTTGGTATATGGCTCGAAGAGTGCGTAGCCTACACTAGCGCATCACATGTGGGAGGAAGACTTAGCAATGGTGTCACTTTAGTAGCGGACAGATAGGCGAGCGCCATGCCGCAACAAACAGTCCTGAAAATCTCTCTCACAATATTCTCCAAATGTTTTTCAGAGCTTTTCCATAGGCGACAGCATACAGCACCTCTCCATAGGCGACATCATCCAGAGCCTCTCCATAGGTGACATCATCCAGAGCCTCTCCATAGGTGACATTATCCAGAGCCTCTCCATAGGTGACATCATCCAGACCCTCTCCATAGGCGACATGACCCAGAGCCTCTAAATAGGCGACAGCATACAGCCCTCTCCATAGGCGACATCATCCAGAGCCTCTCCATAGGTGACATCATCCAGAGCCTCCATAGGTGACATTATCCAGAGCCTCTCCATAGGGGACATCATCCAGAGCCTCTCCATAGGCGGCATGACCCAGAGCCTCTAAATAGGCGACAGCATACAGCCCCTCTCCATAGGCGACATCATCCAGAGCCTCTCCATAGGTGACATCATACAGAGCCTCTCCATAGGTGACATCATCCAGAGCCTCTCCAAAGGCGACATGATCCAGAGCCTCTAATTGGCGACAGCATACAGCCCCTCTCCATAGGCGACATCATCCAGAGCCTCTCCATAGGTGACATCATCCAGAGCCTCTCCATAGGTGACATTATCCAGAGCCTCTCCATAGGTGACATCATCCAGAGCCTCTCCATAGGCGACATGACCCAGAGCCTCTAAATAGGCGACAGCATACAGCCCCTCTCCATAGGCGACATCATCCAGAGCCTCTCCATAGGTGACATCATACAGAGCCTCTCCATAGGTGACATCATCCAGAGCCTCTCCAAAGGCGACATGATCCAGAGCCTCTAATTGGCGACAGCATACAGCCCCTCTCCATAGGCGACATCATCCAGAGCCTCTCCATAGGTGACATCATCCAGAGCCTGTCCATAGGCGACGTCATCCAGAGCCTTTACATAGGCGACAGCGTACAGTGCCTCTCATAGGCGACATTATGCACAGCCTCTGTTATAGGTGACATCGTCCAGAGCCTTTCCATAGCTATCCTAGCTGAATTGATAATCCAGCTGAATTTTGTGGAAGTTCAGGTGCTTTTGTTTATGACGGTGTAAACCTCATATAATAATGGCATGAAGCCACGTTGTTGAAAAACATTTGGAGTATATTGTGACAGGACAGTTTGTTGCGGCATGGCGCTCGCCTAACTGGCCCAGTTAGCTACATTGGTAAAAGCGTTGGCTGCGCGTCTCATGCGCCTCTGAGAAAGAGAGCATGCGGACCGTGGTTCGCTTCCCGATGCCAGCTTATTTTCATAGATTTAAATCTCGGGCTAGCACGGTCCTTGCACGGAGAACTTAAATGGCGTGACGTCCATTCAAATGGGCGAGCGGTGGTGAAGGATCTCACCCGATCAATTCATTGAAAATGAGCACGGTCGAGGCCATATATGGTCGTTATAGAAAAACGCGAACATTTACATCTGTACGCGACCAAAGTGACACCATTGCCAAGTCTTCCTCCCACATGTGATGCGCTAGTCCTACACACTCTTCGAGCCATATACCAAGGTGGGCATGTGTGTGGTCAGGCAGAGAGTATCATAACTGAAACGCCATCTCCAGCTCATTGGGGATGGACAAAGCGAGGTGAGGTGTGGACTCCACAATGGACCACACAACCAGCAGTTTGGCAGGCTTGCAGAGAACTATTGAAATGTGGGTGCAAGGAGGGTTGTACGTCAAATAGATGCTCTTGTAAATGTGCCGGTGTCCCATGCACACTGAAGTGTTCCAACAGTTACTGTAGAGGGAAGTGTTCGAATCCTAGCTAAGGAAGTAATTTCTTACTTTTCACGAAAGAAAGATAGATAAACTAGGACTGATAGAATGTTTTATAAATCGATGGAAGAATCTTATTATTAAAACTTTTAGATACCAGCCACAATAATGAGGGAAGATGCCAAAAAGAAATTGGAAAACAAGCACTGAATGCAGAAAGTATTTATTTGTTTCTTTTTTTAAACAATTTCGCCGTTTTGCAATAAATTGACCTTCTTTGGCTTCATTTTGATGTCTTATGTTAATTTTGACCTTAGATTCCTGTTATTTGGAAAATAGAAATCTCAATTTCGGTCGGCCATTTTCCAAAATGGCCGACCGATGAGACCATGGGTTAATCTGCGAAGGCCTTAGTCGAAACACAGTCCTGAAATGTGCATGTTTGGACATCAAAATAACGATTCTAAGTGAACTAGAAGCCGAGATATTTTGAAAATCTCAATTTTCGTCGGCCATTTTGGAAAATGGCCGACTAATGATACCGGGGCTACTCTGCGATGGTCCTAGTAGAATCATTGCCCCTAAATATGTATGTTTGGACACCAAAATAACGATTCTAAGTGAACTAGAAGCCGAGAAAGTTTGAAAATCTCAATTTTCGTCGGCCATTTTGGAAAATGGCCGACTAATGATACCGGGGCTACTCTGCGATGGTCCTAGTAGAATCATTGCCCCTAAATATGTATGTTTGGACACCAAAATAACGATTCTAAGTGAACTAGAAGCCGAGAAAGTTTGAAAATCTCAATTTTCGTCGGCCATTTTGGAATATGGCCGACCGATGAGACCGGGGCTACTGTGCGATGGTCCTAGTAGAATCATTGCCCCTAAATATGTATGTTTAGACACCAAAATATCGATTCTAAGTGAACTAGAAGCCGAGATATTTTGAAAATCTCAATTTTCGTCGGCCATTTTGGAAAATGGCCGACCGATGAGACCGGGGCTAATCTGCGATGGACCTATTAGAATCATTGCCCCAAAATATGTATGTTTAGACACCAAGATAAAGATTCTAAGTGAACTAGAAGCCGAGATATTTAAAAATCTCAATTTCGGTCGGCCATTTTGAAAAAGCCGCCATCTTGAATTCTAAGGGAAATTTCGAATGCCTCCCCTTCCTAAAATGTTCTCTTAGGTTCCAACTACAACTGTGCAAAGCGGCAATCCGTGTTCAAAAATGCAGTATACTGACCAAATTTGGCTTGTACCGCTTCCGCTACTATAGTAATTAAACAGCGACGCTTAATATATCCATTAGGTCTATTATTATTATTATTTTTATTGTTGTTGTTGTTATTATTATTATTATTATTATAATTAATTATTATTATTATTATTATTATTATTATTATTATTATTATTATTATTATTATTATTATTATTATTATTATTATTATTATTATTATAAAACTTAATAATTGAATGGTAAATAAGATTAGTAAAAAGATATCAGTAGGGCTTAGGCCTAGCTATCATAAAATGCAGCAGGACATTTTGGAATTGGAATACTGTACAATGTAAGACAGTAAAATTGTTACGTACGGCAGTTGAAATCTGTTGCTCGTCGCCATGTTGGTGCCGAATCGAAAAGTGGAGGATCACTATAATGCCTAAAAATAAGCCTATAGGGGCCTATGCTGAATGGGCTTCTGGAATCAAGTTCAAACGCTCTTCAACCTCCAATAGCCTAGATGCTAGAATTCCAGCGAGTCCTCAGTGAGTGAGCTTAGGCCTATTAGCGCTTTAAACCCAAAATGTGTCTAGGCATTGTAACATCTTTCAGTTCTGAGCTTAATATCGCTTATCCACTGAAAGCGAGTAGGCTATAAAAGCTACAATATCGCTGTCTTCAGCTTTGAGATGCACCAGCAGCTGATCATCTCTTCTCGATTCAAACTAATCCAAAATATCCCATTAACGTTAAATCTTGAAATGACTATCGCCATCCAGTCCAGAAGTTTGCCTAAGTAATCTATTTCAAATCTTGCTAAGTCTTCAGCACAATGATCATATAGGCCCTATGTCAAAAGATTAGAGCCTAATGTAGAAACAAATGGTCTTTCGCTTAGTCCTCAATCCACAACACGAGCTGAAAATAATTATCGCTCAATCGCTGCCTATTTCTGCGAGACAATGAACCTAATATTCCAATATTAGCCTACTCATTGTGGAGCGAAACATCATCGGAAGTCACAGTAAATGCAGAAATATCCCTAATATTGAGCACGAAGCAATATTCATCCATCAAAGCGACTCGATCGATCTGGGTCAAAGTTATCGAACACTGAATGCCGCGCACAGATCTTCTTGCAAGACGCCTACTTGCGCTCATATTGGTGAATTTCATTAAACAAATTTAACAATAGGCCCTTTATGTTTATTTAAATAATAGGCCTATACCACTTTCCCGCAGCAAAAACTGGCCTTGACGTAGGCCTACTCCAGGATTGTATTAACATGCAGATCGAATGCAGAATCTTCTGACGACTATTAGCCTACAGCTAGCCTTTGATGGCTAATACCGCCAATAATATTGTAATCCAAATTCCAGCCCACAAGCAAGCTAATATTGCCGGACAGTAGAATAGATCTCGGAATCGTGGTCGGAAGGCACATCGAGGCCTATTCCATCGGAAACTGTCGCAACGGACTGGTATCGAGGCCAAGACGTGAAAATCAATGACGGTATGGTCATTGTTAAGCTGTGCGCTGCGCGAGCCCTGGCTGACCGAATTGCGGTCTTTGGATACAGCGCGCTTGATAGACGATGCAGCGCGTGGACTGTTAGGTAAGATGGCGACGATAGCGCTGAGGAATGTTCGTTCGCTTGACGAATCTGTGGACGCGAATCGGTTATAAAGTGACCGGATATCGGTCTAGCTATAGGACAATTTTGCCAGGAAGGATGTGTGTGTATGTGTATTTGTATGTCTGTCTGAGTATTTGTGAGGCTTTGCATAGGCTACTACTCGTTGGCGCATACAGGCCTACGTCTAATAGGCCTACGCATCGAATCCTCAAATCACTGGAGTCTCTCTGTGCACGTGTGTGTGTGTGTGTGTGTGTGTGTATGTGTGTGTGTGTGTGTGTGTGTCTGTCTGTCTGTCTAACTCTGCCTCTCACATACAGTCATGCTCTGAGGTTGTGCTATCTTTATCTGTCTGTCTGCGTGGTTTCGTCATCAGTGAGTGACAGTGACTCATCTTGTTCCCTTCTTAAATCTTTGGTATAGGCCAGAGATATTAAGAGAGGAACATTAATTTTAAAGAGACGTAGGCCTAGGTCCTACAAGATGGGTCACTAAAAAATTGGCCAGCACATGCAGTCCGTAACTATAACTAGGTTGTGTATATAGGCCTATGCAAATCCAAATAGCGTCATTGGATGATAACAGGATATATGCCTAAGTAAACTACGTCCCCTCGAGCGGGACTGCATCAGGCGCGCTGACTAGTTTCTCTGACAGCATGCCCATATCGAGCCCATCTAAATTTTAGATGGGCTTGTGGGCTTGGGCTAGCCTATATCAGACCCATCTGGGCACAAGATCAGGAGCCCATTATCAGATCAAAATTGTATATTGGAGACAAGTGGGCTCATGGGCTTGGGCTGCCCACATCGAACCCATCTAGGACTGAGGTCAGAAGCCCATTAACTAACATTTCCAATGTCCGACTTTAAGGTGGGCGACAAGTGGGCTCGTGGGCTTGGGCTGCCCACCTCGAGCCCACTTGGGCCTGACATCTCAAGCCCATTAACCAACATTTGCGACATCCGACTTTTGAATGGGCGATAAGTGGGCTCGTGGGCTTGGGCTGCCCACCTCGAGCCCACTTGGGCCTGATGTCTGAAGCCCCTTAACCAACATTTGCGACATCCGACTTTTGAATGGGCGATACGTGGGCTCGTGGGCTTGGGCTGCCCACCTCGAGCCCACTTGGGCCTGACGTCTCAAGTTCATTAACCAACATTTGCGACATCCGACTTTTGAATGGGCGATAAGTGGGCTCGTGGGCTTGGGCTGCCCACCTCGAGCCCACTTCGGCCTGATGTCTGAAGCCCCTTAACCAACATTTGCGACATCCGACTTTTGAATGGGCGATACGTGGGCTCGTGGGCTTGGGTTGCCCACCTCGAGCCCACTTGGGCCTGATGTCTGAAGCCCATTAACCAACATTTGCCACATCCGACATTGGAATTGGCGATACGTGGGCTCGTGGGCTTGGGCTGCCCATCCCGAGCCCACTTGGGCCTGATGTCTGAAGCCCATTAACCAACATTTGCGACATCCAACTTTTGAATGGGCGATAAGTAGGGGCGTGGGCTTGGGCTGCCCACCTCGAGTCTACTTGGGCCTAATGTCTGAAGCCCATTAACCAATATTTGCGACATCCAACTTTTGAATGGGCGATACGTGGGCTCGTGGGCTTGGGCTGCCCACCTCGAGCCCACTTGGGCCTGACGTCTCAAGCTCATTAACCAACATTTGCGACATCCGACTTTTGAATGGGCGATAAGTGGGCTCGTGATGTTGGGCTGCCCACATTGTTCCCATATCGGTCTGATGACAGAAGCCCATTACCAGACATTTGCGACGTCCGATATTTGTATGGGCGGGCGATAAGTGGGCTCGTGATGTTGGGCTGCCCACATTGTTCCCATATCGGTCTGATGACAGAAGCCCATTACGAGACATTTGCGACGTCCGATATTTGTATGGGCGGGCGATAAGTGAGCTCGTGATGTTGGGCTGCCCACATTGTACCAACTTGGGTTTGATGTCGGAAGCCCATTACCAGACATTTGCGACGTCCGATATTTGGATGGGCGATAAGTGGGCTCGTGGGCTTGGGCTGCCCACATTGAGCCCATTTGGGCCTGATGTTAGAAGCCCATTAACCGACATTTGCGACATCCGATTATCTCCAAAAGGTCGTCTGATATCAAGTGCAAGTGGTTTCATGTGGTTACCAGAAGTGAAATGTCGCAAATGTCGCTTTAAGTTTATAAACACCAAATATTAAGTCCAAGTGGGTTCGACGTGGGCAGCCGAAGCCCATTAGCATACGTGTCGCCCATTCAAAAGTCGGACATTTGAGTGTCTCTGTAGGCTCCTAATTTGAAAAGTTAACCATCGTTTCGAAAGTATAATCAGTGATCACGGACGCGTAATTTGGGTACACGATCGATACGCGGATGGTTGGCACAGCGCCGGCATAGGCCTACCATTTCAACGAGACCAATATGCCTACGTAGAAAATAATTATGGGCTTATGGCTAGGCAGTGGGCACACGCCAGGTTAACATCTAGAGGGTCATGGCCAGGCACGGTCTAAGAACGACGAAGAAACACGCGTCGTCGTTAATGCTTGACTGGAGCAGCGGAACACAACTTGTCGATCGTCACCTATGGACTTATAGCTCGCCTCCCTCGATTCTCTCACAACTCTACATTTATGGCTGAACAACTTCACTGGCTCTCTGTGCGCATCCAAATCAAGGTTCTCATTCTGATGCTCAAATCTCAACTGGGTCTTGGCCCAAAATATCTTTGTCACCAAATTCTCCGCCCCCTCTGCCACGTCAAAGCGTCCTCTCAGATACTCTGAGACTCTGACCGGCTTGACCATTTTTCCCCTCGTGTTAGGACCACAATGGCTCAATCCAGGTCCTTTGTGTGCATAGGTCCCTCTCTATGGAATCGACTTCCTCCTTCTCTACGCTCTACAAAATTATACAATCCTCTCTAGTAGCATCTCTACCTCTTTCTCTCGCTTTAAAACCTTCCTTTTCCTCGGATTACCTCGCACTGGGACTGGGAACGCTTCTGAAAGGCTTATGCTATGAGAAGCGCTTTATAATGATCAAATACAATATAGGTGTGCTATATGTATACTAAGGTTCGCTAAGGTTAATCAATCACCTATAAGGAGGTAAAACAGGAAGGTGACCTGCCCGATGCCCTAGGACGGAGGAATGGGCCCGGCCTGGGTTGATTAACCAAAGACCTCCGTACCCACCTTCACGTGGTGCGAACTGTTAGTAACCTCCCTACGGGGAGGCGAACGAACGGGTACGGCAGGCAAACCAGAGGAAGGCAATGGCAAACCACCTCTGTACATTTGCCAAGAAAACTGTCATGGAAAGCACGAACTATGAAAAAACACATGGAGAAGGCTGACTATGACGGTCGCTAGGATTCAACGAATCGATGGCACAAGGTGACAAGGTGATATGTATACTTGGCGGTGAATTATCAATGTGTCAACAGGGCATCCAGAACCGTGCTCATCTTCAGTTGGCTGTGTATACCCAGCTGGGATTCATGAGCAGTCCATCTGTAGATTGTATATCTTGTGAAGAGGCATCATTACCTAAAACTTCAAGCATGTGATTTGAAATTTCATGCGGTGTCAATCCTATCATGAGCAAAAATTTAATCATAACACGTTTTTCGTTTTTATCCAATGTTCATAATTATAGGAGACGACAAACCGCGTTGCCTAGCACCCAGTGTGGCGTCACAGACCAATGTATTTTTCATTAACTGTTCTAAAGGAAGCAAACTATAATTTTATCAGAAAAAAGGATTATAAATAAACACTTCCTTAACTGTGTTTCTCATTACTTATTGATCAACCATAGACCTAGTGAGTAGGCTATATCGTCGTAACCTTTAGCCTAATTCAAAGTAAATCTGCCGTGCTGACGCGATTTAACTAATGTACGGTAACTCGATCCTTCCTTGCAGGACTTCCAAAATTCAGAATGTTTCTCGTGTGCCGCCCGAGTTGTGGCCAATCAGCCAAATGATACTCGCATGTATCTGAAATTCTGAATGTAGGCCTATACCCTATGCAAAATACGCTATGGGGCCTACAACTGCCATGGCTTCATGTGGACTGTGGAGGTAGGTCCCCCTATGGATTCGGTGAAAAGCCTCGATCTTAACTGAACGATCCGCGATGGTTGGTTCTGTGGCGACATAACAACAAAGAGCTGTGCTCCAGTTTATAGTCAACCTGATTGCGTACGACTATAAAATTATTCTCCTCAGCCAGCTAATCTGTACTTTTATACGTACCAATTCAATTGATTCAGCTCAACACACATTTTCTGGTTACTTACTAAAGTCGCTTTGTGTAGATCAGTTATAGGCATTATGGCCAATCAAGCAGCAGTGGCGGCGCTACAGCAGGGCAAGCCAGCTAGGGCAAATGCCTTAAATTGGTAAAAAAGCCTTTGCCCTGGTCGTTGCTCCGTCAGAATTTTTACTCTGCCGACAATTTATTTGGAGCATAAATCGCCCCCTGCACTGGTTACTTATAAGACTGCCCTGCCTATATGCCCTGGCAAAAAAATGTCTGGCGCCGCTTGTCAAGCAGCGCTTCTAAAGGTGCTTGAAAGGCGATATAGGTAAATGTTTTGTTTCGCTACGGCTACACTGCATTAAAATTACAGCAAACCTAATTTTAGTCTATTGGCTGAATTACCTATTATCTCAGTAAAAGGTTTCAACAATCCAAGACGACGCACCTTAAGATAAAGTAAGTAATCTTTATTAGCGCGAGACAAAAGCCCACACTTTACAATACATACAATGGTGAAAAGAAGCACACTGTCAGTAGAAAAAACGATGCAAACTTGAAAACAGTTTTTACAGTCTAACGTATATACAATTATAGTGCTCTCAACTAACAACACAAAGCTTCACATAGGCCTGGAATTGCTACTAACAGGTTTAATATTGGAGCAATCATTAAAACTAGGATTATCACACTTCCCATACTGTATAGTGAGCGAATGATGGATGTTTTATACAGCAGTGTATAAAGGTAAATGTACGGTAATCGGTAATTCAATTGTTGCTTTGTTTTAATCCTTCGTCAATATGGGAAATGAACAGCAATTTTTTTACATCAAGAGGAATATTCAATAGACACCAATCTTCCTAGTAGATATTGTGAACTTATTAATCAGTTCAACTTTATATCTCTCAAAGATATAACCCAGTCAGCACTCCCAAATGGTCCTCAATTGGGTCCCATAAGGGTAACAGGGGGGGGGGGGCTTCGCAACACAGATGGGCTACATTTTTGGTGCGGGTACCCTGTGAGTCTTACGCATAAAGCACTCAAGCTTGCCTTCATGGGTTTATTGTGGGTTCATAATGAACCTAATATTGGCATCCCACATGGTATTCCAATATGGGCCCATGTTGTGTCTTCAATCAAAAATCAAAAATAGATAGAGATCATGAAACGTCGATGCAGCTAAAACTTGTGATTTCAGTGCTTTGTTAGTTGTTATGGACCGCTAGAGTCTTGTGAAGTGATGGAGACTGTTTGCTATCACAATGCAGTGAAGATGATAGAGTTTTCAGTAGCTGGATGAAAAGCTGGGCCATGCTGTGCCTAAACTATGGTGGAGTCTGCTGGAGCTTCTGCAGTAAGGTGGTGTGATGGGCCACATTGCTCCCAAAACGGCCACTTCATATCTACCGGATCTGATAAAGGCGTCATATAAATACCCATTCATATATTTTAAAATCAAGAATAATTTCTTTTGAAACAATTACAACTCAGTGTTAGTGAGAAATATTTAATTATCGTAAATACTCAAAAGCACGTATGCATATAAACTGATGCCATGAATGTGTTATAGTGTGTACAATCACAGCCCGAAAACCTATAATTAACATTCATCATTACTGAGAATATTAAACTTAAGGCGCTATTAAAACATCATAAATATTTAGTAGGAAATATTGATTAGTCAGTGAAGTGTTGCTAAAACAGTAAAACAAAGTTAGTAAACACTATACAATGAATACTACATAATACATAATTTTTGACTAGATTGAACCAGTTTAAAAAGCATTTACATGACATACATAATTTAATATTTAGTATGAGACATTCGCCTTCATAAAACTTCAACGACAAAAATATCTAGTGAAAATTCATTATCTGAGCAGCATTTCTGCGAATATTTGTAACAGCAATGCTCAGCTATTAATAACCCCTAACTAACATAGGCAAAGTCCTAGCAACCAGCATTTAATACGCCTGTCATGTTTACGAACATGTGCCACCCTATCCCCAGACAAGCCATAAATCAATTATTTTCAAAATATTTACCACAAGACCCGTGACCATCAGATGCAATTATAAGCACAAACACAACTGGATTTATAATAAAATTTCAAAAAAATTAGTTCTGGTATTTTTTTTTACATTTTTCATAATTACTGTATTATATTGACTACACATGCAAGGTAAGCAGATCTGAATGTGAGGCATGAAGCAATTGCGAATGAATAACTTGTTCAAAGATACTACTACGTGCAGCAATTGCCTCAGAGAAAGCTCAAACTGTACTCTGCATTACAAGCGAAGCACTCTAACCAATCAGCTCCATTCCCACTTCTCAGTAAAGAAAGATCAACTAAACAACACTAACAATCATGCTAATAATAAACTAATTCTAACAAAATAACAACACTAAATAATAATATTAGATTGCAATGCTTTATAAATCAAGAAAGAATAAATAAATAAATAAATACATAAATAAATAAATAAGTATAAAAAGTAAATTCATCTGCAGGATACCACCAGAAATCAACGTACACGTATTCAACATCTCATGTCATATGTTAGATTGTGTGTTTATATCGCTTACACCTCCAGTAGAATGTTGGTATGAGTTTTTCGTTTTCTAGTACCGGTATATATATTAGGACTGTTAACAATTAAATATTTTAATAGTTAACAAAGAATTAACGATTAATTAGTAGTTAATTGTGATTAAATGTATTCCCCAATAAGTAGTGACACATACAAAATTAACATTATTCATTGTTTATCTGTTAATAGTATTAATATTAATTGCTAGTTTGAAGTTACTTAGTAGTTATTTGTTCATATTAGTAGTCTTGTTTACTTTTTCAGTTCAAATGTCTTCCTTCAACCGATTACGTAAACAAACCAGTATGTTAACGCTGCTAGGTTCTAGTGAGCAATGTGTGTTGCTGACAATATAACCGGCTGACCGGGCTGAGCTAAAAGTCTCACACAGAACTAAAGGGCTATAATACCAGGGCACCTTCTTGAATATAACACGCGGTCTTCGATTAATTGTTAAAAATAATTAACAATTAATCGATTAATTAATCGCTAACTTCTGCAGCCCTAGAATATTTAAAAGCACATGTAATCAGCATATTTTACAGCATTCTCCACTTTTTGTGAATGTAGAATATGCTGTGCATATTGGAGGATTCACAAACTTCATCAAAACATCCCATAGCATATCTTAGAGTATTCAAAAGCACACATTCATTAGCATATTATCATTATTATTAATTTACGAATGCGAATCTGAGCATGACTGGTCAGTTTTCAGGTGAAAAGAAACTGCATATTCAAAACAATATTTCTGTAGGTTATCACACCTGAATATTCAAGAGCAGATCATCATAAAAGCATTTTATATATCAACAAGTTTAAAATTATAATCCTTTCTTAAGTCCAATCAGTCCCATGAAAAGTGAGAACAAGATTCTAATAAACAGAAATGTACATCTAATGAATATGTATAAGCTCATTTGAATAAAAACCTTCAAAATATCTTGAGCAAAACATATTCAGTGGACTATAAAATATAACAAAACACTTTCCTAAACTAAGACTAACCAACACAAGAGATCAACAAAATTCTGAGGTGAAATATTTAGTAGAAAAGGGTAGAACCTTGTTTTCTGATATTCTGTTTGGCATAAGTTTTGGTTTATGGGCATACCCCTAAGCCGCCACCATTAGCCGCTGAGGCAAAAAATTTCTGCGAGCCAGTAAACCGCTGGAAATTTTGCGGATTAGCCAAAACACCGCCGAGAGTTATTTCACGGCTAGTCGCCATGAAGAAGTTCAGCTATAGAACAAGCACATTGCACATGGTTGTGATTATGACTTTTGTAGATTAGCTCACAACTTCGGAGTTCGGACTAACTGAAACTGTACTGAGTACTCTTTTGCATGACTTTCTGTGGGCCAATCATCACTGTTCACTTGTTCAGGGCATTGTTTTACAATTGTTCTAATGTCTAATTAATTGGCTTATTGGAACTCTGTATAGTCGATACACTTTTTGAACAAACTATGTTTCAAACCATAGTTATTTTGCCCGATGCACTTATAGCCGAAAAAGGTAGTTCATGAGCTTTTTTGGCTAGCCGAAAAATCAGCTGTAAATTTGCTCAAGCCAACCGTTAACCAGAAAAATTGTGGCTTAGGGGTATGTTTATGGGTTTGGGCTTGTTTGAGTGCTGTCATTTTCAAGACATTTCAAATTCAGCTAGTCTTCCAGAAGTTCCAGTCATTGGTAAAATTACAACAGTTATTTGTTGAACTTTCATTTAGTTTATTTGGTTAAAAAATGCACATTTTGAAATTGACTTATTCAAGAAAAAATTGTTTAATGGTTGAAAATTTGGTAATGTTTGCAGTAGCAGATCTCGAGTTTGCTTTGCTTAAGGTAAATGTAGGTAGAAGTTTGATAAAGTTTTTTGGTTTCCAGTAGAACCTCGTTAGTTGAGGTCAATTAAGAAAATAGCTTACCAAGCAAGTACTGTAAGTCTAACAAAGTTTGGTTTGCCATAGCACACCTGAGTTTCCTTCTTTATGAAGAACATGGCTGAAGTTTACAGATTTGGTTTATCCCTAGTCAATTGACAAATGTACATCAAGTATGTAGCTAGACATTTTCTACAGCAACTTCCAACAAAACTGTTCCAGTGTAGTGTTTTTGATTGCTTACAGGGCTTACTGAGTGAACTAAGACTCTACAGATGTGTGTTTACACACTCTCATATAGGATTATAAAAACTGGATCTATCAAGTAGTGCTGGATCTATCAAGTAGTGCTGCCAATATATTAAGTATGCCTTATAACATGGATTGAATTATAAGGTCTTATGTTGTAGTACAGATTTCAATTTGGGATCCATGTTCACAAATGCACCATGGTCTACATGCTAAAAGGTTATATATTTCGTAGCATGTTGGGTCTGTAATGCAATAACTGCAGGTTTCAGACTATGAACAGACTCAGTGTAAAGACCATGGGCAAGTTGAACAGTACACTCACACTGTACCTCAGATTCAGATTTACTGACCATAGGTAAAAGAATTAAAAAAATATTAGAATTTGCATCACCAGTCAATTCAGAAGTTAACATAATTTGGAGGAAGGCCTCACTCAAATCAGCTGTAAATGGCATACACATTATATATATATATATATGTATATACATATATATTTTTATATATATATATGTTCACGTTATGTATGAATATGGATAACATAATAACCCATATGCCACTTCATCTATTCAGAAGTAAGGTTCACACCCACTATCTCCACTTTGCATCATCACCAGCTGCTCAAAATCAAAGTTCAAATGTCTGAGGACTTATTGCCTACAGAGTCATTCGAAAGCACTATACAGTTTGCTCTTGTGACATGAGTCAAAATGTTTGAGCACAAATGAACATACATTTGAGGCGCAAGTTAACAAATTTGAGCGAAAATACAGATAGTTGACAAGTGAGTCAAAATGTGAGCCACACATGCAGACAGTTGACGTGTGAGTTAATATATTCAGATTAAAAATGCTTGTGGTGGAATTACAAGTTAAAATGCTGAGGCAAATATCCAGGTACTTGCAGTACAAGTTATATATTCATGTTAAAAGTGCAGCTGAGTGGACATATTTCAGTGAAAACTACAAGTAAATTATCTTAGTACAAAATTTAGTGATCTGAAGTGTAAGTTACAAAATTGAGCAGTGCAGATTTTTGAGGCATGAGTTAAATTATTTTAAGTAAACATTCTAGTGATTTAATTGCTCAAATGGCTGAGTCAAGATTTATGATGGGTTGAGTTGTAAATCAAGACGGTAGAGCCAAGAAACTAAAGTTATGAGAATACAGACAAAATTTACTCAATAACAGCTGAACACCTTTGACTTAAAAAGTTTCTGTGAAAGTCAGGGTTCAATCATAAAACCACAAGGGTTAAATAAACAAGGTCAGAGTTAAACAAACAAGGTCAGAGAAGAAGAAACTCACAGTTAAATTGAAATATTAAAAATCAATAAGTCAAATACTCAAGTTCAGCTACATCAATCTAAAGTTGATGTTGGTTTGGAGGAAAAAAAACAGCATACAAGGAGGTCACCCTTGAATTTAGGTCAGAGGTAGCAAGATAAAAGATAGATCCAGTTCAAATAAGAAAGATTGGGTTTTTGTTGCTGAAGTTCAAAGCTGAATGCTAAAGGTCATATTTCTGCTGGCACTTATCTTGGATATCACAATACAGAACAAGTAGGGTCAGCATTGAGTTTATGAATGCCACACTTCACACCAAACACGGTCAAAGTCCAAGCAATAAAGATTGCATGTTAATGCTGGAAGCTGCAATAACAAAGTAAGAATTCAACTGGCATTTTAACCTAGTTGCTTGGACGTCAGAACTGAATTCTTCAGTCAGATTAAAAAAAACTTGAGGTCTCAAATAAGATCACATAGCGAGTATTACAGGACTTTAACAGTTGAGGATTCGAGGATGGTATACATGAATGAGAACATCATCAGCCAAGACTTTCAGAATCATATAGAAAGGATTAGATAATTATGAGTTGTGGGTTAGAAGATCACATAGTGAGGATAAGAGAATTCTAGGTTGAGGACTTCAGGCACATACAGTGAGGATTGGATGATGATCAAGTGAGGACTTGAGGATCAAGTGGGGAGAATTAGAGGACTCTCACCTGAGGATGTTACTTTTTTACCTTTTACCATGAGGTCAGACCTAAAATACTGAAGGTCAGATCTGAAAAAGCTCATGACTGACTGTGTGATCACATCGGCCATGGTCCAAGACCCAGCCACAGCTAACACTGCAAGTTTCAGTGTGCTTGATCAAACAATGATGCATGCCATCTTCTTAGTGGCAGCTTCCACCGGTTCCTCTTCCTCCTTCCAGATCGGAGTCTTGTAAAGCTTTGTCTTTGGTGCCAAAGTCGGAAGAAGGTAGAGGTCGATGACGACAGGTTCACAGTTCTCGAGGCCCACCTGAGCGCCATTGGAAAAGACGACACCATGTTTTTCTAGAACTTCAGACGACTGGTGGGCATGTCCAAATAGGTGGACGATCGGCCTGTGGTAAGATAACATGATAATACAAGGCAATGCAGAGAGTAAACAATGAGAGGAGAACGATGACAGGAGGATGGGGAGGAAGGCAGGAGGATGAAAATGTGGAGGAGAAGGGAAAGGAGCTTCAGCAACAACTGCAGAGCAACACTGAAAAGAGTAGGATGACGGGGAGTATGATGAGCAGGAATAGGATTAGAAGGAAGGGATTGGAAGACTATGAGGAGAAAGAACAAGGATGAAAAGGTTGAGGACTATCGCAAGGAACATGATTAGTAAGACGAAGATAGGGAAGGGAATGGATTAAGCGGAAGACAAAGAAGGAAAAGTAGCATTGGGGAAACAGGAATAAGAATAAGGGTATAAGTATAAGGAGAAACAGAAGGAAGAAGATGAGTCAGAAGTAGGGAACAACCGGGTAGACATTTTCTACCGGGTAGCAAATCCGAGTATTTGAATGTACTATTTGCCGGATCCAGGTACGAACCGAGTACCGTTTTTTACATGTAATAAAAAAAAGATCAGCATAAACATTATTTTTTTTACCTGGAATAATGAACCAATTAGATATATATACAAATACGACAGCGACTGTAAGAAATTTAGTTCAGTTGTATAATATATTTGTAAATTGTAACTATAATCTTGAGATTGATCGAATTCCAAAAATTGTAGGTATTTGCGTGGGTATTATTTGCCGAGGCGAATAGTTCCGAAAAACCCGATATCCGGCCGGGGCAAATGGCCGAAGCGATTTCCGGTTGTTCCCTAGTCAGAAGTAAATGAGGACAAGAAAACGAAGAACAAGAACAGTGCCTAAAGCTAACTTTCAGAGAAAGCCATTAGCATGAAGTGTCAGCAACTTTATTTTCCTTTGCTACACATAGTAAAAAGACAAGGTTCCATGGATGTCCTTCAACCTGTTACTCCTGTTGCATATTATCTTTCAGATCATGTTGCCATCTTCTCTAAAATTGACTAGCCATTTTAACTACCAACAAATTATAAAACAGTAAAATTTAGCCCTTGACATTTTTTGCTACGATTTTCAATGGAAAACACCCCCGAAATCTTAAAAACCCCTCCGAAATTTTTTTTCTGGCTATGCCATAGATACAGTGACTTTTGCGTTCCTTGCATGAAAACAGTGTTTCACTTGTGGCATTCTTGGTGGCTGTGGCTTTCTAATTCACTGCCCGATTTTTGTGTGTTCTATCATTTCTCTGGAGTCATTCAGAACTAAACATTAAGCTCACCTGGTTTAGATAAGCTCACCTGGTTTAGATTGCTCATCTTCTGGTTTCTCTGACTTATAGGATTCTCTGATGCATTGACTATGATTTCACTTAAAGAGCACATGGATTGATCTTTACACATTATGGTAAGGGCATCACAATAGTTGCCAGATTAAAACTATCATAACACTCTAATCCCCCACCTGATAATCCTCTAATCCTCCACATACAATCGTTAAAAATCATTTAAATTTCATAATATTTAATTCTGAAGGTAATCATCTAATTCTTCCTATGCAATCATCTACAATCTTCATCTAATAATCAGAAAAGGATCAGTTCACATAATCTGTAACTCTTATCCTATTATCATGAGGCTTACATCATTTATGATTCTCACCTGATCTGCTTGAGGACCAGCTCCCTCAGCAATGGGCAGCCCATACCTCCGTGATTATCAAGAATCCGGTGCGGTGGACTGTGCGTTATCAAAACATCCGTATCTTTCGGTATCATCACCCAGTACTTGCCCAGCTCGGGGTATGGGGCAACGAACGCCGACGCAGGGGATCTCCTCTTCCCCGTCCAAGGTGATCCGTAGAACTTCAAACCCTCTATCTGGACCGCGTTGTCCTGCAGATAGATGGCGCTGGGTAAGCGCGCCCGAATTCGATCCAGCGACTGCCCCAAAAAACTCAGTTCGTGGTTCCCCGCTACGAAAATCTTGTATTTGTGCGGCTGGCGAGCGAAGAACTTGTCCAACTCGGAGATCTCATCGAGGAAATTTCCGCGTGTGTGGGAATCGAAAAAGTCTCCGGAATGGACGAGAACATCGCCCATCGGGATGACCAGGTCCGCGTGACCGAGGTGCGTATCAGAAATGTGAACTAGACGCAGAACGCGGGCGTTCGGGTTATCTGTGCACCCCACGCGACAAGGGTCGTCCTCGGTCGCCTTGCCCACACTAAATCCCTCAAAACCGTCCGTCATTTTGATTGCTTATAGTCGAGTTTACTTTTCTCGCGACATTTGAGAAATTTTAATTTTATCCGCTGCTGCCATCGATGACATTTCGTTGTATAATAAACAGGAACCACGGTTATTAGAAACGCTCGTTGTGCAGTTTATCAAGGATAGCAACATAGCATGTCCGCCCAAGAATCTTTGATGTCCGCCTAAGGACTCGATCTCGGTACCTCTCGCTCTCTATGCCAATGTGTTATCCAATGCGCTATCAGAAAATGAGGACGTCACTGGTCTGTAGCAACCATAATGGGCTCGAGCCCTTAACCCTGTTTCAATGAATTAATCGTGTGAGATTCTTCACTCTGCCCTCTGATCCTCTGGAAACCGGACTCGCCCGACTCGGACCTTCTTTGGACTACCCTTTCGAACAACCCTTCTGACTAGACGCAGCGCTCGTGAATAAGCTGGTGCCCTGCGTTTGGCTTTCGAGTGGCGCTTTAGAAGTTTGGAGATTACGATTACGATTCACCACCGCTGCCCGTTTAAGTGTAATAAGTGGGTGACCGTGCCACGCGTTATAGGTCCCTGTGAACAAACCGTGCTAGCCAAAGATTCAAATCTACTGAGTTATAATAGATGACTGTTGGTCTGTTGGATTTTGATGTTTCTATATCTCGACTGTTATACATTTTTTAAAACGCCTTCAGGCGATATTTAAATTGCGCGTGGTTTCATAACCTTTATTTCTAGCATCCGGTACCTTGAGCAATTCAGTGTTACCACTCCTATGTTTTTCCTCCAAGATCTATGTTTGTTTCGTTTCGTGCAACGGTTCCATCTATGTTTCTATGTTTTTCAGTGGCGGCGCCAGGGGGGCTAGGGGGGGCTTAGCCCCCCTAACTGCGGCTCAGCCCCCCCAAACAAAAAGTGGGAAATCTCTGCCAATGCTTACTTCATAATAAGCCAACTGAACAGTGACCAACGGCAACGAAATCATCAACTATCTCAGGCAGTGAGGCAATTATATTACTTGATTATGATGGACAGGGTCACAGACTCACAGGGCCTATTTTAATCTTTATCTTTTTGTTATATTTTTATTTTTCTAGAATTTCCAAGTGTTGCCATGGATAATAATTCTTAAGTAAAGTGTTTTCAACTTCATGATGTTGATGTTTTAATGGGTTTGGTGTAGTATTGCATGATGGCTTTATTCCAACATGAAGTATTTCAGACACAAAAAGTGTGATTGGGAATGTAAGTTTGTCATCATGTTGTTTGTACAGGAGGCATAGTTGCAGTTCAAATAAATTCATGTTTGAAAGTTTTCCTGTAGCAAAATGCTGTAATAACTTGTTAGGGATTTTATGTCGCTTATGTACATTAAATTTGTGCTTTACAAGGAAATAAACATTAGGATTTAATGTGTTTATTGTATAGTTTTCAATCAATCTAAGTGGAGAATAGTAAAACTTGCAAGAACCTGTTTCAAATCAATGCCCAGTAACAGCTGTAAGGGTCTATGAAAGAAGTAATTTGGGAACATCTTAAAGATTTTCTTGTGATAGAGCTCAAACTTCTGTACAGTATACCCGGTATTGATTCAATTGTCTGCAGGTTTTGTGTCGGGTATAGAAGAGGGAAGGGATGGAGGCATAGGCGCAACCACCTTATGGGACCCGTAGGACGCGTCCCCCCAACTTTCGGGCAGGCTTGGACGGTCCCCCCAACTTTTGAAAATTTTGAGGTAAACAAGAGCCCAAAATGCACTCCATTTGGTATTAAATGCTCAAAATTGCGTCGTCGTCTGGGGCTCCGCCCCAGACCCCGTTGGCGGAGCTTACGACGCTCCCCGTACCCCTATAGTCGTTAGGGGCTTCTTGCTTTCCGCAATCGCGGCTGTACGTGCACCTTCCGCACTCGCAATTTCCCCCACTCAACGTTCTAGTAGGTCCGTCCCCTAATCAAATCGCTGGACCTGGCCGATAGAATACAGAGTAAGGCTAAAGCCGCTAACTGAACTGAGTCTATAAGAATTCAGTGCAGGATGTTGCTGTATAATTTCACTCTAAACCTGTAGCCTATTTATCACGCTTTAAAATTCTACTAACTTACTAAGGTTCGGTGGTAGAAGCCTAGGAGGACATTTCAATTTTTACTTCTGAGACTGCGAGTGGTATTCTTCTAAAACCTAAAATCTCAGTTTATACATTATAATAAAGTCATATTTTTTAACATATCTAGATGGTTTAGGTACTTTTATATCGAAATCATCGGTGAAAAATTTGAGGTAAATTAGAGCCCAAAATGTACTGCATTTGGCATGAAATGCTCAAAATTGCGTCAGTTTCTGGGGCGGAGCCCCAGACCCCGATGGGGAGCTTACGACGCTCCCCCATACCCCCTAGTCGTTAGGGGCTTCTTGCCTTCGGCAATCGCAGCTTCGCGCCTTCGGCGCTCGCAATCCCCCCCCTCAGACATTCTAGTAGGTCCCCCAACTTCTGGACCGTGGTTGCGCCTCTGGATGGAGGTACAGGAAGGGGAAAAGAGGGAGGGGAGAAAAGGAAGGGCTTATAGGGCTACAGCCCCCCCAAACCGGAAATCCTGGCGCCGCCACTGATGTTTTTTGTTCAAAATCTATGTTTTGTTTCATGGACGTTTTTATGTGTTAAAAAAGGTACTTTTACAGCAATTCCTAAAGCACTACTTAAATTTATTTCAGGCATTTTCATAAAATATGGACTCAACACTCGGTATTTCACTAAAACCAGCCAAATACGGTTAATTGTTCAACTTCATGTGTCAGATTCTGGCATTGCCCCACTCTTCAGCTTGTATGGAAAGAGTTTTCACTCATGTGAATCTTGTGAAAACAAAGCAGACTACATTGCGACACTGTAGCGAACAGACTAATTGCAAAGGAAGCAATCAGATATCAAGGTGCTTGCTGCTACATGTGGAACCTCCAAAATCTGTCGTTGAAGATGTGAAAGAAGGGCGGTGTCAGAAACGTTACTTCGAGAAACTGGAAAAGAGCGTGTAGAAAAATAAAGCTGAACTAGAAAACTTCGATGAAGATGCATCTTTTTTAGCACCTGTTACGTTGGTTCCAATTAATGATCCTACTATCATCATAAGCTTAATTGCAGCAATAATAATATCTGTGACAGGTATATTTTCTAATTTCGGGAGATTAATTTATGTAGCAAATGTGTGACCTACGTAGTACTGCTGTGTTTCATTGCTAATTTTAACTAATTCCACACGTATTCCTTTAAAAAACGCGTCTATGTTTTTATGTGGTTTTTCTAGCTACTACCTATGTTTTTTCGAAAATTTAGAGTGGTAACACTGTTGAGCATGTATCGCACTTACCGAAATTAATGGTGAACAATTAATTAGGAAGTCATCAATTTCGCTGCAAAATCCTCCACAATTGCGTTGATTTCTGACAGCAATTCTAAGTGAGTCAATTGAATATTTTGCTAACCATCGTTGATATTATTGCCTTCTCCTAAATGTTTATTTGAGCTGCATGAAACGTCTTAACGTGAACCCTCCTCCAGTTGTCTGGTTCTTGTTAAATGTAGCGTATATTCACATTGAGGATATTCGATCGATGTAAAATTTCGACGGTTTGATTACTTGCTATACTAAAATATACTTATTATTATTATTATTATTATTATTATTATTATTATTATTATTATTATTATTATGTTTATTATTATTATGTTTATTATTATTATGTTTATTATGTTTATTATTACGCACTTATTATTATTATTAATAATATCAACCGCTGCGTCTTATATGTGTGTAATGTAGGCTATCCACTCTTCTTCGGGGGGCCCGTGGCGCTTTGGATAACAGCTGGCACAGAGACCGAGAGGTACCGAGTTCGAGCCCCCGTTGGGCGGATTTGCTTTGTAGGCTGCTATTAGCGCCGTTGTATTACATGGCTGCCTGTTCTGTTAGTAGTTAAGATTTAAATTGCATAACATGTAAATGTACAGCGCAGTGCGTTTGTCAGGCGCTTAATAAAGAAAAGATTATTATTATTATTATTATTCTTATTATTTTTCAATGTTCTTTCCTCTGGCAGGTTCCTGAAATCTAGTGTCGCCATTCTTATCTGTTCTTGGCAATTACCATAACTTCTATATAACCCTATCTGTTTCTTTAAGTTATCTGCCTCAGTCATGTGTACCTATCACCCCACACTCCACAGGCATTCAACTCCAAATTGATGTCTCATTTCTTCAAGAATTCCTGCTTTAGCCCTATCAATCCTCCGCTTCCAGCTTTCTCACCCTCAACGAAACCCACCCATAGTGAGGATCCATGTTAGCAGCACCTCGATCTCCTCTCTCTAGTCTCTCTGGTTACCAGACTTGAATCTTCCCTTGACCATCTCTGGACAACTCTGTTGACACGAGGCAGCGCTCGTGAATAAGCTGGTGCCCTGGACTGTTAGCTTTAAAGAGCGCTTTAGAATTTTGAATGCACAATTATGATTCGGTATCCTTTATACAGTTCAACAACATAGTTCTTGGTCTTCCTGTTGATTTATTTCCTTCATTTCTTCCTTCAGGCACTGTCTTCAGAAGAGAATTTCCATGGAGTATGTGACTGATGCAGTTCATTTGATCTTTATTACAGTACATTAACGTTATTACGTTGAGATTATAATATATATATTTATGTATCTATTGGAATTATTAGTATACGTATTGAGATTATGTTATATATTTATGTATTTATTGGTATACGTATATTTTAATACATGTACATATATAGCACCACTGTCATCTAGCATCAGTCAGTGGTGCTTAGCAGTGACAAGAAACCAATTGTAAATACAATATTATATGTAAATGCATTTATATAGCACCACTATCTGCAAACAAGCATCAACCCATGGGGCTAGCAGTGGTAAGCAACTGTTAAATCCCACAAGGATTGAACCCTAGAATGTTGTGTTACATAGTCACTACTTAATTATTGTGGCACTGTTGATCACTTTGAGGGCACTGACCATTCATGTGGTAAAATTTGAAAAAGTCTGCATTATTTGCGCACAAGTAATGTTAATTATGAAAATGATAGTGATGATGATGTTTTGAGAAAATTAACATAATGCCAACCATTTGAAGTCCTTTGAAAACCAATGATGACTGTGATGATAATGCTCTTAATAATGGTAATATTGATGATGATGATGCTGTTGTTCTTGTCGACGACAACGACTACAACAACAATCCTGCGATCATTTTTCAAGATAAAATTAATAGGGCCTACAAATGACTTGACAGCTGATAGTAACAGATGTTTAATTAATTCATTACTCTCTGTCATCTTGACATTGCAGTTGACCTTTAACTGCAATTGACCTTTTACCTTTACCGCATTCAGTGAGCCTGGCCTTTAAAATATTCTATCTCGATTTCCATGAGTCAGTTGCTGTCAAATACTGTATTTTGTATATATGCATTACAGAACAGGATCTTGGACACCTTTTTAAAGGTAGCTCAAACCTGTTTTTGTGAGAATCTAGTGGTTATATCATGCTGGTGAATGAGCTGTAATATGCCTAAACTAATCTTTGTCGGTGGCAACAGCCTATGTTGTCATAAGCTGCCGTTAAACTGTGGATCCATCCATCATATCATGCTGGTAACTCTGCCACTGTTCTCCGGCAGTGCCAGTCCCAACCCTAGAGAAAGGAGGAGGGCAACGCTAATCATCTTTGTTATGACACAGTGTCGTTAAGCAGCAACTGACCAACCATTATGATATTGGACTGTCAACTGAGACGTTGAGAGTTTAAGCTGTTACCAGTGCCGAAAAATCGTTGAGGTTTCTGTTCCACTTGCATTCCCAACAAACTTGTGTTTACATGTATAATGATTAAACTGATCATACACTCACGAAGACAGTGATGGAGAGGATTGACCTCTCTCATATATTGTTTGGTGATGTATAATGCATGACAGCCATACTGTTAACATCAGCCTTACATGAAATTTATTACAGATTTATCAGCGATTATGCTATGACGTGCATGATTAATAATTATGTTCTTGTATAAATTACGTTTGCCTTTCAAAAAGTTATTGATGATGGTTCTTTATCCAGGAGCCAACCATGACGGACGTTGAGGTGAAACCCGTGCAGACTACGACTTCTGAGTCACGGAGTCTGAAAATAGTAGCCAATTCAAATCACAGCAAACTGGCACGACTTGTCACTCTTGTCAGCAACATGAAGAAGTCGCCATGGTTGCTGAGTCGCTGCAGTAAGTCACTTGAAGATGTCTCTGGGTTTAAATTCTGAGATTCCTCTGTAACCGTCACCTCTCCCGTGCATAATCATACACTTGTAACTCAACTTTGCTTGCCTTAACTGTAGGTATAATTGTCTTCTACATGGTAGTGTGATGGATACTTATATTCAAGCAATTTGATTCTTTTCTCTGAATGCATAGATCTGTAATTTCTTTTCGTATGAGATATCAAAGTTCACAACAGTACATAATATTAATAATATAAACGAAGAGAAATCTCTGCAACGAAGCTAACATTCCTGTGACGCTCTCCCCCCGCGAAGCGGGGCGAGACCTGCCCCTATAGAGGAAGAGTTCTGTCTCTGCCTCCCTCACTACCTCCCTCGCATCCATCGGCGAAGCCGATTACCCACCAGCATACCGGCATACCTCTACGAGCCCCTTGGCTAGCCGTGACAAAAGGACGACGGCAGGGGTGGACGGAGAGAGGGACTGACGGCTTAGACGGACGGCAGGGGCCACTTCTGCCACCCTGCCCTTTCATTTCCTTCCTGCCTGTCTGCCTACCTGCCTCGAAGACAACTATAGGGTTTGATATCTGCCTGCCTGCCTGGGAGGCAGAGGGGATGGAGTGAGGGTGGTAGGGATGGATAGAGGGCTGTATAGGAGAGATGGACGGACGGTTGGAGGTAAGGAAGGAGGGAGGGAGGGGATGGGCGAATGGTTGGAGGTAGGTAGAGAGGGACGGACGGACGGACGGAGAGAGGAAGGGAGGGTTATAGGCAGGGTGAATGGATGGAGGGACTATTATATAAGGCAGAGGCAGGATAGAGTGAGAAGAAGAAGAGATCCTGAGTGGCCGAGTGGGTTGGTGCCCGCTTGCCGCGCCGGCGCCCCGGGTTCGCTTCCCGGTCGGGTCGGTTTATCAGAGATTAATTTCTCGGATCTTTACTGCGGGTGGCTCGGTCGCAATATAAACGTGGAGTACGAGGTTGCTTTCTGCCTCCGACACTAATCATCTTCGATATGAAAAAGTGTCGTTAAGCAGTAATACAACAACAGAGTGAGAAGACTAGAGATCCTGAGTGGCCGAGTGGGTTGGTAGCCCGCTCCACACGCCGGCGGCCCGGGTTCAATTCCAGGTCGGTCGGTTTATCAGAGATTAATTTCTCGGATCTTTACTGCGGGTGGCTCGGTCGCAATATAAACGTGGAGTACGAGGTTGCTTTCTGCCTGCGACACTAATCATCTTCGATATGAAAAAGTGTCGTTAAGCCGAAATACAAGAGTGAGAAGACTTAATCAACATATCCCGTGACCACGCATCTCTTAACATTTTCGAATTGTTTTGAACCGTCCTAGGACGGGAAAACATCTAGTTTTAAAATAAAACTCAGACTCACACAGCAGTTTAACCCTTTCCGTACCACACCATTTTAGTCCTGCGCTACCGGGAATATCCTGGCAAAATTGGAGGATTTTCATAGACACAATTAACATAACTTCTATTTTATCTAGAAACGTTGAAAACTTTAAATACATATTTTTCACTTTGTAGCATGTTTGGTATTGCATAAATGTATTTGTATAATTATTTATAAGTACAGGTTTTTAGCGATTTTTTATTGTTTATCGATCTGGGCACGGACCTTTTCGCCGGCCTTGCAGTACTTTCATGAATATCCGCATCAATTCTTGCATCAGAAAAATCGCTACTTTTACTAGAAGGCTTTATATCATTTTCAGAAGACTCTAGCAACAATTTTACAACTTCTTCTTTGCCAAACATTTTCGCGATATTGCCCCTCAACAATGTACAATCGACCATGAATATGCAATGGCCACCCCCTTCTGTCAGTATAGAATAGGCAAAAAATAATTTTTCACTGTAATTTCTTCATTCAGAATCTATCAGCACTCAAACAATAAGCACACCATGCAAAGCAAACGCAGTATGACGCTATCTGACTGATGCAGGCATCTATAATTATACTATCGGACGTACGTCATAAGGTAGCGCGGTCGTCTTAATCATGACGTACGGCGTACGTCATGGGGGACAGAAAGGGTTAAGTCTAATAGTCCAGATGTTATTCGATATACATGGACACAGTCTATCAGACTTTCAATGATGTTCTCACGAAAATCTTCTGCAATATGTATGTTTAATAGTCTTCTAAGAATTGTTCGGTTTGGTAGCTGTTTGCATATTGACTAACTCACTGTTATCAGCAATGAATGTAACCTGATGCGGTTTGACATCGGGAAAATCTATTAAACGAATATACAATACATTCTTTGCAATATAATGTTAGTGCATAAACTCAATTGACACAACATTGAAGACTGAATCCAATCTTCTTGAATGATTTGCTATATAAATCAAATATTGCATCATCTTTATATTTAAAACTGATTGAAACTGGCCTGGAACTTTATGTATACATAATACAGTCGATGTGACAGGGGCTCCCTGTTTATGGTTGGCACATGGCCTCAAAGTGGTTAATCTGGTTGGTCGAGAGTGTTTAATGCCAGGTTATATATAGGGAGATCTAAAGACTTACAAGAGGTTCTGTCTATATTATATGAAGAGGATTTGAAATTCTGAATCGGTCCTCCTGTTTCAGAAAATAAACAGTGTAGAAGCTTTTATTGTTTTACCTTGCAGAGGAAAGTCCAAGCCACATTCAAGCTCTGATTGACATTCTTCGACCGGAAGATAGGATCACAGTGGTAAAGAATTAATAGATATCTTTCATGCATTGGCTACTGTAATGAACTGCTATGCATATCATACATCCTTGTATACATAAATACTGGTCATCATCATCATTGATTGATTATTGAATCACCAAAACAGAGGATTACAGATATTTAAATTTCTTACATCCTACTGTTGAGGTGTCTAAAGGATGCAGTTGAAGGGTTGATAGACCCCCTGGGTTCAGGATTGTCCATATCTCATTGATTATGCCTTTATTGCAGGTGGCTTGCTGAATTTACAGCTTAAAGTTAATGTCTAGTTGTAACTTAACTAAGTACCAAAATAGAAGTGAACAGTGTGAGAGATTTGGGTATACGAGTTATGTGTTGGTTCCAGGTTATGTGTTAATCCACATATAAACCAAGAAATCTAGTGGATATTACCAGTGTAATGTTCTCATCTGTGGTTATTGTCATCATAGGCGTAGCTACATGGAGGCACGAGGAGGCAGTTGCCTCCTCTTGCTTTCTTTGTATACTGGAACTTCTATTGACCAATGACCCCAATAACCAGAATTTTGCCAATGGTCTGTGAAGTTGCCTCCTCTTGAATTTAAGTCTGGCTACGCTCCTGATTGTCATGGCTAGATCTGGTTATGATTTATGATATGATTGGAGCAATATGAATTTTTTATCTAAGTTCGATGATAATTTATTAGCTCATAACCGTTGTGATATTATTTTTACTTCATTCTTTGCTCTTATTTTGGGATAAGTCTAATTAACAATCAAAATGTTAGTATTGTCATCAAATAGACAGTTTAGCCAGTGATAACAGATGTTAAAATGTATTAGGAATAATAATGATCCCATTGTGGAACTCTGAGGCACATCCCAGCAAATGGTTTCAGAATCAGAGCATATTGGGTTTGATTGCTGTTGAGTAAGGTAGGCCTTTGTTAATTCTATACAGGCCTATTAGACTACACTGTCAAATATACAATAATACAGATGTACTAAGTAATTAATTACATGGTTCGTTAATTGCGTAGTCAGTCAGTCATTCAGTCAGTGTTTCTGTTATAGCCTCCTTCTGTCTGTTTGCTTTTGTCTATTTATTTATCAGTAAATTAATTAATATCTTATATTAATGTACATTAATGAACAGCCTTTAATAATTTAATTATTGTGTGGCTAATTGTTTATTGCTGTTTCCGTATTTGCATACTTATGTATGTACTTGTTTACTTTTTATTTGCTTACTGCTAAATTTCTTTATTATATTCAATTCCTGTTGCATGTCGTGCTGTGTGTAGGCTGCGAAACTATCTTATCTAGCTGCCTTTGCTTCCTATTTCCTTCTTCCTTTCCTCTGTTTCCATCCTTTTTCTTTCCATTTTTTAATTTATTTTGTTGCATACCTTAAGGTCTTTTCTTCCTCGTTTCCTTCATGTTTAATGTATACATTATTTGTTAATTGCCATTACACATCTTTCCATCAATAGGCTGTGAAACTGGAGAGTCCAGTTTCATCCATCGGCTGTTCCTCATCCTCTTCTTCCAGTTGGAGTCGTTACCTGGTTGTGGCTTCAACGGGAGACAAGCATGTGGTCCAAGAGAGTGTCCTACTTGGGGTTGACGTCGTCGAAGAGGTCGTTACCCTCGGCCTAGTTGTACCCATCTCCAATGATATGGACATTCAAATGGATGGAGACGGGTATTAGTTCTTATCTCCATAAGGGCCCTGGAATCATTATCATTGGTCATCATCATTGTCATCATTTGGTTTTCATCATTGGTCGTTGTCTATCATTAGTAGTGATCATAATTGGTCATCGCTCTTGTTCGTTGATGTCATCATTGTTGATCATCATAATCAGCAATGGAAGTCGTTATTGTCAGTGACCACCGTCATTATCATTAGATGTCATTGTCATCATTGGTCATTGTCATCATTCGTCGTTTTCTTTGTCATTATCATTGCTAGGTCCATTAGTAGGTTGAAAATGTATGCCTAGCAAAGTCAAACTTTGCTGGACATACATGTGTGTTTAACAACATCTTGCGGCTGCCAGGGCCAGTAGCATAAATTCCATAGACCTTGCATGACACATGAAAAGCTGTAATTGATTCTGATTTTGTAAAGTCCTTACTTAATAAAGGTGTGCTAAAAGATATATGCACCTTATATGCAATCAGACTGCGAAATGCACTACTTATTAATGTGATAATTTATCATCATAATCATTATTGTCATAAACATCTGCTGATACATGCCCTTTGAGGAGAAACTTGAATTTAACTCTCAGCCTTGATCTGGCACAGTTTGTGAAAACAGGACCTGTAGAGAGAATTGACACCATTTGATAGATCTTCATCCAGTAGTTGTGCCAAGGTCCCAGATGATGTGCAGTGGTTCGCAGCCTGGAAGATTGATGCCTCCATCAATCTCCCAGACAGATGACCTTGATTGGTTGACAGTCATCCTAAGTAATGATTAAGTCCATACAACCCCTCAACAATGTCCTGAAATTTGCCAAAAATGTGTCCTGAAATCTCATTTTTTAGAGTGGGACCCCTGTATCTGTGGATGCTAGTTTTACAGGGAGAGCTAAAGTTTCAGCTTCTTTCACACAACTTGATGCATTGGTCTGCCTTGGTTGGCTGGCTGAGCTGTTTAATTAAGTCTGATGTATGTTTCTGACATCGTCTATGCTTTTTATTTTAGAGGCTTCAATATCGTTACCAAAATTGAGAAATACTCATTCCGACCTGTTTCTGTCCAGGCCATGTGGTAAGTCCCCTATGGTACATCAGTTGACATAGTCTCTTAAAACTCTCTGAGGACATATAAATATTTTCGAAATTTGTTTTCCACTTGCACCCATATAAATATACCTAAATATTTCAATTCCATTAAACTTTATTTCAGCTTTCAAATATGTTTGTATTATTATTAATGGAATTCTTAGACAGGTGTTAGGTTTACACCTAAAATCTTTGTATGAATATTCATGACATTGTTGTCAATAAAACTTTAAGTATGCAGCTCTATCCCAAAAAATTGATTCAAATTAACGGTCATGATGTTCAAAGTTCAATTAAATTTTACCGCCACCCTTAAAAATGTGTTCTTATGAATATTCTTGACATTCTAATCAGTCAAGTTCTAGGTCTGCCTTCAAGATCTTTGTTTATGTACATATTCATAACAGAAATGTGTATTTGAATATTTATGTCGGTGCTAATGAATATTCTTGATATTCTTGTCAATGTAACTAGGTCTGCCCTCCAGAGTCTGGTCAAGGCCGTCTACTACGCTCGTTATCATCACCAGAGCAGAGAAACGTTATCAGTTGGTTGGGTGTCGTACTATGTCGGTCATCTTACCTCTTCTCATGACTGTATCTATGAATGGAACCGGATTATGAATGGAGAATTTGAAAAGCAAATCCAAGGAACTGAGTAAGACAGACAGATGAACAGACAGTCTAACATAAAGACAGACCAGCAGAGAGACAGATGGATGGATGGATGGGAGGGATGGATGGACAAGCTAAGTAAGTAAGTAAGTAAATAAGTAAGTAACCTTTTAACAATGCAAGTCAATGCTTCACATTACAAATGAACGGTTGATGTAAAATGTTAAATGTTTCTGTCATTGGATCAGGAAAAGCAGCTACTATAAGCGTTCACTTCATGATGGTAAACTGTTTGAAGAATGGTGAGTTTATTGGTAGCTGATGATGCAAAGTCTACATTTTCAAAGTATAGTGCCCGATAAGACTGCATCCATGTTATTTACGGCAGCAGATGTTGTGTTGCTGGAATTTTTATGGTCTATTTCTGAAGGCTCACAGGAGATGTATGTGAAAATGTTCGTTTTTAGTTGTTACCAACCACGTGGCAGGGAGCCATGCGGTAATGATTGTAGGTGTTATTAAAACCATCCAAACTGAGAAAACTCGTCGTTGTTAACTTGTCGGTCATCACAGAAGTGGACTCAGATGCGAATAACGAACACCTCCAAATAGCAGGCCTATATCAAATAATAAGGGGCCTATTGTTCAAAATTGCAGTCTCTCCATAAAGGCGTATACAGCCTAAAGGCGCTCACCGTTGGTATGCAGTGGAGCAGATACATCACGGGGGGGCCCATGGCGCATTGGATAACATCTGGCACACAGACCGAGAGGTACCGAGTTCGAGCCCCCGTTGGGCGGATATGTTTGTAGGCTGCTATTAGCGCCGTTGTATTGCAAGCTGTCTGTTCTGTTAGTAGTTAAGATTTAAATTGCATAACATGTAAATGTACAGCGCAGTGCGTTTGTCAGGCGCTTCAATAAAGAAAAGATTATTATTATTATTATTATTATTATTATAACCACGGATAGTTGAGACATTTGTTGGCAAACGGCTTGAAATCCAATTAAAGTGCACATTCTTTCCAAATGAAATTTTGTGGCGACTGGATGTTCCGCCAGCGAGATCCTGTTTGTCTGTTGTGTGCCTATCACTGCCTATCTATGTCAATATCCAGCAACAGGGCCATTAGATATTGATCTTACTTATTTGATGAATTAATTGCAACATATTGCATTTGATTTGTTGTGTAGATCAACAGAAGACTTGAAACTGAAGCTGGCAATCAAACGCAAACTACGTGACGTCATGACAAATGAAAAAGACATCGACTTAGAAACAGTCACCAGCAAATATGTTAGTCATAACAAATAACAAAAGATGTGATAATGGTAATAAAGTAGATGATGATGATGATTATAAAAATAATAACAATAACAGTGATAATGGTAATAATAATTGTAATTGGTCCGCTTCAAGAAATTTATATCTGAAAACCTATTCAGAGGCAATCTATATGCTGGTCTAAATGATTTAAAATGTAATTAAGAGCAGAGATTTCATACGTAAGTTAAACAATGCACAGAAAACTAGAAGAGTCACCAGTGTCAGCTCACGCACACATATGTAGTCTCACCAACAGATTTGTATCAAAAATTGACATAACATCATGTCCAGAGTTTGTAAGAACAGGCGTTAGAATCCGCAGTACATGATAACACCACTCCCCAGCCTTCCTCAAACTGCTGATCCATGTAGACATTTGTCACCTGGTAGTCGGTGAGCAAAGCTCCACCAGTGACTAATGGCCAAGATCAACACAAAGACCTGCATCACTGTTACATTGAGATGAAAATTACCTGGCTGCACACAGCGTATGTAGATCCGTATATCCAAGACTAGACCGCACATCAGGAATCCAATCCCTGCTCAGGCAGTCATGTAGTCCAAGATGATTTATAAAGAAATACAATCAAAACACAAAAAATCCACTGATAATAATAATAATGATAATACTATCATCATCATTATTATTATTTTATTGATATTTTATTATTACGAATATTATTTGCTGTTGTTGCTGCTGCTGGTAACAATGTTAATTATGATGTAATTTAATCACAGATTTATATAGCACCTTCTTCAAGGGAAACTCATCAGAGGTGCTCTAGACTTAATGATGGAAAACCAGAATTGAACAAAATGGTTTTCAATTGCTTACAGCAGTGCTGTCCAACCCGCGGGCCGCAGATTCTAAGTGGCCCGCCACAGCTCGCTAAATATTTGCAATTTCTGTTAAAATGAAGTAAAAGACAGTCACTGGCCTACTTGCATAGCTATTTGTTCGTAACTTGGCTTATCAGTTGACAATGTGTACACAAAATCCAGTTCCCAAGACGCATTCATTATGATAACTCCATAATTAATTATAATACAGTTAAAAAATTTCAATAAATTTCAATAAATTTTAGTCGCTGCTTTTGAGTTGACTGGTGCGGCCCTCGGCTTCAAAAATTATTTCTTCGGTGGCCCGCGGTGTCAAAAAGGTTGGACAGCACTGGCTTACAGAATAGAGGTAAAGAAAGACCAAGACAGTTTTTTCTTAAGAGGATCGGTAACCTATTGCAGAGAGTTGGACCGACTGAAGTGATGCTTCTGTTCTATACTTTGGTGACTGGATATGATGATGACTGTGATGATGCTTTGTCATCGTTGTAGTTGCGAGAGAAGTTGGAGGTACTGTTGAACGTAAGCCTCATGTCATTCCGTCGTTTTGTGGATGAAGAGATGGTGATCGTCATGAGACAGATGGACTCTCCATCTCAGATCCTCGACTATCTCTACCTGGGATCCGAGTGGAATGCTTCGAACCTTGAAGAACTTCAGCAGAACAAGTATATGTCTCACGATGATATCTCAAATGATTGCGAATCATGTGATCATATTTTACATCACCATTAAATACATTACCTTTTCAATTGACACTTGATTTCCAATGCATCAGGATTTTTGCTTCAATTTCGCCTTGTGCATTATGGAGACATTAGACTAGATTAGATTGTCGTAGAACAAACTCACGTGATCTTACCTTAAATCATCTCACGTGATGATACCTCTCATGCTAATAAATCATATGATCGTACCTCACAGTTTCAAACCTTATATGAATCATATTATTGTACCTGACATGATCATACCTTGCTTAGTTATTCTTAATATTATCATGCTTCACAAGATTATACCACAATTATATATCAGATAATCATAAATCACTTGATCATACCTATCATAATGATACATGACACATCACATAAATACTTAGTATAATCAGAAATCAGATGATCATACCTCACATTACTGTATCTGAGAATGGTATACCGTACTTCGATTGAGCATACATCTTGTGAGGAAACTGAGCATGCCTCAAGTGATCATGACTCAAATGATGACATCTTAATCTTAGCACGTGTGATCATGAACAAAGCAATAATACCTCACATGATCATATCTTGCATTTATATACCTTGCATGATCATACCTCACATGATCCTACTTCATGTGATCATTAATCACATGATTATAACTCATGGAATCATGCTTCACATGATCATACCTTGCATTATCATAAATCACGATCTTCTCTAGTATGATCAAGCCACACATGATCATTTTGTTTTGCCCTTGGAATATATCCAATATATTATCCTCTGGGTTTAAATATAAACAAAGAAATACATACATGCATACATACACGCATAGTAAACATAACTTTATAGCACCGACCAATAAGTAAAGTGGTAAATGATTGAATGTGTTGCATAGGATTGGCTACATACTGAATGTGACACGAGAGATCGACAATTTCTTTCCCGGCATGTTCAAATACTGTAATGTTCGAGTGGACGACACGGAGGAAACTCATCTCCTTCGACACTGGAATGACACGTACAACTTTATAGCACAGGCCAAGTGAGTGGTTGGCTTTTGTTTTTATCGGGCATCTTCTGTTGTCCGTGTATGTATGTCTGTGTATGTATGTCTTTGTATGTATTTCTGTGTATACGTATGTCTGTGTATGTATGTCTGTGTATGTGTATCTGGCTATTTATACTGCACCTGTTTTCTGTTGTTGTTGTTTCTTGAGGCCAATTGAGTCACTGTCTCATTTTGCCTCTGTTGGTTGTACCTTGTTGTTCACGGGGTTATATGTTGCATTCCTGATGTTTTAGCAACGGGTTCTCTTCCCTTAGCTAATTTGCCTTAACTGGTTTACCTGAAACAAAGCATTCCATAAGGTTTTATCCTACCATAGCAATGTGATCTGATGTAATGCTGTCTGATCTAATCTGATTTGGTCTCATCTAGTCCTTTTATTTAATGTCATCTCAACTATCTAATCTAGTGTATTCTGATGCAGTCTATTAAATATAATCTCATTTGATTTTATTATGTTAAATCGAATATATATGACCTGATTTGGTCTGATCTATTTTTTAGGAAGAATAATTCTCGAATTCTCGTTCATTGTAAGATGGGCGTCAGTCGTTCAGCTTCAACGGTTGGTTACCATAGAAACAGTGTAATGTTACAGAATATAATAATGGCAAAAGAGCATCATAAGTAGCGTTCTAGGGTTCTAGCGTGTAAGTGGTGGGTGGCATTTCAGATTTAAGTAATTTAAAGAACTTAAATTGTCTCTGACAGTGTGAACAATTTCAGCCTCCCAAGTAGATACTGGAAAGCTACTCAATGCATGAGGACCAACGACCTGACCCAAAAGGTCAAATCATTCATTTCGGACGTAGTTGCTTGCAGGAAAACATCGTTAGTAGCTCAAACATCACAGGCTTTTGATAATAAGCTGCAGTTGATTGGGGTCAAATACTAGCGTGTACCCTGGCACTTGCATAGCTCATTTTATAACCATACAAGGGAGCCACAGAAATGTCCAAATGCAATTATAAATGCATAATTGCATATGGTTGTGTGTAATTAAGTTTCATTAATTTATTTAGCTTTTTTTAAAGTAATGTATTAATTTTAAATTTGTTAGGTTACAGTATTTTTAAAGTATTTTATTTATTAGCTCAAATGTGGTTGTATTGAATATAGACTAATGCATTCCTTCAATGAAATGAAATTATTTGCTTGTGTATGTTTGTCCTTTGGTGCAAAATTATCGTGAGTAACTAATAAATTAACTTCTCTCTTTCTAAAGGTTTTTTATTTTATTATACTTTGTTGATTTATCATGTATGCAAAGCCACTGGTATTATAGTGTTTCTTTAGCTTACCATAAATTAATTCATTATTTTAATTAATTTATTTGAATAGATTACATAGATTTATGAAACTTCATTGCTGTATGACATTATTTATGGCAAGTTGTAGGCTTCATATGTTTTCAGCTTTAATGTTACTTCTTAATAAAAAATATTTTATTTCTTTTAAAATAAAATACCAATTAGCAACTATATAGCAGGCTGTTGATGTCATAACACAGGTAATTGCCTACGTAATGAAGGAGTGTGGCAGAGCATTTCTCGACACCTATCAGTACGTTAAACAGAAGCGCACCTGTGTCAAACCTAATCCTGGATTCATGCAGCAACTTGACACCTATGAGGGAATTCTTGGTGCAAGGTAACTGGTCACTAGTAACTTTTGCTATGATAACTATTGCACTATTTTAATTGATGCTTTTTAACAGTGTCATCAATTTATTCATTCATTCATTCAGAGTAATTACTTAGTGTCCTTGCAATGGTTATAATGGAATTGTTTCAAGGTAGCTATGGTAATTGTTGATACGATATCAATGCCAAAATAACCAAGGATATGATGTCATTGATTACAGTACTATAGAATTCTTAGTTGTATGCTACTGTCAATATATTACTGTTGCTATAGTAGCTGTATCACTTCAATAAAACAGTGATGCATTAGGGTTTATAAGATGATTCTTGGTGCCATGTTGCCGTCATGATGGCAATTGCTGCTATAGTAGCAATATCATATCATTTGGCAATTGCTAATGCTATGAAAAATGTATGGCCAAACAAATGATGCTGTGCCTACAAAGGTAGTCTAAATGCAAGGCAACTGATGCTATGGATATAAGGCTATTAATATTGTAACCAGGTAACCCAGGATAAATTATGCCTACTTGCTACTAATTACTTATAACTTTGTCAAATTACTACAAAAGCTCACAATGATCTAGGCTATAGACCACAGTGACTGAGCTATTAGAGAATTGATGTCTGAGTATTGTGGCTACATTAATTTCTGCCTTTTCCAAACATGACTTGTGAGCAAATGATATATACCGAGATGGTTAGGTTAAATAATTTGTTTGTTGTGCGATGTTGTGTTATAGTGAAGATGATTTGTCTGGCCTGACTTGGTGCTGGCACCACATGAAAATGGCAGTGGCAGAGTTATTGAGATTGTAATTAGTGCCAGTCCAGTCATAATGGGGAGATTGAGACAGTTAAAAGAGGTTCTAAAAATATCAGTGCTCAGACAGCTGAGGTCTACTGATGTTGAGCATTCGGGTCATGGCATTCTGGTCACAGCATTCTGGTCATGGCAGTGTCTGCTGTATGTAGTTAATAATTGTAAACTGGTCCAGAATCAAAGCACCTGGTTGCATTTTTAGCAAACATAGGCACAGCAAGCTTTTCCGATCACGATCGGCCGAGAACCTTGACAACAAAGATCGAGAAAATGATGATGAACAGTCGTTTGCAGCGAAAAGATCGAAGCTTGAAGAGAAAGCTGAATCAGAAGACGAGAAACCAGGTTTGGTTACACATGTAAAAGAATGTAATCTAGTGACCTTACCTCTCGTCATTCCTTGCCTTATCATACCCTACCTTCTGTAGGTTATGTTGACTTACCATAATCTATGTTTCCCTTACTCTCTGAGCAACTGTTTCAGCCTTGTGTAAATGAAATCAGTGGTGAATGCGCTTTTAGTTCACACTCGCCTTCTAACAACATCTGTCTCTCTTTTCCCCTTTGTGTTTTATCTTTGTCTTGTCTCCAGAGAGAAAGACCACTATGTGGATAGAGAGAGGCATACAAATTCTCCTTATTCTACATTAAGTTACCCTACCTTCAGTTACCCTACCAACCTTAAGCTATTAAGTCAGCCAACTGAAGTTAGCCTACCTTTAGTTACAAATTCCACCACTGCTGTTTTTGGGTGGTACCAGTCAGTCCCAAACCTATATAAGGGAGGAGGCGATTTAGTCATCTTTGTACTGACACAGTGCCATTAAACAGAAGCTACCGTAAGTTACCATACCAGCCTTAACTTATTAAGTAGCCCAGAATTGCATTACTGTACCTTAATTTGCCCTAAGGCCAGAAAAAATAATGGTGTGTTTCCGGTAACAGAGTTAAAAAAACTGGGTAGGTAGGTAGGAAAATAATTTTATTTTGGTAAAATAATTTTATGCAGTGATTTTCCAAAATTACGCCACTGCCCATTTATGCACAGCGGTACATGCTGTACCAAAGTATGTATTTTCTATGCGAGTATTAAAAATGCCTTTTTGCAGAATGTACCTACAAACTGCTGTAGAAAACAATCTTATTTATTTAATTTTTGCTGACATCGTTTTTCTTGCAAGGTGAAATGGAAGGGGCAGGGGTGGGGAAGGAATTATGGATTATGTTCATTAAGCAATAAACGTGTAGCAGACAAGTGAGACAACGGCTCTTTAGGAAATATGCATGGGTGGTAGAGCTGTACTGATATCGCTTTTTGCCGATTATGCCGATACCGCGTATATCCGATTATTAAACTGCCAATACCCATTATGAGACCGAATATTTCATTATTTGTTTAGTCAAAATGTTCGATTCCAAAACATAAACCAGTAATCTATCGTCTCAACTATAAGGGTGGACGTTTAATTAAGAGTTGGGAAGTTGTTAACAATATGTTTTAATGCTTAAATAATAAGGGACGTAAAACGATAGATGAAAATCTATGAAAACTTGGAATATTCAGTAATTCAAGTAAAATTATTAAATTATAACACAATTTTGACATCGGCACCGATTAACTGATTATTTCTGCCGATGCCCGATTATACCGATTGTTCTAATAATAAGCGACCCGATTACGTGTATGGCCGTTTAATCGGTACAGCTCTAATGGGTGGTAACGTGAGAAAATCGTTGACTTTTCGGTGTCTGTTATCTCCTCAACATCATACATGTGTGTAAATTGTCCATGGGAAACATTGAGCCCATTTATTGTTATAATATTATTAACGCTGCATAGAAAGAAATATGGTTTCCTAACGTCGTCTGCTAAGGAGACTGCTTGCTATGAAGATTGGATGCTATGAAGACTGGTTGTTAAGGAGACTATAGTTGCTAATGAAGGCAGTTGCTAAGCAGGACAGTTTCTAAGGATAACTGTTGCTAAGGAAGGCGGTTGCTAAAGGGGCCAAGTCTGACTTTGAAACTGGTTGCTAATGAGGCTGACATAGAGGCAGCTTACTACAAAGCTTGGTTGCTAAGAAGGCTGGTTGCTACGAAAGTAGAATGCTACGGAGGTTGTTAAGTAGGCTGATTGCTCAGGAGGCTTTACTTTTATAATGGCATGTACGATAATAGGTATTTCTGATACAATGAATATGGGGGTCAGATTTGTGACATAACCCTGTCAAATTACCCTGAGAAAATCCACCACTTTCGAGTCTATTACCTCCCTCTCCCAAACTCCACACTTTAGCCCTTTTATTGCTGTAATTTACAGCACCATTCTTTTCATTGAAAGACCGCTAGTTTCCGAACGTCTCTGCTTCAGTGAATGCACCTATAATGTCGCGATTCTGCATCACCGGCATGCAAAGGCTTAATGTATGTGAAGTAGGAAAAAAAATTTGTTTAAATTTTCCGGAAAATTTTTTTTTACAAAATTTTCCGTAAAAATTTTTTTTTACAAAATTTTCCGAGTCGCGGCAAAAAAGTGAGTCGGTCGGGTTACCGGAAACACACCATTATTTTGTTTTGGCCTAACATGAGTTACCCAGCAAGCTCAAACAGCCATAAAGTGCCCTACATGCGTTAACACTTTAACAACATGCTCATTGGTTTCCCAGTCGCTTTTAGTACACTCCCATAGTTAAAGTATTAAGATAAACCATGCCAGTCTTAAGTTTTTAAATCACTAAGCCTTTAATTACTCTACAAAAGTTAAGCTATGTTGCCTTGCATTGCTTTATCATTATTTACGCTTACAATTAACTTTCTAGACGTCCTTTCAACAAACTCCGACGTTGATGTCTGTGACTCAGCTGACTCAAGGTCGCGCCCCGCAACCTTTTCCATCGACAGCCTGGACGCCCTCAGCCCCGGAAGTCTTCCGGTCATCGCTGAACTGGACACCGATGGCAATCAGCCAGGAATAAACCTCGAGGACGTATTGGAAGATGAGGTTCTTTGCAAACCTGGAGAGTGTGGTGTGGAAATGGCTTCAATGGCGCTGGGTCCAATGGCAGTTCTTAGCGATCCAGCCATTCCGCTGAGCTCTATGCTGCGGAAGCTCAGTTGCCAGACAGACACCATAGATCTCGAGGTGGATGGACGCAAGCATGGAAGAGAATCACAACCAGCTGGGTAGGGATTTGAGAGAGGTGCTATATAAATGTTCTGATGCATGCAATCCTTATGGAGAGAGGGGGAGGGAGGGAAGGGTGGGTGGGTTGGTGGCTGGATGGATAGATGGGTGGGTGGATGGAGTGTGGGAGGAAGGGATAGGTGAATAGATCGATAGGTGGATTAATGGATGGTTGGAGGGAGGGAGGGAGAAAGACAGAGGATGAATGGGCAGAGAAAGGAAGGGGTAGAGGGAGGGGTGGATAAATGGATGGATGCATGGGTGGATAAATGGATGGATGCATGGGTGGAGGAATGAATCAACAGTGGGATGATGGATGCAAGAAAGGAGGCATTCGTAATCGTAAACTCCAAATGTCTAAAACACTAATTGAAGACTAAGCGCAGGGCACCAGCTTTTTCGTGAGTGCAGCGTTGAGTCAGAGGATTGTCCAGAGGTATCAAATAGAGATCCAAGTCCAGTTTACAGAGAGTCGAAAGAGAGGAGGCAGAAGAGCTGCTCAGACTGGTTGATTTAAGTTGAGAAAGATTGACAGGTGGAGATTCAGGTGAGTCTAGATAGAAATTCTTGAAGAGGTGAGACTTTAGTTTTGGGTGGTAGAGGAACATGAGGCAGATGATGATTGGTGAGTGGCAAAGGAGGAAGAAAGACGAATGGATATCTGAAGCAATCCAACGACAGAGGCACAAAGATCGGGAGACAGAGAGTGGAGTGGGATTGAAGCTCTTCGAATTTTCATACCTTGGCCCCAGAATGCCCTTGTAGCATATAGATTAGAGCAGGCACTGGGTACTGTGTTATTTAACTGTAAGGTAATGGAAAGGTTACATTATTGTAGGATTTGAACAACAGACTCAAAGGTCAAATTTTTCACATGTTTTCAGGCGAAGTCTGAGGGAATTGAAAGTGCCAGCGATCAAAGCGAGGCCAAGATCATCTAGCTGGCCTTTGCGGTCCAAAGACTGTCATCAGTCACCCACAAAGATTGACCTCATTCTACGACCAAATGCCAGGAAACATAGAAGTCAGTACCACTGGTAGAGAAGTTCTTAGAAAATGCAGTTTCTAAATGTTTGAATTCTTTATGTGTAAAAAGGTGTATAGATACATACATAATTTATGCTTGCGTGCATGCATTAATTACAGCAATGCCCATTTGGTCGGGTTGTGGGCTTACTGTTAATAGACTGATAGAAGAGTCTACACAATGCTGCATGATGAGTCCATTTCAGTTCTTCATTAATGTGCATTGGTCATTTCCTTGTGTGTCTCTTTGTGACTGTCTTAGTCTGTCTTGCTCTCACTCTTATTGGCTCTAATTTGGGTTGTCTGCTAAACTCATGAATTCTTATCAAACGCACCCTCGCTACAGCACAGGTTTTGGGATCCACATCAACTACTACGTTATAAACCGTCCATGTCACACTGAAATGGTTATTAGCAACTTTGTATGTGTCTATATAGCGGTGTAGTTGCAGGTTGTAGTGGGCTAGTGACAGAAAGAATGCACTCTGGTCACGAAAAATGTCATTGGACTTGTAAAGGCAGCCAAAGAATAAATTGTGCTTAATTCCAAATTGCATTTTGAAATGGAAGTGATGGTGTAGCAGCTAACTTGGTATACTACATGGCTGTTTCACCAGCTTTCACCTTGACGAATTAGAAGAAAGGAGATCAGTGCAGAAAGACTATGCACCGTATATGTTGTTCCACAGATCACACATGTGTATAATTAAACTTTGGGGTCCATGGCCGCAATCACATTTTACGCGAATTCACTTTGTATCAACTCATGTTATAGTGAAAGTCTGGTGTATATGTATGTATGCAGGGATGGGTGAACGGAGGGAGGGATGAAATTAAGGACAGGTGCATGGTCAGATCGACTTATGAATCAATGAATGAGTGACTCAATAACAAACATTGAACTTACATGTACATGCATTAAAAATAAACAAAGTATATATCATGTTACAATGCATACTTTTTTAGAACTGAGAGGAAAACGAAGCAACACAATTGCAGTCGATGATTAAACCTTGATTACATCAACTTACATGGTGTAATCCGGAATTACAGTTTGCCGCTGAAAGATTTTCTGTTCTATTATGTACTACAAAAGAAAACTTACCCCAGAAGATATGCAACGAGATACAACGCTTTTATTTCAGGGTCTGTTTGCACTTTGTTATAAGTTTGACTTTGTCAAGCAGGTTTCAGCATAATTTAGTTGTTGCTGTGAACAATAATTATTTAATAATAATAATAATAATAATTTGACAACTATAATAATAGAAAAAAAATCAGTAATAACTATAATAGTAACAGCATTGACATTAGTACATTGAAGTACCGTAGTAGAAATAATCATAATATTAATTACAAAGATACTGAGAGTAAATATAATATTAATAATGTAATAAGGATAATTTTCATAATAATAACTGTAGTAATAATTATAGACTAATCTTTATTTTAATAAGAATTATGATGAATTATTATAATTAATTTCCGACGGTTTCCGAGGGCTGACTCTGGATCTCAACTGGCATTGTGGATTTGACTTGAAGCTTCATCATATGATACCTTATCTGATCGATACACAGGAACTATTGTAATCATCTACAATTGCAATGTAAAGTAACTGCATTCATTTAGTGGTATTATAATAACTAACCTATGTAACGGGGCTATATAACTGTGTAATTGTCGTGCCTCAATGATCTGAAACCAGTTTGCATTTCTCTGAAGTCTGTAGGCAATGGCAAATCTAGGGGCCAGTTCGCGTCTAAATTTGGCCGCGAACTATTTGAGGGTTGCCCAGTAAACTTGTAAAGTAAAAAACCAAAGAATTAACTAAGCGTCATCAAGAAATATGGCCTTGTAGCCAGCCTTGATTCTTTTCCCTGGGTGACATATTATTCCAACGGCACTGTTAGGTCCGATCCTTTGCTAAGAGGAAATGCACTGTATCTACCTAGCATACGTGTATTTATTATCTGTATTGTAAAATCCTTATACACATGCGTTCATGGTCCACTTTGTGCGTTTAGAGAGGGCAAGAGAAAATGCCAGTGTAAAGAATATGAATTTTTTATGTAGTTGGCCAAAGAAGGTTGCAGCTAATGAGGAACATCGGAGGATTTTTCCAAGATAGTTTGCCAGGTGCTCTGTGTATCATATGCTTGTAAATTATAACTCCACTTCAAAGCCATTTTGATGCTATGTAAATATCCAGATGTGCATGTACTTAAATACATTGGAGTTCTAGCACCATAGATTGATGCTTTGAGCACCAATCAATCAATGCTTTTGAGAAGTTTTAACCGGATCCTAATAGATGATTTGATGCATGCATAATTGCATATAGTAGGTAGTGGTATGATATCAGACTTCTGGGTATTGTCTTTTTATTGACATTGAAATTAAACGTGCCTTCTAAGTGGAATTGTGCTTGTCTAATACTCTAAATGTGCTGTATAAACTTTGCATATACACTGTTGAGTGGGTTATTAAGGTGCTTTATAATATATGTCTGATGCTGCTATGTTCTCATTTTGTGAATTGTATAGGAGCTATACAAATATTCTGTTACAATTGCAGCAGTTACAAGTTAGGGACTTTGTATGAATTTTGTCTATTATTATTATTATTAAGACATTTCTTTAACTTGCATAGTTGAACAGAAATGTGAAATTGAGGCATGGGAAGTTAGTTGCCAGGTGAGGGACAGAATATATAAGAGACTTATTATATCCTGCTTCAGTATTACATGAATTCTGATATAAGATGATCAGGGATGTGGCTTCCAAAATTAATCCAGCTGTAGAAATAACTAAGAAAGTCCTCTTTAGTAGACAGTTCATGGTATGGTTTCCAAAGACTACACTATAAATTTTTTTTTATTAAAATAGCAGTTATCTTACTTTTTTACGCTTTTGAAATTAGGCTGTTGTTAAACTGTTTGCTGTTTATTGTGATAATTTTCATGTATATTTTGCTGATTTGTTATAAATTTAAGCTTTTCAGTCTTTTGGTGCAATTTTTTATAGTTCAATCAACGGCATCTGTTTGATAAATTTTCTGATATTCTGTCCAGTTTTGGCAAACTTTCACAATTTCTTCACCTCATGTTGCAATTTGACTTAATGTCAGAAGTTGTTGACATTACATCAGAATTTGTTTGTTTATGTGACACTTTGTTTGCCTGATATCAAATTTTTTTATTTAATCTTAGAATTTATCTTGTACCAGAATTTGTTCTCCTAATAGCAGAATTTAATATAATAATATACTAGAACAGAGGTTTTAAGTGCTTCAGAAGACACGCAATCTGTGCTAGAGCCACTGCAAGTTAGCCCATCTTTCTATTCTTCCTCTTAGAAGCTGTGATAGTGTCCACTTAAACAGTACTATTATCAAAACCATCACACAGGTCTCCTTTCCAGTGATTATCTTGTAACCTAAAATTATGACTCCTCTTTCTCTCCAGTATTGTAAGCCCATGCAGTTCAACCTTTCTTCATAACTCAACTTCTTGTAACCCCACATTGCTACCTGTTCTTTGGTCTTTCACTAATTATTCTACATCATGTTTGAGATATGGATTCCATACCTGGATAATAGAACTTATGAATAGTATTGGCCTAAGCACTTAATTTGGTCAACTGATATATGAATTTACCTCTTGTTGCCAGAATTTATTCTCTTAATGGCAAAATTTGTTCTTTTTTATGTCAGAATTTGCGTGCTTAATTTAAAGATTTTTTCTTCTCATGCAGAAGTTGTTCACTAATATCTACACTTGTTCACCCAATGTCTGAATTTTTGGCTAATTTCAGAATTTGTTTACAGAATGTCTGAATTTATTTATTTTTTAAATTTTTTGGGTAATTTCAGAATTTGTTTACCGAATGTCGGAATTTATTTACTTTTTAATATTGATAGTCAGTTGCTAGAAGTTATGAACTTCGTTTAAGAAAATATTGACCAAATATAAGAATATTTTAATCCAATGTTGGCTCAGAAAAATTAACTGACAAATTTAATTTTTTTTTCAGTCAAAGTAAGAGCAGTATCTATGAGCAGTTGTTTCAATTTTTTATCAATTTCAATGCAACTTTCAAAAATTATTACTGTTTTTTATTTTACTGTGCAGTGTTTTAGATTAGTCTATTTTGAAGAAGTTTGCAATGGTTTACACAATTCTACTTTTAAAAATCTGCATAATTTCTTTTACAAGTTTAGAAATTAACTGTTAGACTAAGTTAATTGTAGTATTTGAAAGAAAGTGTTCGATAATGCAATAGTCGCCTTGAATTGTGGGAATGAAGCAGAGGTTTATGGAATTGGTGCTGTTGGATTCTGGGATAGGTGCAAGGAGAGAAGTCTCTTTCAAACAGGAGTTTCATGTGAATATATGTTTGTCTGTCTCTGTCTGTGTTGATGTCTCTATGTATCTGGCTATCTGTATCTTTCTATCTGCGGTGATATCTCGATATCTGTCTGGCTGACCATTTGTCATATTTTCTTTCTGCCTGCCTGTCTGCCTTGCCTGCCTGCCTATCTGTCTGCCATGTGTGGTGAAAATGGGTGTCACAGACTTTGTTGCAATGGACTACTCACTTACCTGCTCAGTTGTATAGAAATGCTGTTATTCAGTTGTGGATATTTTATAAATGCTATTTAAAGGTTATTCTAAGTGGTTTTTTTGTTGACAACTTTCTTGTTATTATTCAGGTGTTGATATTTAACGATATGTAATATTATTGGAATATTTTTTCTTTCTTTTGAAAATTTTCTTGTTATTGTTTAGTTCCCTTTTGTACGCTGCTCAAGTGCATAGCATCGTAAAGTGAGCGGGTACAGGTTTTAGACAAACTTTTAGAACAGAATTGGTTCTCTCTAAGAGATAGCATAGTCCTGTGTTGTGTAAATGGTACTTGAAGCGTATGCCTGTGTATTAGCACCAGCGATTGGTGCTTGTCACTAAAAAGTTGAGCAGCTAATATTATGTATATTTATATTTATCTAATTGGAGCAATATGTAAAATGAGAATTGTCGCTGGATTATTTTGTTTCGATATTGTTGATGTTTAACTGTAGGGTAAGGCCAGTTTGATGTCAACAACCTTGGCGGCCAGAAGGTTTTAACAACTGGATTCCATTATTTCAATAGTTAATTCGACTGCTCTAGATTATAGGGAATTATTAGCAAAATGTGTAACAATTGTAAAAGTAATGTCTAGAAACTGCAGACAATAGTACATGCAGTGCTCATTGACATCAATTGCTGGTAATAATAAATGACAACAGTTACTTTTCCAATTGGCTGGCCACTATTTGCTTAGAGATGAACTTTCTATTTCGGATGAACTTTTAAAAAGCTTGGACTAGCATTAAAGACAACAGTGAATGTGCTTTGACTCTAGACAGGTGATGTCTGTAAGCGTTCGAGCCACACTTTTGTCTGCTCGTAGCAGTTGTTTAACAGTGTAGCTAACACCTTTAGCAATTCCTTAACGTACAGCTGCGTGGTGCAATCGAATGAGGCATTGTCTTTTATAAATGCTATTGAGATGCAGAAATCGTAATTATTTTGTGTACTATGTGTATGTGTAACATGCTGGCATTGAAACGATTAGTGATATTATTTTCAAATATTTTGTGATCATTATTTTATGTTATTTCAGGATATAGCTACCTATTTCATTCAAAATCATTAAATCTTTGTTAAAAATTACTGAATTTACATTGTTGTCAAAAAGTGTATGTTGGATTTTTAAAACAAGACTGTCCTTGAATATTAGAATTGCTTTTAAAATGTGCATTGCGACTTAGACGTTATTAATGAAACTGTCCTGTGTGAATTACATACGTTTCGAATAATGCTACAAAAATCGTATCTGCTGATAAACTTGTTATGAAAATTGTGATCTTGTCGTTGTCAGAAATTATCACTTGGACGCTTTCAGTTTCTTTCAAAGTTAGTGAGTCAGTCAGTCATCTGTGTGTATTGTATGTAGTTAGGCAGGCGTGCATACATACATACTTTACCTCATATCATCAGTTAATCACCACAGTTATACTTATGCTAATGACCTTCAGATGATTTCATTGTATTCAGTTAACTTAGCTACTGAACTGTCATTAAGTATGTCTGCAAGTACCGGGTATGTGGCTGGTTGTCTCAAACCAACTACACCGAACATTATTTAGCAACTGAATGAATACGGTACGTCTGTTTTTCCGGCTACTCATGCTTTTGTGGTGAATTCATAAATTAGTGCAATATAAGTATAGGATTAATAATACATGTATATGCATGCATACTTATGTATGTGTGTATGTTTGTATTTATGTGCGTATATATTTGATTTAGTGAAACAAGGTATAGTAAATTAAATAACATTTGGCTTGACAACAAAAAATTTGCCTGTTTATAGCTTACTTATTGCCTGTGCTCCTTTGCGGGACTGAGACATGGACGGTCGCAATAGAGAAGCTGCGGTGTCTTCCAGCAATGGTGCTTGAGGAGAATCACACGACTTCCATATTTTACGTGCTTCACCAATGAAGAAGTTTACAGCGCATGCAACAGACCTCGGTTTTGAAAATGATTGAAGACTCTAGTTTGAGTACCTTGCACGTGCGATAGTAGGCAGGACGATGCAAGAGAACTCGGAACCACGAGAGGCTGGAAGAGACCATTCGAACGACCCAGGAACACTTGGACCCGGACAGTGAGGGCGATTATTCACCCACTGAACTTTGGTCTACAGGACGAATCCAAGACCAGAACGCTTGGCATGTTTCAGAACGAGTCGTGGAATCGGCCACGCTTCACAGAGAGGGAGGTAGGGGATGCCACTGATGATGATGATGATGATGATGATGATGATGATGATGATGATGATGATGATGATGATGATGATGATGATGATAGAAGCAAAACCAGGCCAACGCACGCCGTGAGATCACGTTTGACGCCGCAAGCCTTGTAAGTAGTATCTGATCTACCGAATTGAAGGCAGCGATCACGTCATGAAGAATCAATATTATTGTATTGTATTTTATCGTTTGTAAAGCGCCTCTCATAGCATAAGGCCATAAGCCTTTCAGAAGCGCTCCCAGTGCGAGGTACTCCGAGAGAAAAAGAAGGTTTTAAGGTGAGAGAAAGAGGTAGAGATGCTAGGGGTCGTCCATTTAGCACGTACACAAAATTCCGGGAAAAATTGACCCCTCCCCTCCCCATACGCAAGCGTACTTTTAACACCCCCCCATCTGCGTACGTACGCTTGACATGCACCCCCCGATCCTATAGAACGGTCTATATCCTGACTGAATAGGGAAGGCGGTCAAACTGTTGGGACTCAGTGCACAGCTGCAAGACAGTTCATAGCAGTCAGAGGTAACTGGCATACAAGTGTGTGGTCCTTTCCCACAGAGCTACTTAGCCCTATTAATTGCTTGATCGCTGAACTGTGACTCATTTGAAGGAAGGCCAATATATATATATATATATATATAGCTCCATATATATATATATATATATATATATATATTGGCCTTCCTTCATATATATGAGCTCCATGGTCGTACAGACAGACAGCCACAGCAGGAACAATCACCCCGGCAGCGGCATTAAGCTTGGACCAAGGCAGCCTGCAGTCAAAGGCTATCACACAACCCTTCTTCCTAGAGTAATTGCCTGATAGCTGAACTGTGACCCATTTGAAGGAAGCCCAATATAGACTATATATATATATATATATATATATATACATGTAAATACCCATTTGAAGGAATGCCAATATAGACAAAATATTTTACCCCCCCCCCTCAGTAGACCATACGCAAGCATACGCAAATAGCTGGATTTGGGTGACCCCCCCCTCTGTGCGTACGTACTAAATGGATGGCCCCCTTACTAGAGAGGATTGTAGAGCATAGAGAGAAGGAGGAAGTCCATTCCACAGGGAGGGGCTTATGCAGGCAAAGGATCTGGATTTAGCCATTGTGGTCCTAACACGGGGAATGAAAAGGTCAAGCCGGTCAAAGGATCTGAGAGGATGCAATGACGTGACAGAGAGGGAACAGAGAATTTGGTGACAAAGATATTTTGGAGCAAGACCCAGTTGAGATTTGAGCACGAGAAATCGTCGAGAATGAGAACTTTGAATTGGATGCGCGCAGAGAGAGGTAGCCAGTGAAGTTGATCAGCCATAAATGTAGAGATGTGAGAGAAGAGAGGAAGGCGACCAATAAGTGTGGCAGCGGCATTCATTGCGGACTGTAGAGGAGATAGACGAACCTTGGGTGAGCCAACAAGAACAGAATTGCAATAGTCAATTTGAGAACAGACGAAAGCATGGGCAATTGAGGTGAAGGTAGAGGATGAAACAGATCTGTGAATAGCCCTGAGACGCCTAAGTTGGAAGTAAGAAGAGCGGGTAAGCTTGGATATGTGTTCAGTGAAGGTTAGAGAGCTATCCAGGGTGACACCCAAGTCACGGACACTAGATAAGAATGTGACATGCGGAAACTTTTCAGACACCAAGGCATAGTCGAGTTTCAGGAGTTGCTGTCAGTGGCGTAACAACCTAGCCGGGGGCCCTTGGACACTCTAAGCTTGGGGCCCTTACCCATTATGTATGTATGTATGTATGTATGTATGTATGTATAATATATAACATCAGTTAGCAAGACAATGCACGGTAAGCTGAAAGAGTCACCAGTGACGGGCCCACGCACACACGAGGAACCAACCAACGGATTCCCGTCGACAGCTGAAGATGGCATGGATGTTCAGAGTCTCTGGGCCAAGTAACATCGATAGAGAAGAGTGGCGACTGGTGACATTATTATTATTATTATTACAATTATTTTTATAATTATTATTAAACTGTCATTTATAGCATATATGCCTAAACAAATGAGGAGTCTTGCACAAAAACCATTAGGCCTACTGAAAAAATCAATCGCACTAAGTCTTAGACAAATAAGTATTGGTGACATGCTACTGGGGCACTGCCGACACAGTAATGTAATGTACATGACTGTAGACAGTAACCGTAGTTCTTCATGAATTTGGCTATTCTAGCTTTCTGTTCCCAAATGTCTTTTAAGTCCCTTTCGGTATTTAAGAGCTGAAAGGAGCATTAGATCAGAAATTCGTCAGTACAATCAGTGGCGTAGCCAGGAATTTATGATGGGGGTTTGGGGATTTAAAATACCGGTAATTTGTGTTTTCAACCGAAAAATTGCGAATATTGTTAAAACTTCATCGTGCTGGGTGCAAAAAATTTTTTCCCCTAAGCCAATGGGGGGGGTTTTAACCCCCAAAACCCCCCCTTGCCTACGCCACTGAGTACAATGATATGTAGACTTACGGAATGGTTTGGATGATTGCACGTTCTCAGTGGACATAATCACAGCTTTTTGAAAGGAAGCTAGGAAAATTGGGTTATTATGTTCCAGATTAAATTGCAGTGATTTTAACAAAGTCTTCTGAAACACTTAATTATGTTCAGTCATCAATATTTAAGTTATGAAATTCGCTAGATGTCACTTCTTTGCATCACGTAACTGAAAGCATATTGATATAATGTGCATTTTTCCATAAATAATTATTATTATTGTCAGAGAAAAACGGACAAAAGTACATGAAATAATTTTTTTCAAAAAGCTTGGGCCATTTGGACCTCGGGGGCCCTTTGGACCTCGGGGGCCCTGGACTTTGTCCACCCTCGTTATATGGCTGTTACGCCACTGGTTGCTGTGCTGTGCCAAACCAAATGAGTTGCATGGGTTTTGGAGGAATGGAGGAATTTAAAGAAAGGCGATTAGAGTATACCCCCAAGCCGCCGCCATAGCCGCCGAATTTTTGTCCAAGCCGATTAGCCGCCGGAAATTTTACGGCTTAGCCGAAAAACCGCCGAGAATTTCTTTACGGCTAGCCGCCGGAAAAAAGTTCAGCTAATTCAGCTAGAACACGCACAAAGTTGTGATTATGAAGTTTTCCCGCTGGGTTAGTAGTTTGTAGGCTACTTAGAGCGCAATAAGCGATGAGTGCAGTTCATGGCCATCTATTGTAATGGACTTATTGAAACTATACTGCTTCGTATGACTTTCTGTGTGCCACTAATAATTTTTCAGTTTCATGGCGTTGTAACTGTTGTTCAAATGTATAATTAATTGGCTTTTTGGGACTCTATACTCGATACACGTTTTGAATGAACTATGTTTCAAGCCGTAATTTTTTACGGCTAGCCGAAAAAGGTAATTTACGTCATTTTACGGCTAGCCGAAGAGCCGCCGTAAATTTTTCCAAGCCAGCCTTTAGGCTTTAGCCCAAAAAATTTGCGGCTTGGGGGTATGGATTAGAGGACATCCACTGATGGAGATCTTGGGAAAGAGCGTCAATATGACTAGCAAGAAGGAGTTGAGCAGAAGAGGGTCCATGGACATAAACCTGGACATCATCGACAAAAAGATGGCCGATAGCCAAATGATTTGGGAAAAGGGAAGGAATAGCCTACCAGCCGCGTATAAAATGAATAAGAGGGGCCTAGGACAGAACCCTGAGGAACACCCAATTCAACAGGGACTCACTGTCAGAGTTCTGGAGTCGCCAGAAATGATCATTTGAGTGCGATCAGACAAGTAAGACCGAAGCCAAAGAAGTGGGGAGCCTTTGAGTCCACAGGAGGTCTCAAGACGTTGGAGTAGAATTTCATGGTCAACCATGTCGAAGGCCGAAGAAACATCAAAAAGAGCAAGAAGAGTGAGCTGACCTGTCAATAGTTGAATAGATAATCTGGAAAGAGGATGGCTGTTTCCGTGGAGTGATAATTAAGCCCTGTATCCAGATTGATGGGAAGGGAGGAGTCCAAATGAGAAGCTCTGTTTAGAACTCATAGTTCTATTATAGGCGGCAGGCCTACTGGAAGTGTGTGATAGCCTATAGGCGTATTTTGTGGTATCCGTGGATGCCGCCAACGCCAAGGATTCTATATTATAATATAACTAGCATTTTTTACCCGGCTTTGCCCGGGGTTTCCCCATGCGTAATTTTATCTCTACCTTATATACAGGGTGGCCCAATATAAAATGTCCCACCGGATAAAATGCAATTTCTCCGCAACCAATTGAGATTTTTATACCAAAATTTCAACAATTACAGAGGAATAAATTTTCAACAATCCACGAAAATTTCACTAAACAATTTCCATAGTTTCAAAAGTTACAGCTGTTTAAATTTGTAATTCCATTTTTTCAAATTTCCGAAGAAAAATGGACAGTCACTTGCAATTTTCAATGTCAAATAAAATCATCTTTCATTGCGAAATCAGAAATCTGTTGAGCAGTTTATCTCAAGGCATGTTCGAAGTGTCCACCCCTAGCTTTCACACAAGCTCGAAGTCTTTTTGTGAAGCTCAGTATGGCCTTGTTGATTGAGTCCTGCGGCAGCTGGTTCCATATTATAGCTGCAAGACTTTTTCAGCTCGTCAATGTTCTTCGGCTTTGGATTAAATGTCTTGTAGCGTTCAAGCATAGCTCCCCAGACGTGATAATCAAGAGGGTTAAGATCTCGAGAGTTTGGTGGCCATTCATCTTTGCCAACGAATTCACTGCAGTTGGTGACAATAAAGCCTTGAGCCAACCTTGCCGTGTGAGCAGGCGCACCGTCCTGCTGGAAAATGAAACCAGACGGTAGAACAGACTTGCAGTCTTCAATGAGTCTGGGTAACAGAGTTTCAACGTAAAGTTGAGCGTTTACTTTAGCCTTGTCTGGGATGAAGTGCAGTCTTCCCTTATCGCCGTAACACATGCCAGCAGAACCATGAAGTGCTTCGCAAACTTGGATCTCTCGACCACCAGGTGTCGTCCAGGCGACTTTTCGTTAAAATCGCGCTTTTTGCCGGCAGACCAAACGCACTTAATATATTTTGAAATATCTGCAATTATTAACAACTTGCTTCATAAACACTTTCTTTACAACTTGTAATGAGGTCATATGACTGGGTGTTACACTTTGGGTGTTACAAAACAATTTCTTTGTGAAAAAATCTTAAAGAAATAACTATTATTGGACCGCTCATCTGCGGAAATTCGAAAAAATGGAATTGAATATTTAAACAGCTGTAACTTTTGAAGATATGCAAATTGTTAGGTGCAATTTTCGTGGATTGTTGCAAATTCATTCCTCTGTAAATGCTGAAATTTTGGTATAGAAATCTCAATTGGTTGCGGAGAAATTGCATTTTATCCGGTGGGACATTTTATATTGGGCCCCCTGTAGGCCTATTATTTGTTCCCCGGGCTAAATAATATAATTTTAAACGAAGCTCGATCGTGTTCCATTACAGCGCTCGTAATTTTTCGGAACGGAGCCCGTGTTTTATTTCGATTGCGCCTCGCGTGACGTAAGACAACATTTCTCTTACGTCACGCCGCTCAAGCGAGGTTAAAATATGCATATTAATGGCCTTCGTTATTGGTATTAAGGTAGGCTCATAATTTTGAAGTTTAAAATGTCTATATGTCCGCGTTTAAATAAAATTGCGAGCTGAAAATAGTCGCGTTGAAACAGACGTGGCGTAATAACGTTTCGTGCGATTTTTCAAATCGCTAAAGCGTTCCGTTTCGGAGCCTTTAGAAACAGACAAACAAACATTCGGAAGGACAACGTAAACAAAGTAAGACTTATATTATAAGATATAATAGGTCCTTGCAGGGTTGCCAGTGGTAAGGAACTTAAAGGAAGGCTTCCTGACCAGTGTTGTGCACGAGACCAAAATTCCAAGACCAAGACCGAGACCAAGACCGCGGGGTCCAAGACCGAGACCAAGACCGCGGGGTCCAAGACCGAGACCAAGACCGCGTGGTTCAAGACCGAGACCAAGACCGCATGATCCAAGACCGAGACCAAGACCGCGTGGTCCAAGACCGAGACCGAGAACAAGACCGCATCATCCAGGACCAAGATCTAAGCCTCAAGACCATAAACGCAATTCTCAGTTGTAGTGCTACATATTCCTATTATTCAGATCAGATGCTTATTATATTTATAGTTATGGGTTTTGTCCCCAGTCTTCGAGGTCTCATGAAGGGCACACTATAGCTAAAGACACTCTCAGTAGGTGCAGGTGTTGCAGAATACAAAAAACTTTGCCTGTAGAGACAATTTCTTCACCAAATACCTGATCTTCATCGTTTACCCGGCTACTGATTTTGCCTCGAGAAACTGCATCAGTGTAAGCTTACTTATAGTCACTAGAGCACCAGAGGTCATGGTTAACTGTGCCTCAACGTTTTCTTGTCGCTTCTTATAAGAAGCGAACAACGCGGTCCTCTCTCGCGTTGTCCTATATAGGCGTATCGTCGCATGAATTCGAAGCTATCTCAGAAGTCCCTGAATAACCGAAAATATCGACAACATTTAACAAATAATCCACTCTAGTTCCCACCAAAGGCCAAACCAAAGGCGCAAGACCAAGACCAAAGGCGAATGACCGAGACCAGACGCCCAAGACCAAGACCACACCTTTAAGACCAAGACCAAAACCAAGACCGCACGTTTAAAGACCAAGACCGAGACCAAGACCGGCACATTCGAGACCAAGACCAAGACCGCATTTTGTCGGTCTCGAGACGGTCTCGAGACCAAGACCGCGGTCTCGAGACCACATCACTGTTCCTGACATATGACACACAAAACGGTTAATCCATTAATCACTCCCTAAACTTCGCTTACCTGAACACAGGACCCAATACACAAAGAATTGAGGTCATGGAAGGCGGCAAAACGAGACTCGTGATGATTAAAAGAACGCTTTCGATACCATCCTGCAAGATATTGCTGTGTGTTCTGGTCTTCTGGACACCAGTTTAATCGGGTTAATTAATTTCACGTGTGAAAGTCATGTAATACATTGCCATTGGAACTATTAAATCGGGTGAATCTCAAATTTGACGAAATCAGTCAAATCACCCACCGGCCACCACGGCCGTCATCTATAGGCTACACAAAAAGAGAACACGTCATCACTCATCAACTCTGGCAAACGCCAACGCCAAGGATTCTATATTATAATATAATATAATAGGTCCTTGCAGGGTTGCCAGATTTCGGAAATGCCTGGTCGCGAAACCAAGTCAGAAAGTAGCCCAAAAGTCGCGAGCTGAGCATCTAAATGAAAACATCAAAAAAGTTCCTACGCACGTCAATATACATACTGGCCTAGACACGTGATGAAACCATTGACGCAAAAATTTAGGTGGTAGACTGCTAAGTGCTTACCGTAGACTAGTCCGTACTCCGTAGAGCATGCATTTATTAGTTAGTAAGCAACACCGCCTAAGCAGTGGCGGCGCCAGGGGGGCTAGGGGGGCTAAGCCCCCTAAATGCGGCTCAGCTCCCCTAAAATCACAGCGAGGAGGTTTTAAATGAGCTGTAAAAGCAAAAAAAGTCCATCCGGAAAAATTTTAGAGCTTTAGCCCCCCCAAACCTGAAATCCTGGCGCCGCCACTGCGCCTAAGAATATTAGCCAATAAGAGTGACTAAGTAGCCCAATGCGGTAAATTTTCGAGAATTTATAATGTCGCCGCCGCGACCGCGGGACAATTCAAAAGTAGCCAAATATCGTGAGGTCGCGAAGACGAAATTTTCAGTCGCGAGCGCATTGAAAAGTAGCCCAACTCGCGCTTTTCGCGACGACCTGGCAACCCTGGGTCCTTGCGCCAACGTCTGACGTCCTATGTTCACAACTTACAGTCTGTTAACCAATCACCAAAAGGCATTGTATTAGGTCACGGGTGCGTTTATCCGCTCTAGGCTATTCAGATCGAGGATGCAAGGTCTGCTTAAGATCAGGGTCTCCATAATTTAATAGGCCTAATTGTTACGAATTTCATCCGAGAATGATTTATTTCAACACTAAGTCTTTTTGTTAGCAATAATTATTTACATCTCCGTTAACGTCTGAAATTTCTGACGGATTGTCCAAATACTGTACTGTCTGGTTCATCACCGGACAACTGGCAACACTGGACTAGCCTAGTCTTGGACTAAAAGGTCGCTTCTCTGCAGACGGACGGGTGTCAATTCGTGGACCAAAAGGTCGCTTCTCTGCAGACGGACGGGTGTCAATTTCTGGACCAAAAGGTCGCTTCTCTGCAGACGGACGGGTGTCAATTTCTGGACCAAAAGGTCGCTTCTCTGCAGACGGACGGGTGTCAATTCCTGGACCAAACGGTCGTTTCAGTAAAGCGTAGTTCATTTCTTCGTCGTTGTGTGGTCTGGCGTGGTGACGTTTGGTATCAGGTCATCTTAGGGCAGACGCTGACATCACCCAAGGAGACAACGACCTCTTTCCTCCCCATCGATCGTCTGATGTACGAGAGCTTGAGAAAACGCTGCCACCCCCGAATGGACCCTTGACGTCAGCGGTTTTGGCGCTCACAGCGAACGGATCTGGAACTAATAGGCCTTTCATGTCAGTTATTTGTTGAAAGATTTATCTATATTTTTAATTTGCCTTTATAGGCTATGATTATTGACTCGTTGAGCAGTTGAAGTGGCAGATATTAAGTGATTATTTATTTATATTTATTTATTTAACCTACTTATGTAATTTTGTGGTGGACACTGCCTCACTGGTCGCCATCTGTAGGTAAGCTTATAGGCCAAGTACCGTACCTTGGCGAGGCGGTGGCAACTCCAATCCAGTTCTACGCTTGGAGCCACTCACATCATCATTGTTGTCCCTTAATTCTACCTTCGAAGTAGGATAGCCGTTCCCTAGCTACGATCTTAATCTATAGCCTGTGTTCTCTTTGAGAATCATAGGCTTAATCCAACCAATCCAAGCAATCTATTCCAACGCACAGCATTCTAATATTAACCTATCGAAACTAGTTTAACTTCGACTAGTCAAATATAGGCATAACCTAAACCAGAAGCGTAGCCAGGAAACAATTTGGGGGTTAGTTTGGGGGTGTTTTCATTGGACGTGGTCGTATTTTGCTACATTTTTAGTTTTTAATAATGGTACTGTATTTGGGCGGTTGAACCCGTAAATCACCCCCACTAAATACGCCAATGAATTCTAAACCGATCTGGTCTTGTATAGCCTACAGAGCTTCTCATTTGAGGCGATCGATCTACTAATTCTACTTGGTCGATCGCCTAGCAAAGGTCTGGTCGATCGATGAATCGATTGCGCTCAAGAAGAATCTGGAGCCAGACCATTATTTTATTTATCTAATTTAGGCCTACATTATTCAATTTATTTGTAAAAGTTCAGGATAAGATCGATACAACATTGCATCGACAAGCACAGAACGATTAATAAGTGGTGCATAATTATTATACTCTAGCAGTTAATGGACAACCATATAATAATATGCAGCTACACGAATAGGCCTATATATACGTTACACAAAATGCGCTGTACACAAAAGGTCCCGAGGTCGACCGCTCATCGATCGCCTACTCAATCCAGCGCGATCGATTTTCAAATCGCCTTCTATTTTCAAATGAGAAGGTCTGCTTCTGATCTATAGTATAGGCCTACCACCTAATACACATTCTCATGTAATTTAATATGATCTAATCCTAGGCCTATATCTGATCGAATGTAATCTATGCTAAATACAATCTGAACCATGTTCATACAGGCCAATTCAATATGATCTGATCCGATCCTATTCAGTCAATTCTATTCTAATCTGACCATGCATGTTATGTTATTCTATTCTAATCTATTTTTATGCAGTCTAGTCTTATCTGATCCGATGCGATCTAATCTCGTCTTCTTCTCTGATCTGATATAATCTAATCTAATCTGATAATCTTCTATGTTTTAGCCTACCTCGTTTGTGATCGAAGTTAGGCTAAAGCCGACTTGTGAATCTACGTGGCGACACCTGGTGACGGCGAAGAGCAACGCAAAGAGAAACGAGAGCAGAACAGGCGAAGCCATTGCAAGCAGCTGGAACAATAACAATGCTTGATTGATTCATTGATTGATCTAAGTTGATCGATCGATCGATTGATTGAGCTCAGAGTAACAAAGCAAAGCAAATATGAATAAGTGAAACACTCAATTGCCTAGTTTATTCAGTGATTGAGAATCAGTAACTAGCGTTCTGGGTTGTAACAATTTCGCTCTTCTTCCCGTAGAGATAATATTACGCAGCTATAGGTTCCTCGCTTCTGTAGGCTACATCAATTCCAGCCCATCACGGGTTCGCCTCTTATATTAGATGCTGCAAGAGCTCTGAACCATGCAAGCTCATCGGCATATCGAGTCGGACTGGGATCATTTTGAGAGCAGTTGAGTCAAAGTACCAATTTCACTATTACACTGGCGCTATACAAATTACCTTCCAACCAAGGAAGGTCCTACGAACTCCTGCAGACGATTTTCTAAAGACACGTACTTTACATTTTGGGGTCCAGCCGAGCAGCCTGCCACGAGGCTAGATCAAAACATTGGAAATACAGAAATGTTTAGGCGTAACGGATCTGAATAATGTTTTTAAATTTAATTTACCGTAGTATTTTCCAAAGGTTTGAAAATAATTAATCGCTTAGCGTCCCTTATATCTTGCATTAGGGCCTATAACTTACCGTTTTGGTGTTTCAAACTAGCAATACTAACGTGCCTTAGCAAGTTAGTGCACTTATTAAAGAGGAAATTTAACTGTTCAATAATATTGCGTAAGTGCTCAGCTCGTTCTGTTTTACTTCTTAATTTAAACCCTTCAGTCGTCTTCAGACCCCTCGCTTATTGGTCCACGTTGCTTATTGATCCACGTCGCATGATTTTGAAATTAGACGAAATTACCTAAAGACCTCGAGCGGCTTTGAAAATAATTGAAGACTCTATTATAATAGCTGTTTGGGTACTTTGCACGTGCGAAGGTAAGCAGGATGTCGACGCAAGAGAACTCGATCCGAACCTCGATATGTTGGAAGAGACCATGCGTTCGGGCGACCCAGGCAGTCTTGGACCCGGACAGTGGAGGCGATTATTCATCCACTGAAGTTTCGTCTATGATACACGGCCAGAGGACGAACCCAAAACCGGAACGTTCGACATGAATGTGTATTTGTGTTGGAATGAGTCGTGGAATCGGCCACGCTTCAGAGAAAGAGAGAAAGAGAGACAGAGAGATAGAGAGAGATAGAGAGGCAGGGAGGGAGCGAGGCAGGGAGGGAGGGAGAGGGAGCAGTGGCGGAGCAATGGGTTGTGCGGGTTGTGCAATGCACAAGGGTCCCCGGCGGTCAGACCGTCAGAGACTCAGAGGGGTTTTCCTTTAGAACGTAAGCAAATCAACTCAATCAAGCTTAGATCTTCATGTATATTATTATAGGCCCTACAGCGTGCAGTACGCACTCAATCGTTTTATTTGCGTTAACAGAGGCTGAAGTCTGAATGCCCAAATGCTTGATTTAGTAAACAATCGGTGTGCCATAACAAAAATCTTTAGTATCTGTACTCTTTGACCAGAAATAGTTTTGATGTATACTACAATACTAAACAACACAAATGAAAATTTATAGCGAGCTTTAACAAGACAGGTCTTGCACGAGAGCGCGTTTCGCTACACTCCCAGTCATAGTGCATTGCGAATAGATGAGTTTTAAATTTTGTTTTTAATTGCGCAACAGATGTGCACTGGTGAACTGAAGTTGGAAGACTGTTCCATTCTAAGGGTCCTGAGACAGAGAAAGCACGATTTCCAAACTTCCGGTTTGTGCGAAGTACGGTAAAAATACCCTTGCGTGGACGATCGGAGTCCCCTAGTAGGCCCTATTGGTAACAGAACATAGGCCTAATGATGTTCGACGTGTTTAAAATTTATAGAGTTTTTATTGATATATGTTGGATATTATTAGATTTTTAATAGGTCTACTTTGTGTAATTTAAATTAACATTATTGTATAATAACTATAATTACTTATAAATTGTATAATTTAAATCACCGCTGTCCCTCTGACTCCCTCAGCTATGTCTAAGTCCTATTTAAGTGGCGTTGCTAAGCGACACGTAGGCCTACGACAAGAACGAGCAACGAAGGCCGCCAAAATGCCGAAAATTTCGAAGGGAAGGGGTTCAAGGGGATGGGCCCACCACCGAAGCTCTGCACAAAGGCCCAAAAAACTTTGCTACGCCACTGGGGGGAGAGAGGGAGTGAGGGGGAGGAGTCCCGGAGGACGTTATTGATGATGATGATGATGATGATGATGATGATGATGATGATGATGATGATGATGATGATGATGATGATGATGATGATGATAATGATGATGACTGTCAGTGCACTAACTGTTCTTGGTAAACGAGCTTTTCACTTGTTGAACCTAGCTTTTTGAATTTTCTGCCTGTAGGCCTACGTATACATTCTGCTCGGTCGCTTGTGTCGTTTCCTATTCTCTACTGAAGACTTGTCTAACATCAAATTGTTTATATTATTATTATTATTATTATTATTATTATTATTATTATTATTATTATTATTATTATTATTATTATTATTATTATTATTATTATTATTACTATTACTATTATTATTATTATTATTATTATTATTATTATTATTATTATTATTATTATTATTACTATTACTATTATTACTATTACTATTATTATTATTATTATTATTACTATTACTATTACTATTACTATTACTATTATTATTATTATTATTATTATTATTATTATTATTATTGAAAACCTTGGGGGAGATGGATAGAGGAGCCTGAGGCAGATGATGGTGGGTGATTGGCGATGATGGTGGAGTGATGGTGGAAAAAGTGCGGAATTCAGGAGGTAGATCGTTCCAGAGACGTGGTGCAGTGTTGGATATTGCTCGGTTGGAAAACTTGAGATGATTAGTGACCGGGGGTCGAGAAAGAATGAGAACGGAGGATGATATGTTAGAACGGGCTTTGCTGGATGGTGAAGAGTTCGCGGAGATATCTGGGCTGGGAGTGTTGTAGGGAGATGTAGGTTACGGAGAGGACTTTTGAGTTAATTCGCTCTGGGATTTTTAACCAATGGAGTGATTTGAGGATGGGAGTGGTATGATGATGCTTAGGCGTTCTGGTGACGGCTCTGGCTAGTGAGTTTTGGATGAGCTGTAGACGCTTTAGTTGGGTGGATTCAAGGTTGAGAAAGAGAGAATTGCAATAGTCGAGCTTTGAGTGGACAATGGAGGTAGCAATGGTGGAGGCACTTTTGAAGTCGAGCATGGGTCGGATGCGGCGGAGGTCAAAAATTGTTTGAAGATTTCTACTCAGAGGCGCTCCCGACTACAGCGCGGACACTGAATCGGAGTTTCACGCCGAAGCGCATGAGCAATTGCGAGTGAAGGACTTGCCCAGGGTCCGTATACGCGGCAGCTTGAGGTGGATTCGAACCCGCAACCCTCCGGCTACAAAACACCGAACATACCCTACGCCACCGCGCCCCACAAATGCCTTGCGAATGCTGTATTGTAGGAGTCCGTGTGCAGTATGACGTTATGAGAAATAAGAAATGGCGGCGTAATTTTGCAACGGTAGTCCAGGTCGAAATTTAAAATGTCCATACGGGTTAAAGGGCCAATCTCTGTGTGATGTAACAAATGCTACCACAGTGTCGCGGATGCTCTATGCGGCCCCGGCGTGGTGGGGCTTTGTGGGGGTAGAGGGACGCTCTCGTCTTCAGGCAACTATACGGCGACTGGTCCGGTCTCGTTATCTACCGGAATCCTACCAAAGTTTCGAGCAACTTTGCAGAAAAGCAGACTCTAACCTCTTTTCTACCATCATCAGCAACCCTGCACATGTATTACATCAACTACTGCCTCCCGTGAAAACTGTTTCATACTCGCTACGCCCCAGAACCCACAATAGAATAATACCTAAGGCAAACTCTCTATCTCGTAAAACATTTGTCACACGGATGCTTTATACTTAATTTTTTTATATTTGATGATCTTTGTAGGCCTACACCAAAATGCGGTTAGCAGTTGGTTTTTCAATAAAGGATATACTTACTTACTTACTTACTTACTTATATATCAGCATTTTAAGTAAATTGCGAGCTGAAAATAGTCGCGTTTACCTACACATTCCCGTAAGAATGTTTAAAAAAAATTCAAATCGCTAAAGCGTTCCTTTCGGAGCCTTTAGTGGGAGGACAAACGAATAAACATACAAATAACCAAACGGAAGGACAAACTTTGAGCCTTATAATATAAGATTATTATTATTATTCTTAAAGTCATTGATTAATTAATTAAAATATTGGATCATATATAAGCACCTATAGCCGTCTTGTTAGGTCATCGTTCTTTTTGTATCCTCACAAGGCGCTTCCGGCGGAAGTGGAATTCTGCTTCCGCTTTCGTCAAGCCTCCTTCGAGTCATGGACGATGTATCCGAAAGTCCTCTTCCTCCTCCTTGTCGTCATCTGCTTCCTCTTCTCTGACGTTACTGACAAATTCGTCGTCTTTAAAGTCGTCGCGATAGGGTGCTTGCGACATCTGGCGGTGCTGCTTTCGACCCTCCCCACTTCGTCCCAATCCCTCTGGCCACGCATCCCGTTCAGATTCGTCAAAACCATTTTGGAAAACGCTAGAGGGCGACTTTTCCTTTCTGTTGTCAGAAATTTCGTGGAGTTTCGTCCCCGCTGCCCCCCACAAATCTTCTCTTCGCATGCGTGACATTAGGTACCCCCAATTACGGGTCTTGGTCCCGGCCTCGCGGGGCTTCGAGAAGATCATAGTACCCCCAAAAGGTCGCTTCTCTGCAGATGGACGCGTGTAAATTCGCGGACCAAACGGTCGTTTCATCAAAGCGTAGTTCATTTCTTCGTCGTATTGACGTGACGTATCAGGTCGTCTTAGGGCAAACTTTGACATCGCCCACGGAGTCAACGACCTCTTTCCTCCCCATCGATAGTCTGATAGTCGAGAGCTTGAGAAAATGCCGCCAGCGCCGAATGGACGCTTGACGTCATCGCTTTTGGCGCTCACAGCGAAAGGATCTGGAACTATAATGTCATGGCAGTTATTTATTTAAAGATTTTTTAATTTAGTTTTTAATTTGCATTTATATGATTATCGAGTCATTCTATAACAACAGTTGAAGTGGCAGTGATTAATTATTTATAAATTTGTATACATTTATTTGACCTATTTATGTAATTTTGTGATGGTAGTCATCTGTATCCTTGGCGAGGCGGTGTCAATAATTCCAACCCAGTTCTACTCCGAAGCCATGCACTCACATCATTGTGCCTTCTGCCTTCGATATAGGATGGCCGCTCCGATCTTGGTCTCTGTTCTCTTCAAGAATCGTATTGAGCTATAGTCCAAATCCAAGCAAACCAAGCAATCTAATCCAACCCACTGCATTCTGGTAGTATCTATCTTAACTAGTTTAACCTAATACATTCTAATGTAATTTAAACTGACTTAATCTTATATGATCCTATCTAATCCAATCGAATCTACACTAAATGCAATCTGAAAAATCTAATAATATCCAAATCAATATCATCTGATTCAGTCAATTCTACTCTAATCCAATCTTAGCCTATTTTACCTATTTTATGTTACTCTTTTCTAATCAGTCTTGTTGTCCTCGAGAGCAAGGTCTTAGTCTGTATAGGCCTATGCCAGCAACTTCAGTACCTGTAGAACGTAGTTTTTCACATGGCCCAATTTTATGAGACCCACAGCTAGGGCATGTCTTGGTCAGAAAATTCTGAGCGAATTGGTTTTATAAAATACAACAGGCATTTGGAATAATATTTCGCATGAAGGACTTTTGCAAGTACGAATTTGGAATTATCTGTAGTTTTCATTTAGAGTTGTTTCGCTTGAATAAAATAAAAGAATCGTGTTTTCATTAACATAGCGGGTTGCCAGACTTGACAATATGTTAGTAAGGAACAGAAGTCTGGTTAGCTTATGATTGTGATTTTTCAAAGCCTTGGTCTTGGCCTTGAGGTTTAAAGTCTTCGTCTTGGTCTTGCGACCAAAGGTCTTGGCCTTGGTCTTGAGGTTCCAAGTCTTGGCCTTGGTCTATGTCTTGAGGTTTCAGGTCTTGAAAACAATACTGATTCTAATCCATTTTAATACAGTCTATGGTCCTATCTGATCCGATGCGATCTAATCTCGTCTTCTTCTCTGATCTGGTATAATCTAATCTAATCTGGTAATATTTTACTTTTAGCTTAGGCCTACCTCCTTTGTGATTGAAGTTAAAGCCGACTTGTGGATCTACGTGGCGACAACTGGTGACGGCGAAGAACAACGCAAAGTGAAACGACAGCAGGACACACGAAGCCATTGCAAACAACTGGAACAATAACAATAACAATGTTTGATTGATTCACTGATTGATAGATCGATCGATCGATTGATCGATTGAGCTCAGAGTAATGAAGCGAACTAAAACTGAAACTGAAACTGAAAAGTAAACTGAAACTTAAATAACACTGGTGACCGGGAGTCGAGAAAGACTGAAACAGAAGGATGATCGAATGGAGTGGGTTATAGTTGGATGGTGAACAGCTCGCGAAGTTATTTGGGCTGGGAGCATTGTAGGGAGTTGTAGCCTTGTAGGTTAGTGATGGGACTTTGAACTTTGAAGTGAAATCGTTTTAGCCAGTGGAGTGATTTGAGGATGGGAGTGATATGATGATGATGGGGCGTTCTTGTGACAGCTCTGGCTAATGATGCTGTGATCAATGGTATCGAATGTGGCGAAAATGTCACGGAGACAGAGGCAGAAGACTTGCTGATGGCTGACTGCAGAGATCAGTTTATTGTACAGAGAGGCAAGTAACGTTTCTGTGGAGTGGTGCTTAGTGAAGTCAGGTTGATGGGGGATTGAGGAGTGAGTTAGAAGAGATCTTTCAGCCTGGTAAGGACAATTCGTTGTTAATTTAGACAGAAAGGAAAGATTTGAGATGGGACGGTAGTTAGATAGGTCGTCGCATGAGAAGTAGACTGTTCTATGCGCACTTTTGGTGAAACGGAGAAAATCGAAAAAGAAAGTTTAGTGACTTAGAATTTAGTACTGAAAACTCTTTGGTGGGACAAAATAGAGAAAGAATCTTTAGAAAACATTTATGTGTACATCGGCAATTTTAAGCAATCACGACGATTGAAGCCTCTTGCATAAGAAAACATAATTTGAAGGCAACTTTTGGAACTTGTTCAAATAGAACAAAATATTACAGAAATAGCTCTATACAATTAAATGTTATGATGATTCGTCATTACATGGAACATTATAATTATTAGCGAAATGAATTATGACTATCGCTGTAATTATTTATAAAAGTATATTATATAATAATTCTAGAGAAAAAGCTATTTTTGTAATATCATTTTTAACTGTGATACTTGCTATCATTGTATAGGCCCTATATGTGCATTATTTTCGAATTAGTCTATCCATTTTGTCTCTTTATGTAATATTTTTTTGATTATCCTTCTGTAGCGGAACACGCTTACTATTATAATGTTCTATATGCATGTGCGAATCACAGTTTGCCGTTCAGACCACGTGACCGTAATAGAACAAGATAATCCTGAACCATATGTATTATAATCAAGAAACATCGTGTTCTGTAATATCCACGTGATAAAATCTCTGGAATATAATTGGTTGTGGTTCACATAGAATATTATAATGCCTATCAGTGGGTAAGAATATGCAAATAGAATAAAATACTTCTGTTCTTTTCCCAGCAGAGGCACCATTTCAACAAGCGCCATTTTGCACGCAGATAGAACAAATTACCCTGAATCGGACAGTGTGTCTAACTCCAATGTAAACAAAACTGCAGATAGAACACTATAATTCTCATGCGACGAGGTGTCGTGGTCAAGATTTGCTTTTTGAGAAGGGGATTGACGAGAGAGTGCTTAAAGACCATGCGGAAGCTGCTAGTAAAGAGCGAGAGATTAATAATTTTGGTGATCACAGGACTATTACCTACTCACTCCGTCCTCGAACGCATAATCGAGAGATCACGAAGTGGTAACGCATTAACCCGGTGTGGTTTCATCACGCGAATGCTATGCAAATGACTCTAATGCTGCATCTTTCTCCATACTATTCCGTAGCTCCTGTTTTGTTTTGTAACCGTAGCTCCTGTTTTGTTTTGTAATTGAATGTAAATATAATGCTTATTTTGCGATTAACCTTTTTAGTGCGTTTGCAGACAGTTCAATAAATTACATACGAAAATTACTTTATTATGCACAGCTTCTGCGTCTGTATCTATAAGCAATTTTGTTAATTAAGTAGTAACTAAATAAAAAATCCAGTAACTATAACTATAACTAAAAATAATACTAACTAACTGTAACTAAAATGAAAAACCATTAACTATAACTGTAACTGTAACTAAAATGAAATCTGTAAGGAGAATCACACTGTTTTGAGGGTCAGTCCATTTCAATCATGCAATGGGCCCAGGCCGAACCTCTGCCACCATCGTTCGTTTTGAGCACTGTCAAGGGTCGTTTCCTTTTTTCATTCCTTTGTTTTACTACGGGCTTTTCTGCACCACCATGCTATATCTCGTAACTCGGAAACTCCCGCCGTTAATCGGTTTCTGAATTCCTAGGACAGGGAAGACTTATGATAAGCCTGCGTCGCTCTGCGCTATAGGCAACGCATCTAACCACCGTCATACGTTTCTCGCTTCCAATCCAGTAGGCTACGTATCACGCATAATTATTATATCATGCTTATTGCAGAACTGCCTATATGGAGTAAGTTCTTTAACCCTGGTTCTGTGTTGGCATTCCTTACCTAACACTGCCAACATATTCTGATTAAGACTTTTTGCAGGCAGTTGCAGTTAAAAATTCTGTTTCGAAAGATACCAGTGTGGACTTTAGGGAACTCAGACAGTGAAGGTACTCTGTCTGTAACCTTCGCTATTTACCCACAGATCTTCGTTTCGATATATACACCCAAGAAGATCCGACTCTGCACTATACGGTCAGTTCTCTGAGCCGTGTATTGTGACAAGCAAGTATCAACCGTGTCGACTCGTTTTAATCTATACCTGTGACCGGGCGTTGACTTTGACGTAGGCCCCTATCAGTGGCGTAAATAGGGGTTCGCGCGCCCGGGGGCAAGAATTTCCTTTACAAAAATTTTTCTTCCTTCTGCCAAAATTTCTGATGACCTTTTTTTGCTTTTCCATCTTTGTATCCATCTAGTTTAACTTGCGGGAATCTTGCTTGCTTTGATTGAGCCACAGGCTAAAAAGTCAAATCTTGCGACGACTAGTTCGATCACTTACAATCATTCAATCGTCGTGAAACTTGGCAGATAGACTCGCCCTCGCACACACTTCATTCTATCAAAATTTCAGCTCCCCCAAAAGAGGCTAGCTTATAGAATCGGGGACTAAACTTTTCGAATCGGGGAATCCCCTTTTCCGATACGGAGCGTTGTGATTGGCCAGCGTTGTGATTGGCCGCAGTCGTAAAATGAACGCGGACTATATATTTGTAGAGGTAACTGCTTCATAAGACGCATTATAGGATACTAGATGGATATAGTAAAAACTTTGTTTTTACGGGCTGTATTTTATTCCTGAAAAATCGCGTTACGTCGTCGTCAGAAGCCTCATTTGCGCCCCCTCCCGCGAAAAACCATCAAAAGTCATGTATAATAGTTACTTTTTTACACTATTTTATGCATGATTTCTTTCAACAAAAATTGTTACAAGCCTAATTTTGCGCCCCCTCCTGCGCCCGGGGGCGGCCGCCCCCTCTGCCCCCTGCCCCCTCGTTACGCCACTGGCCCCATCGATTATTCTCTTTGTCTGGCTGCCTTTATCTCAGATTTGGTCACGTTTGGGGGTGTGAACTCTCGTATAGTCTTTAGCTTGGAGCCTTGGAGTCGTTCTCAGAGTTGCGCGCATTGTTGTATATTTTCCTCCCCCTGGAATTAGTTCGTCTCGCACTCGTCTTGGCTGTGACCTTTGTAGATTGTATTCTCTCACTGAATTTGCCACCATCACCAAACGATTTTAACATAGTATACCATAGTGCTGTCTTCTCGATTTGACCCCATTCTGACCTCAATCAAATCAATCTGACTCTTGTGAACTTGAGTTGATATAGCGCCGGTGTTTAAGCTGTTCTCCCTGACGTGTATTTTGTATGACGTTAAGAAATTTCTTAGATTTACATTTACATTTGCATAACGCCTTCACAACAGGAGCAGCTGTCAACTGTTGATGCTTTAACCTGTGAGCTACTAAATATATTATGTGAGCCACGTGCAGTGGTGCAAATAGAAGACGACCAGGAACAGAGTCTTGAACACAAGTAGGCCTACACTTGAGAATGAGCTAGGCGAGTTTTCCGAAGCTTATACGGAGAAAGAGCGGATGAAGATATAGGCCTATAGGATTAATAACAACAAGCTTTAATCAATCATTGGAAAGTAGCCTACGTGCCCTTCCAAGTCAATTTCCCCTTACATCCTTTTGTCTTACCGGGAATAAAATAGATATACCTACACAAACAAAAATAATAAATATTGGAAGCACTGTCGATATCAACGAAGAATAGGCCTACACTGATAACAATAACAACAATGATAATAACGTAGGCTACACTATAATGATAACCATATCGGACGAACGAAATCCAATCGTCTCAATTAGCTATATTCTTACCTGTAGCGGTCGACCAGTTGATGCCAGACTCGCATAGCCAATTGCGACATGCCCTTAAATAGTTCGACAGTCGATCGCAACCAAAGTTGATGATGGTCATCCGTCGGATGACCATTGGTTGCGATCGACTGTGTACCAAACGCGCGCGTGTGTGTGTGTGTGTGTATATATATATATATATATATATATATATATATATATATATATTATATGTTGGCATGCTTGTTATGTGTTAGAATAATTATGTATCCATAAATAATATGGGCCCAATATGTTGTTTGTGTTTTTGTGTGTTCGCAAATGTATAGGCCTATTATAGCCTACTATGCACGCACGTTAGGACTTGGATGAATATAGATAGTGAACTGTGGCTCCTCAATCCCTCTACGCCCACTTCTGGATCAATCGACCTAATTGCCATTCGGACAATTGATGGGAGTTGCCCTGGACAGACAAACAGACAAACAGACAGACATACAGAAAGACCGATTAATAGCAGTTTAACTGTTCTGTAATTTTACCCTTCGGATTCTGTGACTTCGATTGGACATGGAAAGGCTTCAGCGTTCAGCACTGCATGAAACTATTTAACCTAGTGTCTGCCTGTATACACAGTCAATACTGTGTCTACAATGATATGTTACTACGGCAATGCACATTAGTAACATATATAGGACCTCCTTTAAGCCATTCTACATCTGAAGAAGAAGGGGAACTCTCGGAAGAAAGAAAAGAAGAAGAGATGAAGAAAAAAGAAGATGAAGAAGAAGAAGAACAATATAGGCCTAACAAGTTCCAGAGTCCAGATCGAGGCTATAGTTTCCTACCCTTGACAGGCCTAAGCAGTCCATGCACTGCCTCTTCGCATCATCTTCCTACTGACAGCGTAATAGTGTATACGCGTGTATCTGCCAATTGATACAGATACATGTATAGGGCCTTTCGGAATTAGCCTTAAGAATGCATCCTAAAACATGGATCATATATCTGACATTTCTAGAAATTCCGACTATAATAATTATTATGGTGCTGTCAGTGTATTTATTTTATACGAGTTTGCCAAGGAGCGAAAGTGGAATAGTAATCAGGCGTTTAACCTCCAGTGTTGACGGTCCACTCTAACTACTAACAGTAGACTATCGTGCACCTTGTATACGCATATGCTGCTCACACCCTATAGTGTCTGAAATTAGCCAGACAAACGTTTGCAGAACGTAATCGATGCCTCCGAAAATTTCCAATCAAAGTGCAAATCCTTCCTGAGCCCACGATTACTGAAGTTCGTCGCTTCCTGCCAGCCATTCTCCCTAAAATCGAGATAAATTCAGAGTGGGATCATCGAGAATAGATCGTATCTCGATGGTCGACTCTCCCGGCCGGTCCTCCCCGGTGTCTGGATCGTCTACGATAAAGTGAGTAATGGTAAAACGACACCGCATGCAGAAGGGTCCTAACTGTTCATTTTCGAGGCGCTGTGTATTTCTTAGCGGTTATAACGTCACAGAGTGGAAGACCTCAAAATAAACAGCCTCTAGTAGGCTAAGCTATGGTGCTGAGTTGATATCAGGTTCTAGGAAAATGCCAACCTTCTGCGGTTCTGGTCATTATACTGGAACATTAGTTGACCTTAGTTGGAGGTGCTCGATGGTAGGCTTTATATATAGGCCTAGTTGTTAGCGTTCTGGACTGACACTTGAGAGGTCGATGGTACAAATCCTGCCAGGGCAGATATTTGGTTCGAGATTTATGCTCTGCGTGAGGCCCCTAGCAAACTCAGCTATAATGCATACAAGTACTGACAGTACACTGTTGGTGGGAAGATAAGATAGGCTAGCGAAGAAAAGGGCTGGTCACCCGCCCTCATACGCCGAGGTTAAAACAATGAAGTCGCTAACACTTTACACCAATGGCTGCCTAAAACTACCTTATTTAGACACCCCACGGGATTTCTGGTGTACAAATGGCGGGTTCACTGAGGTCAAAAAGACAGGAAGAAAGAACATTCTGGATACTCGGTCTAGAGCCATTCAGACTTGTATACGAGACATCAAACTTCGAGACCGAGACTGAGACCGAGGCAGTGGGGTCCGAGACCGAGACGAGACACAAGGGACGTCGACGAGACAGTTCAAGACGAGTGAAATGCACATTGGACCCAAATCCCGAAACAATTTTTCTCCCAACTTTTGAAATCTAATACCAGGGACATTAAGTCACTGAAATCAGCCGATCACCTGAATAGTATAACTATAAAGAAATTAAATATTTCAGCCATTCTGAAATCTTCTAACTGATTCTAAAATTTAAACCAACAAAATTCCATATATTAGAGACATGAGTCACATCACTCACCTTGAGAAACTAGGTGTTGTTCCAAGCGTTTCGCTAAAAATTAATGTTGTCTTTACACCAGCGGCCATTTATTTTGTTTTTCACTGATTTTAATTTGCGTGATTGCAAATTTCACTATTTCAGGTTCGTTATGAGACATTTAAATACATTTGCAGTATAGAAATTAGAAAATTGAAATAGGCCTAGGCAATAACAATAAAGTACAAATTTAAAACTGCTCTTTTCAATATCTGTTAATACCAGAAACACAGCTTTTCTCAAATTCTGGTTTTAGTTATCCGTTCGGCACAGGACAATATTGTCAGAAGTTCAGAACTAAACACAGTTTGCGCGATAACTACATAATTATGGAGACCGCTTCTGCAAGAGAAGAAGACTTACGCTTCGAGACAGTTTCCAATAAGTCAAGAAATGACATCGAGGCCGAGACCGAGACAGTGGGGTCCGAGACCGAGACATCAAAAAACCTATCTCGAGACGTCTCGAGACTGAGACAGTGTCTCGAGCCAATCCAAGCCTGGAGCCATTGTATCGACCTCGAGTCTCGAAAGATGGATGAGAAGAAGAACGTGAACCGTCTCCGATCAGTAGATCCCTCATCTGAGGCTATCCGATCCCAATTCATCCGAACTTCGGGGCGTCAAGTCGGGGTCTACCGGCGAGGTAGCCCGTACATATTCAGCCAGGGAGGGAGTCAGTGACAATATCAAAAAGGGAATAGTTCTCTCGCTGTCCAGCCGTCTGTTTAACTCGAGTGTTGCCTTTTGCGGTGCACTATCTATTGGACGCCATTGTGTAGGCCTATGTTGGACGATTCAACAGTTCGAACTTCTATGCGTTTCTGGTGTCGACTCTTTTAAGCTTCTCGATATGCCACGAGAACCGAACCAAAGGACGATCTTTCATAGGGATCCGAGGTTTCGGACATCCTGATAGAGCGTTCTGAAACACTCGGCACCCTTCAAGAATCGAGACTTATTTGTATCACCAATTCACCATGATTGAATTGGGAGCTCCTCTGAGTAGGCTTCTTGAAGGAGCGCAATATGAATTCTTGAAATGAATGAATGAGTGAATGAATCTTGACGGTTGATAACGTCATCGGCCAACTCGCTCACTAGATGGTGGCGCGAGCGTCGATTTGGAGAAATGTTGCCAACGCATTCGATGGTCGTTTTCAGATATAGGCCTATTAGGCGTAACCGTTAATGGGTGCGGAATTGGAGAACCCAAAATAGTGCACATTGGCTTTGAAAGACATTGGGCACCGCACGTAGGGATTGCAACTAATCTCTGATCTCATGCAGATCTATGGCACGACATTACCAGCGCAGTAGGCCTATAGGGCCTACCCGCGTCGTTATGTATATCTGGTAGACAGACAGACGGAGAGACGCACGCACGGACGGACGTTCAGACAGACAGGTCACAGATGTACAATGTTACATGCATGGGTGTGCAGACGACTCGTAACTATACCCTCTGAAGAATTTTAGATGGCCTAAAAAATTCAAAATTGAGATGGGTCTGTTATTTCTAGGTTTCTTATGCAGCGGATGAACTGAAGGGTATAGCTTATAATTCAGGCCTAGGCCCCTATGGCATGAGCAAATGCAGATGGAGAGAAAATCTTACAGTCAGAAATTTTAGTAGGCTAATTCGTCATTGTATACCAGGGCTTTTTTAGTGTGCAGTTCTACACAAAAAGGGCAGTTTTAAATGAATTTGTGCAGCTGTAGACATAGGCGCAGCCACCCTATGGGACCCGTGGGACGCGTCCCCCCCAACTTTCGAACAGGTTGGGACGGTCCCCCGCAACTTTTGAAAATTTTCAAGTAAACAAGAGCCCAAAATGTACTCCATTTGGTATCAAATGCTCAAAATTGCGTCGGCTTCTGGGGCTCCACCCTAGACCCCGATGGGGAGCCTACGACGCTCCTCCGTACCCCTAGTCGTTAGGAGCTTCTTGGCTTCGGCAATTGCGTCTGTGCGCCTTACGCCTCCGCAGTCCCCCCCCCACTCGGACGTTCTAGTAGGTCCCACCACCAACAAATCGCTGGCCCTGCTGCCGATAAAATAAAGGGTCAGGCTAATGCCGCTAAACCCAAGTCTATCAGAATTCAGTGCAGAATGTTGCTGTATAATTTCACTCTAAAACTTTACTTTTCTCGCAATTCCCCTCACTCAGACATTCTAGTAGGTCCCCCAACTTCTGGACCGTGGTTGCGCCCCTGGCTGCAGAGACAGTTTGGTCTGGGAGGCAACGCATTTAACCAACAAACCAAAGGCTATGGATTCGAGTCCAGGTAGGCCTATATTTCAGCGTAGACTAATAATACTAAAGAAGCAGACAAAAACCATGAAATGGATAACTTGAAATGTAATTGCTGAACAAATTGTATTCAAAAGGTATACATTCTTGATACTACATGATGATGAAACATGCATGTATACTGTATACATAACAAATATACACAGAATTATTTTAAATTTTCTTAAAAGGTTCGAAGCAACGTTTGATTTTGTGAGACCATTTCAAATTCACAAGAGAATCCATCAGCCGTTCACATCAGACGCAGAAGCCTCCGTTCGCTGGATGGCGCCACGTGCTCCAAACATGCAACAGACCCCCTCAGCCTATTGAGGTGTGGCGGTCGACTGTCGTTGGTAGGCAGCGGTCACGTCAGTGAGATCGAGAATGAACTCTTTTGACCTTTGTGAAAAACATCAAAATGATGAACACAACAAAACAACTGATGGTCGGCCACGTAGGCCTATTATATACAAGCAGCGCCATCATCAGGCGCTATATAAAGCAGCAACTGCTCTCACACACGCATATACATAAATACATACATGAACTATTCTTACACACACATACATACACCACTACTACTACTGCTACTGCTACTGCTACTGCTACTGCTACTACTACTACTACTACTACTACTACTACTACTACTACTACTACTACCACCACATCACTACCATCATCACCACCACCACCAGTCCACCACTACTCATTATTATTATTATTGCGAGCATTTTTAATGCTGCAAAGTCACATGCATAAAAACATAGGCTACATAATTATATTAGCCTATACATGCAGACATACAATGCAGATATTGATATACGCAGACTGACAGACAGACAGGTCTCTTAGATCTTACCTTCATCAAGACTAATTTCCGTTATTATTTCCATCTAAACTATTATTGGCACATGACCTGTTATCTTCTGAATCAACGTGGTATATATTTGTATTCGTCTTGCCCAAACCAGTTTTCCAGCAGAGAGACGAAGAGACAGAGAAAAAGAGACAGACGGCCAAAAATAGAAACGAAGAGCTAGAGAGAGACAGAGAGAGACAGAGACTCAGAGAGACAGAGACAGACAGACAGACAGACAGTTGCAGGAAGATAGATGCATCCATTGCATGCGATTCATGACTATACGTATGCTGACCTTTAGATATCTCTCGAACTTCTTTAGGCTATTCCGCGGTTGGAGTCCTTTCTGTTCCAATTCTTCTCAGCCTCACTTTCTCCTCTTCGTACGAAACTCCTGTTAATCATCATTATCATTGTAGAGAGTAACTTCTAAGACGAAGACCGATGTTGATTTTAAACATCAAGATTTAACAGATTTATTAAATTTCTCGTTGTGTTTTACAATTGTCATAATTCGCCATCTTCCTCTCTCTCTTCCACTGGTTCCCAGCTCAAATCTCATTAGAAAAATAAGTAAGTTCATAAAACGCTGAGACCAGAACCTGACATACGCCCCCCTCTTTTAAGACAATGTTCTGGGAAAACTATGAAGTTAATAAGGTCAGCCTTACCAGAACATTGGCTTGCAGAATAGTTAACAATACACATTTTAAACAAAATAAAAAGCTCTGTCAAAACATAAACCCCACAAAACCACAATAACCTGTTTACACATCCAATAAAACCTTTCAACATAAAGTCTTATAACCACCGGCTCACCGAGCCTACAATAACATAAACAAATCAACTCGACTTAAATAGTCTTATG
>JACEVL010000940.1:0-200000 GCA_020284085.1 Aporrectodea caliginosa
CTCACTGTGGATGATGACGACGACGATCATGTCTTTCATTGAGTTGACGAGTGAATCTCTTCTGTAAAATGTAGAACTCGTGTAGCATCGCATCTTCTTGTAGTAAAGTAGAATATGGAAGATTTGTATGAATCCCTTCGCTCTTATATTCGACTCGCTTTCGACTTTAATCCAACAGTCCAGTTCATGGAAGTTCCGACGAACTTAACTGCTTACGTGGATTTAAACTTCCACCGAAATCGACCGACGTATAGTTCAGTTCGATTATAAGATTCCTTTTGACTGAATCTTATTTCCACAGCACTGTACTTATACTCCACGAGTATAGTTCTTATCGTAATCTAACGACTTACGAATAAGAAACGCTTTCGACGCTCTAATGCCTCAAATTGCACTTAGAAACGCCACGCAAACACCATTCTTCTCTCGCATCAGACGAAGAACTCCTAACGGTCCTTTGCACACCATCCTCTTCTTGTAATGCGCATGCGCAGTCAAAATCTGTTGATCAACCGTGACATCGTTTGAATTTGTCCAATGGCATGGTTTCATCATAGTTATGTATCCATGGTGTTCAGACAATAAAGATTAATAATGGCCTTATGCCCCTTATGCGCCAGTTATCTACGCTGGTTGATTAATTAAAGTTTAACACAAAGAATGCTATAATTAATCATCAACGATACAATCTTCTACTGTACCTATTAAAATCTATATACGTATATATGAAGAGATATGAATGTTTGTTATAATACTAAGGGAATCGTTACAGAGTCCATGGTTGAGACTAAGAGTAGAAATTTTCTTTCTGCAGTATATGCCAAGAGCTAAGAAATTTGTTATAAAACTGAGATCTTTGCAAGTAAGTGTTTGATTACTGTTTGCAATTAGAATTTCTACCAGGAAAGTTGAAACTGGATTGGAACTCAGTCTCGTTTTATTGTTGTTTGATTTGATGGCTCCACTGTTTCAGCAAAGACTATAATTTTAGGGTTTGATTTTTGGAAATCTAAAAGTGGTGCATGTGATACAGTCAGAAGCAAAAGTTCCTTAGGTTCCTAAGGAACTATTGTTTCAAGGATAAGACGATTTGTAAGTAACAGAATATCTGTATACTGGTAGTGTGTGACTGCTGTACAGTGGTTTAAGGGATGTTTCACAATGACTTCAATTAATGATGACATCATTTCAATTGCTCCTTCAATTAATGATGACATCATTTCAATTGCTCCTAAGCATGCTTCTTAGCACTGCACCCCAGACTCCTATTTTGACAAAATTTCCTTATATACTGATGACGTGTAACTGTTTCAGTTGAGCGACTGAGCCATGAATGGGAATCTTCTGTGGGGAGTGTTGATTCAAGGCTGAAGGAACTGGAGCGGATGCTTGTTGATTGTCAACACTTTGATCAGATGAGATTAGACTTTGTCAGTTGGTTGTCAGAAGTCAACAAAGCAGCCAGCTCAAAGCGTCTGGACTCAGTTCCTGTTGATGCTCAACTTGAAGCAATTAAGGCAAGAGTAGAACTTATATCCATTTTATATCACAGTTGGGCAGAGTGCACTAGCTTCTTGATAAACATACCATGTTTTACTGATGTAATTTATGTGATTCTTGTAAACTTTCTCATTGCCACTCAATGCTACTTAGAAACCATAAATGCTTAAGTCAAGCCTGCAAGAGCCAGACTGTTTGGCTAGTTTTGGTGCCAAGTCAGGTTAATTTTCGTTTGCTTTGTGAATTGCAATTGATAGCTCTGCAAAACATTCAGAGAGTTCTAGCTCAGGTTCAACTGAAGAACTGCTAATTGAAGTTTAACTAAGATATACTTTGTAAATTTGCTATTAAGATAAAGTTATCTCACTTTGAGTATTTGTTGACAGATTCAGTTCTTTATGTTGACCTATTAAAACTCTTACATTGACTTGACCTCACTGTTGATCATGGTTGTCCCTCATGTTCAGAGTCCCTTATGTTGTGTGCGACATGGTAGCCGATTGGTTGAGTGTTCACTTCATGGCACAATGCACAGATTTATGCTTACCCAGAGATGGTTACTTTGTAGGGACCTGAAGCAAGTTCTCGTGTATGATTGTTCAGCACCATCGATTGATGCTTGTCACTAGATAAAATAAGCAATTAATAAATGTAGCAATAATGTGTCAACAGATTAATTCCTTTATTTTAATAATCTGTTGTACTGGCAGTCTCTTGCTTTGACAGTAGAAGTCCTTTTTAGGTTAAGTTGTTTCTTGCCAAATGTTTGGACCATTTAATCGCTCTGTGTAACAGGGGTTGATCGCCCAAGATTCAGGGTGGCCAACCAACAGCAGAATGAACATTCGGATGTAGTAGAGTTGTTTATTCAATGACCAACAGTGCGACCTTCTAGTAGCGACTCTTAACTGGAACTTCAACCCTTTTGCAGTCTCAACATTACAACAATTACAATTACATTACAGTATCTCTCGGCCGGCGTTGCTAAGTCTTCATATTGTGCATTGCAGTATTACCAATACCCTGTGTGATTTGACCACAGGCACGATTCCTGTACCTAGATCATACTTGTGCATTCCTGCCAAGCCTACACGCAGCACAGGTCTCTGCCTTTGGTCATTCCTTTCTGCCTGTCTGTCTTTCTGTCTCTGTGTCTGAACAAGCTTCTATCGACTGTCGGACTCTCGGTCTGACTGTCTGTCTCCCTCTCACTCTGTATCTCTGTCTCTATTTGTCTCTCTGTCTTTGTCTCTATCTCTCTTTCAAATGCCTGTGTGTTCCTTACACACCTCTTCATTTGTATATTCTTATGCTATGTGCATGAGATGATAACTTATTTTTCTGTATCTTAAATCATATTTTCTGTCCTAGTTCTCATTTTAGTTTGTTTCCACATGATATGTCTGGATTGTGATGTCGTTGATAGGTTGTCTCATGTTGTAGGGTTTGCATTTGGAAATGAATGGTAGAAGCGAATCCTTTGATCAGTTAAGCCATTCAGCTCAGAATTTGATCCAAGTCTACTCAAATGATGATCCAAGCAGAATTCAGGCTGAGACAGATGACTTGAGGCAGAGATGGCTGGACACCATTGACAGGTGGCAGAAATATCACCTCATAGTTTCAGTCACTCTATAATGATTTCCTTTCTTGTTTTGCATTCAAGGCATAAAATGGCTTAGAGGCTAAAGTTAAAACAAATTGTATTGACCAACCCAAACCTAGTGACTTTGATTTGCGTTATTAGATATACGTTCTGGTTTAAAATGATATTCCTAAGTAATAAATAGCATATATTGTGCCTATGATGGATTTGTTGGTGAATATTGCACTGACAATTTGCAGCGTTAGTATAACGATATTTCTGCGGCTAGCATATTACATCAAGTTGTTTATCAGGACGTTGACGTTGCTCGCTATTGGTTGATCACTAGAATAAATGCGGCCACTAGATTAAAAAGAAATAGTGCGTATAATATAAGTAACAAAAACCTGATATGATTAGAAGATGAAATGTGTGAAGTAGCAATAAGGGCAGTTCAAATTTGTGTATCTGAAGTTTTAAGTTCAGTGGCAGCAGGTGGATCGATTGGGTCGCATGTGAGTCATTGTATGTATTTTGGCGTACTTCAAGGTTAGTTGAACAGTCTCCCTACACCCAAGGCCACAATATCTTTCAGCCCAACCAATGACTTTGCAGGCGACAGACAAATCGGTATGTTATTAAGCCATGAGCCCATGACATTTTACTTAATCTTTGTAAAATAATTGTTAATGTTTCTGTGGTGTGGTTTTGTACATTCAAGGCCCAGATGCCATTTTTCAGGCAGGTGCCCACTGATAGGCCTTCAGGTGTTCATGCACTGGGCTTGAACTGAACGTGATGTTATTTGAAACAGATTGACTGAAAGTGAGAAGTGTCTTCAGAATATGGCCAATGCGATCTACCGTTTCAATCCAGACCGTGAGAGGTTTCTGCTCTGGTTGACCAAAGTGGAACATCTTATCGTCCAGCAGGAGTCCATTCTAGCCAAACTTAATACAACTCCGGAGGATGGCGATTATCAGAACAATGAAAAGCTCAAGGGACTTATTGATGCAACTAAGGTAAAACCTTTACCTAACTCTAAGTTGTTAATCACCCACTCATCTAATGCATGCATCTGTCAACACTAGTCATCAGAGATTTGTGCGCTTTAGGTTAAGTCACCTTTATCTATGCCATCAGTCACACTAGGCATCTTGCATAGCTGTCAGTGAAAGCAATTCTACAGATGGATGAACCCATGTTTGCAACTGTTTCAGTGGATTGTTGCCATTCATGTCACGGCACATGTGAGAAGTTTCTTAGGGAGGCCACTAAGCAGAGAATTCTTCGGCTTCTCTCGACCACTTCGCTGCATCCTCTTCGACCCTCTGACCATTTTGATATCTTTGTCCGCCGTGTCAGGTCTGCTATGGCTCATTCCAGAGTCACAGCTGGAGTCACAGCTGGAGTCACAGCTGGAGTCACAGCACCTCTCACACCTCTCACTACTATTGATTTACAAATCCAGATGGCCTGATATTGCACTGCGCTCGCGAATAAGCTGATGCCCTGTGCTTAGCTTTAGAGTAGCACTTATTATATTATTATCATTCCAGATCCTTCGCCTGCATAGGTTCCACTCTATGGAATGGACTTCCCAATCTGTCCGCTCCACTATTCTCTCTACTAACATTTCCTCATCTTACTCTCTAATCCTGGTTTTTTTATGTGGGTGTGTCTGTCACTCTAGGAGCACTTCTAAATGGTCCATGCTGGGAGAAGCACTTTAGAAATGGTTACATACAATGCAATACAATACAAACAATAATTATCTATCTTTGATTCTGTTTTGATTTCAGTATCTTGAGGTGGAAATTGAGTCACAGCATAGCCTTCTGAACTCTTTGAACACAACAGGGAACCAGATGATGCGTGTCTCTGAGCCAGATGAAGCGATCATCTTGCAGTGTAACCTGGACCAAGTAAATCATCAGTGGAAAGCGATTAACATGAGCTTTCATGAGTTACGGTCAGTTATAACACTACCTGTAGTCAGGCTTCTTCTGCAGTAAACTTTTTCCTGCTCATTTAATTCAGTTGGGATAGACGGATTGCATATTTTCTGACTGGATGATTAGACCTTTGTGTTCCAGCAGCGCTACCACTCCTTGGGATTTTTCCCCAAATTTTCTGATTTTGGGGGGTTGGCTTCAGATCTGGGGATTTTGCATAGCAATCTTCGGATTTTTCTAAGATCTACAGACTAGTTTTTGCCATATTTTCCAAAAGTGATAGCAAATCAGATTACAAAAAACTCGCTCAGTGAAGACGTTTATTGTTGTAACTTGTAAACTTTGTAATTTTTTAAATTTGTTTTGCTCTTCGATGGTATAGGAAGTGAAAAATAAATTACATCAGAAGAGTAATTTTCAGTCAGACACCAATCATATGAGTTTGTGGAATTTATTAATCAGTGCAAAATTATTCAATCTATATGGCAACAATTAATTGGTATAATTATTTTGCCTTATCATGCATAGTAGAGGCATTTGTTAGATGTTTCTGTGTAAGATGTTCAGACGCCTGGATTCTTGCATGTAGAGGAGTAAGAGTGATGGAATTCTTTGGGGGTTGTTGATGCTCCATTGGATTCCAATGTAGCAGTAACATGGATAAATCCTGTCCTTAGGTAAATCATTTCGACGTGTTGTAGCTTACTGTATCATAGACCATCAAGACAATCCTTAAGATTATCCATAAGTTGAGGTACACGCAGTTCAGCACTAAATATCCAAAAGTTTTAGAGTTGTATCGAATATTTATTTAAACGCTCTACTCGCAAATATCTTGAATCCTGTCAATTCCTGTATATTTCTGCTTTAATTATATTGCAATGGAATTTTAATAAACACGATGTCCGAATTAACAATTAATCCAGTTGACGAGTTTACTCAGTGAATTGCTTCTATCGTTAATCAGTTATCCAAAATAGTCTACCTCTTTATATAAATATTTAAATTTTATGGCTATGATGCAGAATTATTATTCTTAATAATGCTATTTAATTAAGTAAACTTATTCTAATTTTCTAACATACAAGTTATTTGCATGGAGTGAACTTGCTACAGTGTAACAATACCAGTTTGCGATTTGCCACTAGCATTGATATTATAGCAGATCAGAGGAAATCAGCTGTTATGTAGTCTGGTGCAGGGCCAGGCATGGTGGCTCACAGCAGGAGTCCAAACTGGTAATGTGTTGCATGTTGTCCTGATTTACATTTACACTGTTCTGTAGGAAACGACTCGGTATTGGAAGAGAGGAGCAGTCATCATCAGAGGATGATCGACTGATGAAAACTTTGGCTGAACTCATTGATTGGACAAAACAGAAGAATGAAGAACTGAAAAATCAGCAGCCAACTGGAAATGATCTATCTGCCGTACGACGACAGAATGACTTGCATCAGGTGAGAAAACAGGCTCAGCAGCGTAACTTGATCACTTAGTTGTTTAGTAACTTATCCAAGGTTTAATTAGCGGATCTAATCAGTGTCATCGTTGTTGTCATTGGTTCATGACCAGATCGAATCCTGACCGAAACAGTGAAAGGACGCTGAGCAGAGTCATGTGGACAGCACGTGGCACATGTCTTACTGGTATTGTTGCAAATACACACAGTATTGATGGGGCTTTTACTGAGTAGATCGACTAAGTCATAGAATGTGGGCTTCTATTATTTGTTGTAACGGACATTGATGCAATCATTGCCAGTTTGATTTGATGGACTGTCTGGTAGTTGAGGCTTTGATTCTCATCACGTGAATTGGTCAGAACTGGTGTTTTATATGTGTTGGTCATTCCATTTGGTTTCATTTCCTGGTTGCGGCAGCTGTGGACAATCACTTGTAAATCACTCCTTTGGCATCGGGAGCCTTCTGGGGAGAGTTGCAACTAACACAGATGCAATAGTCTAACCAATCTGTTGACCTGTCTTTGTGAGGCCTTTGTTGTCCATATACCTGGGCCACAGATAGGAAGGACACTGCTGTTACTATGGCCAGCTCATCGACCTGTTTTAATTAGTCTATTGAAGAGCAGTTCAGCTGAGATTGCTTCCTCATCTGAGGATCAGTGGATGCGATGTACGAAATATAAATGGCACAACAGGGGGCCATTTGGAGCAGAAGGAAACATTAGTGCCTTATATATACTGAAGAAGATACTAATGTGCTAAATTTAAACCAGAGTACCGGTATTATTGCTGTGAATATGAGCAAAATATTACTGCCACAAATATGAACTAAACTGTTACTGCTATGAATGTAGACCAAACTATTACTGCTGAGATTGCAGAATATTCTATATTGCTATTAACAATAAAAATGTATTATAGCCATGAATGTGAACCAAAATATTATTGCCATGCAGGAACCAAAAGTATTCTTGCCATGGTTTTAAAGGTATCCGGACTTTACCCCCGGCCCATTACCCCCTGCCATTACCCCCCTGCCATTACCCCCGACCATTACCCCCGTAGGACATTACCCCCCCGCCATTACCCCCGTATGTGTACATTTGATTGAGCTGCAAATCTCAGATTTCGCACGGAACTAGTGTTAATTAATTGGCACTTAGCGCCTATTGACACTCTCAGATTTCGCGCGGAACTAGTGTTAATTAATTGGCACTTAGCGCCTATTGACACTTAGAACCAGTAATATAATTATTATATATATTATTATATAATAATTATTGTAATTAATCAATAACAATATAATTAATTATTATAAAATTATATAATATTAATATATATTATTATTAATATAATTATATAAATACCTATGTACATGTGTATATATTATATTATATATATAATTTAATAATTATATATTATATAATAATAATATAATTATAACAATTAATATAATATATTAATATTATATATTATACATATAATTATAATAAATAATTAATATATTTATTAGTGATATTAATTATTATTACATATTATATATTATTTTAATAATTATATTACTATATTAATTAATAAATATTATTATAATTCATTATATTATAGTTATAATTAATAATTATAATTAACAATTATAATTATTAATTATAATATTATATATTAATAATTATAATTATGATATATTATTATACGGGACGGGGGGTAATGGCGGGGGGGTAATGTCCTACGGGGGGTAATGGTCGGGGTAATGGCAAGGGGGTAATGGCAGGGGTAATGGACCGGGGTAAAGTCCTAGACCCGGTTTTAAACTAGAATGTTATTGTCATGAATATGGACTAAAAGCATATTGCCATAAGTATGAACCATAGCCACAGAGAGCTGGAGAAGCTTCGAAGTAGATGGAGAAGAGACTGAGGTGGTATCGAGCTTCTGTTTCCTGGGAGCTACAATAGATAGGGAGGGGGGATGCGAGAGAGAGATACGCCGAAGAATTACTCTGGGAAAAGGAGCAATGCAGGGATTGGAAAAGATATGGAAGGATAAAGCGGTGAGTCTGGAAACGAAAACAAGAATTGTTAAAGCAATGATAATACCAGTGGTGCTGTACGGGTGCGAGACATGGACAAAAACCAAAGCACTAGAGAAGAAAATCGAAGCATGCGAAATGTGGATTTGGAGGAAAATGCTGAGGGTCCCCTGGACCGAGAAGAAAACAAATGAACATATACTGGAAGAGATAGGACACTTAAGAGGAGAGATGACATTGAGACAAAGAGCGGCGAGACAAAAAGTGATGTATTTTGGCCATGTGATGCGGGCGGACGGCATGGAAAAGGAGATGATGCTGGCGTGTGGGGAGGGAAGACGAGGAAGAGGACGACCAAGAAAGAGATGGATGGAGGAGATACACGAGACGATGATGATGAACATTCCGGAGCTGAGAGAGGCGACGAGAGATCGGAACGCATGGAGAAGGCTGACTATGACGGTCGCTAGGATTCAGCGAATCGACGGCACAAGGTGACAAGGTGATGAACCATAGCAGCATTTCCAAATGCCATGAATCTGAAGTGAAGTCTTATATATGCCATGTTCAGAGTCTCTGGACAAACATTTCTCTCAGTGTTTCAGTGCCATTTTCAGAAGATTGGTGATCTGATGTGCTGTGCTAAGGACCTTCTGTTTTGGTTTTAATTTATAGAGCTCTGAAATGAGCTGCCAATTAATCATCTAATTATTATTAATCTAGGTCATGAGAAAAGATTTAGTCAACCGATGTCACCTGGTGGAAAAAACTTTGAAAGAAGCTTTTGCTGTGTCTGACAGGACGATGGCAAATAGCATTCAAGAGTCTGTCTATGAAAGTATGTACATTTTTATGTTTTACTATTTAGTTGTTATGCTAAGCAGAGGCTAGAGGATGTCCCTTTCAAAATCTAAGATCATCAAGTAATGTTGCATTCATATTGGAGTGATTTTAAATAAAAGTCTTACCTGTAGATCTGTTAAATTGCTGTGTTTTAGTTCCGTTGTGATGTTCTTGAGATGTGTGGTTTAAACAGACAGATACATACTATATGTAGCTTTTCAATGACAGATTCCGGGAATGGGTGGATATGCTCATGAGATACACAGTAATTGTTTGTTTGCAGATGCTTGTACAGAGAAGATAAGTGCTGTGAAATCGCTAGCAGAGTCTTTGAAAAGGAAATGGGAAGAAGTGAACAGCAGTTCAGAGAGATGGCAGAATGAATTGGATGAATCTCTTGAGGTATTTCACTTCTTCCACTGCATTCTGCATTCTTAAGCTAGATAGTTGTACACTGAGTGCTCTATGGACATAGTATTGAGTACATTCATTTGCATCGTTCTTGTCTTTCCATAAAGTAACTTCTTGCAGCCTTGTTATAATTGCACATTCACAATATGTTTCCATTTAACATTCATCTGCTTATGAGGTTTACTTATACTGGCTTTGTTTTCCAGTAGTTAACCTCCTGAAAGAAATCATAGAAGGGAGAATGGTAGGGAAAAGAGGGAGGGGAAGACCGAGGCAGATGATGCTGGGATGGATGGCCGACGGATACAGCGAATTAAAGGAAAAAGCACAGCACAGAGAAGAGTGGCGTCATTGGAAGTTGGAACCTGCCGAAGGGCAGAGAACTTAAAGAAAGAAGAACCTCCTTTTTGAAATATCTCACTGGTTTCACAATAAGAAATTTTTTAAACTGGATTTTAAAATTCCTTATGAAATTTTTACTGTTATCCGATCTCGATCTCTCTGTATGTGTCTTTCTGTGTCTCTCTCTGTCTTTCTATCTATCTCTGTCTGTCTGTCTATCTCTCTCTCTCTCTCACTCCCCCCTCCCTCTCTCCACAGTACATATATATACAATATACATTTTGGATGATCTTGCCCCTTTCTTGGTTTATCTGTTTAATAGGTCGCTCTCTGAAGGCTGCATTCCTCCCTCGCAGAAGCGGGCCCTTGTCTTTCCTTCGCTCAAAAAGCCTAACCTTGACACCAACCTTTGCAATAATTACCGGCCTATCTCAAATCTATCCTTTCTTTCTAAGACTCTAGAACGTCTTGTCTCTCTCCAGTTTCTCCCTTATCTTGAGCAATCTGGTCTACTTCCTACTAACCAGTCTGGCTTTAGGGCTAACCATTCCACCGAGACTGCCCTCCTTTCCAGGGCCGGCCCTAGCCCAAATGGCGCCCCAGGCAAAATCATACATTTGGCGCCCTCTAATCCACACTCCACGGTCCACCCACATCATAACCCAATGATGAACCAATCATGCAAAACATTACGCTAATTTTTTTGTAGGTCTACACTCAACCCTCGATAATTTGAATTTTTGGAATGCAAATTTGCAAAATGCAAAAACACTTCGAATTTAAAAATTCGAATTACCGAAAAGAGAAACAAATATTTAGAGCTGAGGCCCTATTACCAAAATTTTTTTTTCAAAGTAGGCCTACTAAGAAATATTTTCTTCGTCAGGTTTCAGTTTATCAAAACACAAATACCTGCAAAATCGGTAGGCCTATATTACAGCCGACGACTGGGTATTAAGTTACTAAAGTAGTTTCAGTTGGAAAGCCATCTTCTTTGTTTTTTGATACCAATGTGTGCTTCCTGTTTTTTCTTACAATTTTGAGCACCTGATAACTTTTGACGCTTCATAGGTTTTACACAGTTTTTAAAATAGAACTTTTAATTTTTATAAGATCAAAACTATAAATTGATTTAGATATATTTAAGAAAACTGTTATTAAAATGTAAGTGTGCAGGTTTTTACAGATAATTAACTTAGCTAATGAAACTGCGATAAAGACTGGCCTATGTTGATTAAATAATTATACATGTAGGTCTAGTAGGCATACAATATTTTTTCAATTGTTGGCAATTTCAGTCGAAAGATGTCACGATGATTTACGGACGCTATAATACGCTGACTACAGAGTACAGATTGGCGTGAAATAACTTAATTGAATTTTGATAGTTAATATAAAATTTGTGCGGTGTTGAAATTGAATTTTTTTAAAAGGAGCAATGAAATCAATAATTATTTTAAATTTGTTCCATAATCGAAAGTTTCGAATTAAAAAAAAAATCATTGTAACTGAAAAATGGCTAAAACAGTGAAAAATATTAAACTGTTAAAACACATTTTTTCGTGAAATTGGCGCCCCTAGATTTTGGCGCCCCAGGCAACTGCCTGCTTTGCCTGTGCCTAAGGCCGGCCGTGCCTAAGGCCGGCCCTGCTCCTTTCCCTACTTTCTGAAATCTATTCTGCTGTTTTTAGGTCTGAACTGACTCTTCTGGCGCTCTATGATGTCTCAGCAGCTTTCGATATGGTTGATCATGAGATTCTTCTTCAGTGTCTTGAGACCTCTTATGGGCTTAAGGGCCTCCCCCTTTGTTGGTTTCACTCATACCTATCTGAACGAACCCAAATGATTGTTACTGGTGACTCCAGAACCCAATGGGACCACGTTAAACTGGGTGTCCCTCAAGGCTCCGTTCTCGGCCCTCTCTTATTTATTTTATATACGGCTGACATCTCCTCTCTTTTTCCGATCTGTGGTGCTGCTGGTCATCTCTACGCTGATGATGTGCAAGCATTTGTCCATGGTCCTTCATCATCGCAGTTGCTTTTGGTCGGGAGTATTCAATCTCTCTCTAATCATCTCCACTCTTGGATGTCATCTAATCGCCTCTGCCTTAATGCTTCTAAGACTCAATTCATCTGGTTTGGTACCCCTCAGCAGCTCCATAAACTTGATTTTGCTCTCCTCTCTGAAAAGTTCCCACTCTTCTCTTTCTCGTCAAGTGTACGCGATCTGGGTGTTACCCTTGATAGTTCACTTACCTTTACCGATCACATCTCTAATCTCTCACGCTCCTCCTATTTTCACTTAAGGCGTCTCAGGGTCATTCGTCGTTCTGTCTCCTCCTCTATATTCACAACTTTAGTTCATGCTTTTGTATTTTCTCGGATTGACTACTGCAATTCCCTTCTTGTTGGTCTTCCTAAGATTCGTCTCTCTCCTCTTCAGTCGGTCCTCAACACAGCTGCTAGACTGATAACCTGCCTTCCCCGGTACTCTCACATTTCTACCTTTATGTTTGACGAACTTCATTGGCTCCCTCTGCATGCTCGCATACAATTTAAAATCCTCTCTCTGATCTTCAAGGCTCAGAGGGGTCATGCCCCGCAATATCTGGTTGGCGTAATACTTCGGCCTCACTCAGCTTCCTCCCACCGTCCACTTCGTTCCTGCAATAGACTTGACCTCTTGGTTCCCCGTAGTAGAACTGCTATGGCCCAGGCTCGTTCCTTTGCTTCAATTGGTCCCTCTCTTTGGAATGCTCTTCTATGTGAAAAGTTGCGGTCTGTCAACTTTCTATTTTCAATAAACGAAATTATATATCCTTCTGTTCGCTCTCATATTCTCTCTGGCAGTCTCTCTTCTTCCTTCGCTTTTCTCAAAACCTGTTTATTTTCGCGGGGCTTAGCACACTGGGAGCGCTTCTGAACGGTTCACCCTACGAGAGGCGCTTTACAAATACTTAAATACGATACGATACGATACGATATATGCAGGTCACCTCCAGGTTGTTCCCAACTTCAGAGACCAACTATCTTTATCTAGCATCAGCATAGAAGAGAAGGATGGGGAGGGGGGGACACCTGTTCATTTCATCACAGTAAACACTGACAGAAGTGAGGATCGTATTTCTAGAATCCAGAATAAATGACTGGCGTGGGAATAGGTCAGGGGTCTCCAAAGTTTTCCAGCGGGGGGCCACATTGCTGACTTTCTAAAGCTCCATGGGCCAAAACCCTGAAGAAAAAAATTTCTCTGTGCACAGCTGTCCAGTGAATTGTGAGTAATGCGATGAATGCTTGGCTTCATAATGTCTCCGAATATTGTACTCTTTAAGCACTGCAATGGTGTCATTGCATATTCATGCAGGCACAGTGCCTATTGGTGACTGATACAAACAGCAACATGGATTTGGGCAATATGCATGTCAGAGTACAGCGGCATTAAAATTTTCAATTTTCCCAATTTGGTTTGTTTCTTCAAGGAGAGTTCCGCGGGCCAGATTAAAGGCCTTAGCGGGCCGGATGTGGCCCGCAGGCCGTACTTTGGAGACCCCTGGAATAGGTGATAAGAAATGATCATTGAACATGACTGGCTGTCATGGCCACTTGATTTGGAGTAAAGTATCATATGCCATCTGATGCAAAGAAAGGTTTTAAGTGCATATGATGAATGTTGAGATACTACGTTTTCTTGGAAAACCAGACTAGTCCAAGATTGTACTGTGTAATCATCTATCCTGCAGACTAGAGCTGTACTGATTAAACGGCCATACGCGTAATCGGGCCAATTATTAGAACAATCGGTATAATCGGGTATCGGCAGAAATAATCGGTTAATCGGTGGCGATGTCAAAATTGTGTTATAATTTAATAATTTTACTTGAATTATTGCCTATTCCAAGTTTTTTTAAATCGATTTTCATCTATCGTTTTACGTTCCTTATTATTTACGCATTAAAACATATCGCTATCAACTTCCCAACTTAGCTTAAATGTCCACCCTTATAGTTGTGACGATAGATTACTTTTTTTATGTTTCGGAACCGAACATTTTGACTTGACAAATAATTAAATATTCTGTCTCATAACGGGTATTGGCAGTTTAATAATCGGCTATACGCGGTATTGGTATCGGCAATTTAATAATCGGCTATACACGGTATCGGCAAAAAGCGATATCGGTACAGCTCTACTGCAGACCATACCTCCAGTGCTACAGTTTTTATTAGTTTGATTTTAAATTTTGTTTGTTACTTTGTTTTTAAAATGGATTCTACTGTATTTTAAATGTCATTTATTTAAAAAATCAGAACTTGAAAGTAGCCTTTTTATGGGTTAACATTCCCTCCCTATGATGATTTTATTTTGATTTTTACAGATTTTTTAATTTTTTCTATTAAGTTCTTATGAATTTTTTTTATTTTGGCTAGTGGCTCAACGTCCTTCTTTCGTAAGGCTCAAATCTTTCATTTGTCGTTAGCAAGTATAATTCGATTAAATAGACACGGCTGTTTTACTTTGTGTTGATAAGTTCTGTGGTTCAATCTGCCTGGAACAAAGTTGATTGTATTTTATTAGTACGATATTTGGTCAACTTCTTTGCAGAAAATGATGATCATGCAAGAGGCTTTAGATGACTTGACTAATCACCTGAATGAAATGGAGACAGATATGTTGCCATGGCAACCAGTCAGTGAAGTCCTGCTAGAAAACCTTCAGCAACAGGTTGATCTTACTCAGGTAAGCTGTTAGATCTGAAAGTGTCTCACACAATGTTAGTCTGACTGAAATTGTACTTGTAACAGAATAATTACACAGTACCTCTAAGAAGTGCTCTACTGTCTATATGGCTCAATTGAATGGGAAGGGATGTGTCTTCAATGTTGCTCTATATTTGCATTAATTGAAACTGAATGAATGGCTTCACTCCTTTTTGCATAGGCTTATGTTCCACTGGGATCGTCTCGGCCACAGCGTCCTTCTGGCCATTGTGGTTTGGCCCAGGTTTAGTTTTGAGCCCTTGAGCTGCTCATCCTCTCTACTGAGGGTAGAAGCTCTCTATTGGTGGCAATGTCCCAGAGAGGCAGATTGCGTTTCTCCGCTGAACAGCCACCGAAATCTGCTGGAACAGGTATGAGGTGTATCATGGATTGTGTCCGTTATTTTACTCTCCAACTTCAATACGAACTCCAGTCTTTCCGTGCTCCATGCACCGCCTGTCTCCCAGGCAACCGCTACCTAGGCATGGGTACTAGTGATGGTGGAGTATTTCATCCGCTTGAACACAGCTGCACGGCTGACGATTTTGCCAGCTCTAATGGATTGGATGTGTGAGCAGGATGAGGGTGGTGTAAGTGTTGGGCACTGCCAAGTTGTCTGCTTGGCACTCTCCAGATGATGTCGTGTAGCACAGTGCTTCCCAAAGTGGTGGTCCGCGGACCGGTGCCGGTCCGCGAGCCCTCAGTTGCCGGTCCGCAAAGTGAGTCAAGAAACTAGTCAAATTGTCTCAGAATCAAGAAATGGCCATTATATTTTTTAAAGTCATAACTAAAAAGACTTATTAGGCTAGCATTTAAAGTGCAGTAGAGTCATAGAATTTGCTAAACATGCATTTAAATGAATTTTAATACATTTTGAGGAATTTAGATGATTAAAAACGAAAAAGAGAAATAATTAATCAATTTGGCACTGGTCCTCTTGACGTGTGAAATTTCCTGTCGGTCCATGACACTGAAAGTTAATTCCTGCCGGTCCGCGACACTGAAAAGTTTGGGAAGCACTGGTGTAGCATACTTCGTCCATGTTGTTTCCTGCTGCCTTCTTTGCAAGCCAGTCCATGTAACCCTCTTGCCTCGACTTCTCCACAGTGGTTTCACAAATGCACTTCACAAAGTGTCCTTCCTAGCCTCACCTCAACGGCAATTCGTACCAACATGTCTGAGAGGTGCAGAGCAGTCACAGGGGAGCTAGCATCCAATCACCAGAATAAGGTGCTCGTGAGGCTGGCAGGCTAGCACAATTACGTGGATCACTAGTACATGTAGCTTCTGTCCATGCCTTGTCTGTACGTCAGAGATCCACTCTTTTTAGCAGTGAGTTGCTGCTCCTGTTGGTGGCTACGGTGGAAAAGGTGCTGCAGAAGCGAATGCATAAAATTGAAGCGCTGGATAAGCGCTGATACATTAAAGTAGTCTCTCTATTGTATGTATGTATGTATGTATGAGCACTTGTTATAGCGCCCCTTCAAGATTTCTACTCAGAGGCGCTCCCGACTACAGCGCGGACACTGAATCGGAGTTTCACACCGAAGCGCATGAGCAATTGCGAGTGAAGGACTTGCCCAGGGTCCCTACGCGGCGGCTTGAGGTGGATTCGAACCCGTGTCTGCAAGGCACCGAACATACCCCTACACCACCGCACCCCACAATTATTATCTCACAGCGATTAAGCAAGATAGTAGCCACAAAAACAGCAGCGCTGCTGATTTCTGAGCGGCGCTATATAAATGTTCGGTTACAATTACAATTACAAAGGTTGATAAGAGCATGCCGTCATGATTTAATTGACCCAGAGTTTCAAATTCCTAAAGTCACAAAGCACTACGATGACAAAATGGCGGCTTATTTAGATGTTTTTCTATCAGCTGCTACATTGGCAGGAGCTCCAGTGACTTTGGCTGATCTGGCACAGTATGATTTATCACAGCGTCAATAACGGTGGCGTCCCAGGCAAGGAAAAGGAGCCACTATAATTCCATGCCACCTCCCATGGAATTATAGTCTGGACATTTCCCATCAGACCTGGAGAGTCCAATTGGCTCCTTTGTAGCAGGGAAGCTGCTTAGTGAGGCCACACTAACCACACATTAACCCATCAAAGACTGAATTTCTGTTACTTGGCACTCCACAGCAACTTAAGAAATTTGATGAGCTTAAGTCATTGAAATAGGAAGAGGATGCCCACTATCACCAATTCTATTCAACATCTACATAGAAGAAATTGTTAGAGAAACGTTAGAGGAGCTGGAAGAGGGGGTAAAAGTGGGTGGGAAAATGGTGAAAGCATTGAGATTTGCAGACGATCAAGCGATGATGGCAGGCAGTCAGAAGGGTCTACAGCTAATGATGGACCGCTTAAACAGCATATCAATGGACTATGACATGAAAATAAACATAAAGAAAACAAAGGTCATGAAGATTAGTAAGAGAGGGGAAGAAACAATAAACATCACATTAAATGGGGAAGAAATAGAACAGGTGAAGAAGTTCTGCTATCTGGGAAGTGTGGTTACAGAGGATGCAAGGTGCCATGTGGAAGTGAAAAGAAGAATAGCTATGGGAAAAGATGCATTCTACAAAAGAGGGGAGCTCCTCAGAGGCGGTCTAAACAGGAAGCTGAAGAAGAGAATGGTAAAGACACTAGTGTGGAGTGTTGTCCTATACGGCTCTGAGACATGGACAATGAGGCAAGAAGACATAAAACGACTGGAGGCCTTTGAGATGTGGATATGGCGCAGAATGGAGAAAATCAGCTGGGTGGAGCGAAGAACGAATGAGGAAATCTTACAGCTGGTGGAAGAAAGAAGATCACTGATAGGCACTATACGGGGGCGGCAGAAGAAATGGATAGGACACATCTTAAGGAGCGACACCCTACTAAGAGACATCATTGAGGGAAGAATAGAGGGGAAAAAGATGAGAGGAAGACCAAGAACAATGCTACTGGACTGGATGTTGGCAGAGGAGGGATACAGCGGACTGAAAAGAGAAGCAGAGAACAGAGAAAAATGGCGTCTTTGGACATATGAACCTGCCTGAGGGCAGAGAACGTAAAGAAGAAGTCATTGAAACTGGGTGACTCAATTGTTGAGCTGGCCGATGCTGCACGCAACTTAGGCGTTGTCTTTAATTCTACCATGTCTCTCACTGGCCATGTAAACAGTATTTGTAAGGCATCCTATATGTTCATTCGTGATATACGCAGAATTAGGCGTTATGTGCCCATGTCTGCAAGAATATCTCTGGCAAATGCATTGGTTTCCAGTCGCCTAGACTATTGTAACTCACTTCTTACTGGTATCAATAAATCAAACATACTGAAGCTGCAGAGGGTTCAGAACTCTTTGGCTAGAGCCATAACTAATACATCCAAATATGAACATATAACCCCTCTGCTTAAATCTCTGCATTGGCTTCCTGTTCATGAAAGAATTCGTTTCAAACTGGGGCTCATAGTTTATAAAACTTTGAACTCTAGCCAACCACAATATTTAAAATCTGTTCTTATTCCTCTGACTTATCATTATTCAATGAGGTCATCTGATTGTCTTTGTCTGGTCATACCTAAATCAAGAACTGTTCTCGGTGAACGAGCTTTTTCGGTTGCTGGGCCTGCCTTTTGGAACTCTCTTCCTGTATCTGTGCGCTGTGCTCAGTCGCTTGTGTCATTTCGTTCTCGGCTGAAAACTTACCTCTTTCAAATTGCTTATCCACCTTAGGCTGCCTCTCTGTCTCTTACGGACTGATCTTCTGGATGTTGACCTGATTACGGATTGTTTTGATGCGCCATCGGTTGATGCCTTGTGCATTAGACACCGGCGCAATAGAAGTTGCTAATTACATTACATTACATTACACACGAAATGATATAATTTAAATGATTAAATAGTGATAGTAATAATAATAATATTATTATTATTATTGTTATTATTATTATTGTTATTATTATTATTACTATATCCCTCAGGAATAAAAGCATTATGGAGAGAATAAAAATTCATCATTATTGTTGTTATCATTTTTATTTTTGTTGTTATGTGAATGTTGTAGATGTTTCAACAGAAGACTGCTCCAATCCAGGGTGAGGTTGATCAGTGCATTGATATTGCCACACAGTTTCCTGATAAGAAGTTCAAGAACCTTGATGACCTTGTGAAAAGGTTAGTCAGCACAGTCTCACCTGCTTATCTGTTTTTTATGAATTGTTTGTCATAAACCTTTTCTATATAAATGCTGTTTCTTTTGCTGAGAGATGTTACATGAATGCCTTGTGTTTCTACCTCTAGGGATATTTGTCTTTCTTATTCTGTTTCTTGATTAGTGGCTTTTGTGGCTATTACTTGAGGGTTTTCACCAAATTGTTGTCAGCATTTAAGTCACTTGTCAAGACCCACTGTTATTATATTATTACTAGATGTTTGCCCGTCCTAAGACGGTTCAAACAGTTTGAAAAGTTTATGAGAGACGTTATCACGTGATATGTGATTGACGCCACTCCTCTCCGTCTTCCCTGCCTCTCCCTGCATCCTTCCCTCCATCCATCCCACCTTACCTCCAGCCATGCCTCCGTCCGTCCGTCCCTCCCCTACATCTCGCCATCCATCCATCTCTTCCCCTCCTCCATCCCTTCCTCCCTCCATCCATCTCTACATCCGTCCATGGACTTGATCCGTCCGACCCAAGATTTCTCCAATAAGTGGAAAGAGCTTGCATCCGACCGTCCTTTTCCCATCACTATCTCCACCATCCCTCCTTTCCTCTCTTCCTCCGTCCCTCCCTACCTCTAACAGTCTGTCCCTTTCTACCCTCCATCCCTCTCTCCATGACTCCATCCCTCCCTCCATGACTCCATCCCTCCCTACCTCTAACCGTCCGTCCCTTTCTACCCCTCCATCCCTCTCTCCATCCCCTCTTCCTACCTCTAACAGTCCGTCCTTCCTCTCTCCCTCCATCTCTATCTCAATCCCTCCTGTCTTACCTCTAACTTCCCTCTCTCCTCTCTCCATCCCTCCCTTCCTACCTCTAACCGTCCGTCCGTCCCTTCCTCCGTCCCTCCATCCTTTCGTCCCTCCCTCCATCTCCCCTTCCTACCTCTAACCGTCCGTCCGTCCCTTCCTCCGTCCCTTCCTCCGTCCCTCCATCCTTTCGACCCTCCATCCATCCCACTATACCTCCAAACCTCCGTCCAACGGTCGTATCCAAGTCATCACTTGCACTTTCAAAGAGCTTTGTTACAATATCTACTCTCTTTGATTATTCGTTGAGCATTCGGTTTACGGTATTTACATTAATAAACAGGCAGACAGGCAGCACTCACCTGTAATGTATTGCTGACGACAATACACTCTCACTGTTTACATCGAGTGTTACTTACATACATCAACGGCCTAAAAATCGCCAGAGAATTTACCAAGAAATTCCTTTTAGGAGGATTTCATAATGAGGAACAAAAGACACATCTTATTTGGCTATCCAAGCTGGATCAGTTGCGTGGCAGGGAGTGAGAGAAGCAGACACAGATATCGCCCTGTCTTGACCGGAGATCGCGAGGGAGAGAGTGAGGGAGGCCGACGCAAATATGGACATCTATGCCTGGCTGGACCGGAGCTCGCGAGGGAGGTAGTGAGGGAGGCAGGCACAGAATTCGCCCTCTGGTGGGTAACCGGCTTCGCCGATGGATGCAAGGGAGGTAGTGAGGGAGGCAGGCACAGAATTCGCCCTCTGGTGGGTAACCGGCTTCGCCGATGGATGCAAGGGAGGTAGTGAGGGAGGCAGGCACAGAATTCGCCCTCTGGTGGGTAACCGGCTTCGTGATCGATGCGAGGGAGGTAGTGAGGGAAGCAGGCACAGAATTCGCCCTCTGGTGGGTAACCGGCTTCGCCGATGGATGCAAGGGAGGTAGTGAGGGAGGCAGGCACAGAATTCGCCCTCTGGTGGGTAACCGGCTTCGCCGATGGATGCAAGGGAGGTAGTGAGGGAGGCAGGCACAGAATTCGTCCTCTGGTGGGTAACCGGCTTCGTGATAGATGCGAGGGAGGTAGTGAGGGAGGCAGACACAGAATTCGCCCTCTGGTGGGTAACCGGCTTCGTTGATAGATGCGAGGGAGGTAGTGAGGGAGGCAGACACAGAAATCGCCCTCTGGTGGGTAACCGGCTTCGCCGATGGATGCGAGGGAGGTAGTGAGGGAGGCAGACACAGAACCTCGCCCGCTTCGTGGGGGAGAGCGTCACAGGAATGTTGCCTTCGTTGCAGAGATTTCTCTTCGTTTATATTATTAATTATTATAATTAAATTTGTAACGCGCTCATGGTCACACTAAAATGTGAATCTGAGGCGCGGATAGTTAGCCGCTAGAAGATGCATCTATATATCCCAGTGCTTGAAAGCCAAGGAGAAGTAGTATGTTTTTAGCCGCTTTTTGAAAGAAGGAAGTGAATTTGAGCTACAAAGATAGTCGATTCCATTCCTTGGGGGCAGAGGCATGGAATGCACACGAGCCCATAACTGTTCTGCATTGAGGTTCAGCTGAAAGACTGGTACTTGATGAACGCAGACAATGAGGAGGGATGTAAGGAGTCAATAGTGAATGAAGGTAGGGAGGTGTGCTGGTGTTGAGGGCTTTGTAGGTCAGACAGGCCAATTTAAATTCTCCACATGTCATAAATGGTTGAAGTACTTTACTTCTGAATGATATTCTCGTTGATTTCCAGATGGCGCTTTCTACAGGAAGCCATTGAAACTCGCCTGATGAAATTACAGGAAGCATTGCGTGACTTTGGACCAGATTCACAGCACATACTGTCAGGTAACGGTCAACTGAACAAGAGGTCAAACAGTTTAAGGAGACACAGTTCTAGTCTTCATCTCTTGTTGAAAATGTTTGGGGAAATGTCTTGGTCTCGTCTCTGTCTCAAACCTCTGCATCTGATGAACAAGCCCTATTACAGCTACTTTATTTAATTGCATCAAATCATTTGATATTTTGCGGGTGGTGTGAGTCTCAAGCCTGCTTGAATGAGAAGGGCGATACCAATCATCTTTGTTATGACACAGCATCATTAAACAGTAACTAACTAACCAATCTGTTCCGATGGGATTGAGCTTGGAGAACTTGTAAATGGATACCTACACAGAGTGCTACATAAATTAAGTATAAAAATAAAGGCTGTGACTAGCGGAACGCCAGGCGGTCCGCAAGTTTCCAATACTAGCAGGCCGCCAGTCTCAACTGACTCCAGAGAGAGGCAGGCGACCCTCAAATTTCAAATACTAGCGGTCCGCCAAGACGGAAAATTGACAGAAAACCTTAATTTAGGCTTTATTACGCTAAGGTGACAAACATTTAGTATCATGCTGCGTAAGTTTAGTGGCATTTTACGGTATATTTTGGCATGGTGCTAGGATGGTACCAGTGCATATTTTAACGGATTTTTACTACTGGGACCAGTGGGTGGCGTAAGTAGTATAGGGTTCATGCTTTGGAAAGTTGACGACCGGGGGTAGCTGTCCAACATACTCAGAAAGCTGACGACCGGGGTAGCCGCCTCGTATCTATATAGTTTTTCCATACATTTTTCCAGGGAGCTAGTAATTACAGTTCTTGCTTGAAGAATTTTTCGAGGGGGGGTAGTAACGAGTGTTTTCCACCAAACATTTTTCCCCTCCTCCTCAAACTCACTAGTGGAACAAAGTCTCCTACTGTAATTCCAATGTTAGGAAATTTGAGTATTACCTAGGACAAATCACCAAAACTACTGGGACATATCCTAAAACTGCTGGGACATATCCTAAAACTACTGGGACATTTGTCCCAGTAGTTAAACAGTTAAAATATGCACTGGATGGTACTATGTTTTTAATGACGACACTAACCCTGACCCTAACCGACCCTCACGACGCCTAACTTTACCCTAACCAAGGTAACTACTCATAAGCACTCCCCAACTCCAGACCCAAGGAAATAGGTAAATTTTCAAATGTGCAGAAAATTAGCGGGGTATAACATAGGAAAAAATTTCTGCCCTGACGGGATTCGAACCTGAAACCTTTAAATTGACATTCCAGCACACTAACCACTCGACTACGGAACAATACACAATCGTATTGAATAATATTGGATCTAATTCTGCATGTGCAGCCTTCTTTGCCGCATACATAGATTACTTTTTCATAGATTAAAACGTCTTTGTATCACGCATTGTAAGATTACTTAAATTAGTTGTCTCATACACTTTTTTCAATTTTTCTAACTTGTTAAAACTAAAAAAAAACTTTTACCCGACATAAATGATCTGACACGTGACTGGCGGCCCGCTAGTATTTCAAACTTGCAGGCCGCCTGGCGGTCCGCTAGTCACTTCGAAAAATAAATTACTCTTGACTCCATTATATTACATTACATTGAGTTTTGCATAGTTTGCTCAGGATCTAAAAAAATAATAATGATCATGAGCAAACTATGCTAAACTCGGCACTGAGTCTCAAGATGTATTTTGGCTCTCAAAGAGCAGTTACAGAGAAACTTTAGTGCAGTTTTCACATACCTTTTTGATTCTGTTTAACAGATTCTTATGAATTCTGCTTTGTAGCATCTGTGTCACTGCCATGGGAGCGTAGTGTTGCTACACATAAAGTGCCTTACTACATTCAGTAAGTTATGAGTTAATGAGAAATAACTTTACGGTAACTCTGTTTTTTCTCTTAATTTTTCAGAAGTTGGTATTGTGGATAAATTTTTGAATCTTCTATTAATTTATCCTCAGAGAGTTGATCTAAAATACAAATTCAGATCCCTTGAAAATTGCCTATTTTTAAATCGTTTTTAGTCAAATAGATCTAGGTGAAAAGTTAAGCAACTCGAGTATCAACAACTATTTACATTTCCTTTCAACCTAAAATTATTTTGTGCTGCTTAACATTATGCTACAGGTGAATGTCACTTGTTTAGCTATAATTGGTTTGAAGATTTCCATGAGTTTGTACTTTGTACGTAAGTGTATGTGTGTCGTCACTCTTCAATCTCAATGCTCTGCTGTCGACCCTTGAGGTGCTAAAATGGTTGGGATATATACTATATGTGTGCAAAAGACTGCAGCCGAAGGTGTCTTCTCCAGTTACTTGAGCATTATTCGTGGGCAGATGAGCTTGTTGTTCTTAGTGAACTCTTTAAGATCATTTCAGTTAACAAGAGCACCTTTGAGAGATTCATAGAAGATGCTGTAGAAACGTTTACGTCAGGCTTATCTGACATACGGCCCACAGGCTACAACGGCCCAGCGACTGTTAATCCCACCCACTGAGCCTTTCTAAACTGAGTGTTTATCCAGCTGGATTGGTTAACATTGGTTAAACAACTTGCCATATTTGGATGGGATAACTAAATGTCTGTCTCATTTGAATACTAGATTTTACAGTTTGTTAATAAATGTAAGTTAAGTAAGAATCAAATTCATTCATTCATTCAGGAATTTATATAGCGCCCCTTCAAGGAAACTACTCAGAGGCGCTCAATGGAGCTCATCTGTTGCATTGTGCTTTCCTTCTTTGGTGTGGGAAAAACTGAATGAAAATTACATTAAGAGGGGTTATGTTCACCAAAACACCAGTCTTTAGATAGAGTTTGTAAAATTATTAATCAATTGAAATTTATAGGACTCAAAGACCTTATTCTACTTTATTTGGCACAATTTAAGTTACACCTACATTATGCCTTATCTTTCTTGGCAGAGACAGTTCTTTGATTCTCTTGTGTAAGACATTTCGAATTAAGGTTTCTTACACATGGTGAAGTAAGTAAGTCCAATTTAATTCTTTAAGCATTGTTCAGGCTTCAACTAAGTAAAATGTTGCAGTAACTTTGTCGGGGTTATCCAATTATCCCTATGCCAAGTCACATGCAGCCTCGACAGTGTGTTGTCAGAAAGTCGTTTAAAATGCTTTTTGCTGGAACAGCTTAGGGGCTGTCCATAAATGACGTCACAAACCTAGGGGGTTCGGGGTCGGAAACTTGTGACGATGTGTGACATGGGGGTGGAGGGGTTGAGAAATGTGACGTCACATCAGGTCTGTGTAATTAAATTTAACAAATAACAACAATTTAATTTTAATCATAACATCACTAATTTTGAGTATTAAATTTTCATTATTTTTTTGATTATTTTAATGTATATGGGCACCATTATTATTAATTTTCCAATTATTTAAATATTTGGTCACCGTTAGATTTTAAAATATTCTATTTGTTCCATGAAGGAGCATTTTGCTTCGCCATGGAAATTTGGTTTTAGGGGGTCAGAGCTTTGTGACGTAATTTTTCAGCGGGGGGTGTTGCTTTTTGTGACGAAGTGTGACGAGGGGGTTAAAATCGGCCAAAATTGTGTGACGTCATTTATAGACGGCCCCTTATGCAATATTCTGAATCCAGTTGATTCTCTCTCATATTTGTTCGCTTTAACTATATCACAATTTAGTTCTGACACATCCCAAACAGCAAGTGGACTTATTTTTAACATCTTCTTTCTAACCCTTTATGTGCCACTGGGCAAAATCACGACCTTGCAAAACTTCTAATACTTCTCTATGACAGGCCTGATTTCTCATTAGCAATTTCAGTATTCTGCAGAGATATTTGATACTAAGGTAAACAAATTATTGTTATAAATGCTATAACTATCATATTATAATGTTTTAGTACATGTTGCGATTAGTTTGAGCAATTCTAGTAATGACAAATTGGTTCTTAGGCCCTAAGCAAGATCATACCATAAAACGAGAAGCCCATAGTAGATCGACAATAAGGCGACAAATTGTTATCAACTATGCCTGATGAATTGTTTAGTTAATTAGAAGGATAGTTATTGAGAATGTGATGAGAATGACTTTCTATATAAGACATGTGGGATGAGATATTTATCAGCATTAGTGGGCAGAGGATGGCTTTCTATACAAGACTCGTGAGATGAAAAGTTTATCATCTTTTGTGGGTAACACAAAGTTGTGAGGGCGTGGTCTCGTATGGTAATGACGATCGAAAACCGGTGGAAAAAGCGGCCGAAGAACATGGAAGTAATTTCTGGAGACAGCGAGCATCGGTTATTCTCTGGGGAATGATGCTTAAACCGCAGTTTAAGTCACCACTGATGGACTCTTATGCAAACATGGAACCCTGATAAAGGAGTCCTTTCAACTGACATCATGTTCAGAATTCCTGGTTCATGTTGTGCTGGTAAAGACAGTATATATGCAGTATATACAGTTGTGCTGACCAACTTAAGTCACCACTCATGCATTTCTCCTGTTATTCTGCATTCTCTTCTGTTATTCTGCATTCTCTTCTGTTATTTTGTTTTCATTTTGCAGCCACGAATCTAAGAAGACATTCTGGGACCATCCTGAGATGACAAACTTTATGAACTCACTTGGTCAGAGCATCTTTTCTACTCACTGAGATTTCAGACTCTGGCAGTGTTCTATTTAAATTCAATTAGATCTAGTGTAATTTTTCTTATCATGTTGCTTTAACCTGCATTTTTGCACTTGAATGTTACATGCCTGTTGTCTACATTTTAAAAACACTGTCTTTCTCACTTGGATTTCTGGTTGAATTATATGACAAAAAATAAGAGAACATGGGTTTTAAGTGCAGTACGTGCTTCAAGTTATCAAATTAATGCTACTTAAAAAACATAAAAGTGTTGCTGTATACTATTATATATTCGATTCCGGGTCGGTCGGTTTATCAGAGATTAATTTCTCGGATCTTTACTGCGGGTGGCTCGGTCGCAATATAAACGTGGAGTACAATACAATACAATACAATACAACACAATATACTGGGGCGCGGTGGTATAGGGGTATGTTCGGTGCCTTGCAGCTGGAGGGTTGCGGGTTCGAATCCACCTCAAAGCCGCCACGCCAGGGACCCTGGGCAAGTCCTTCACTCGCAATTGCTCATGCGCTTTCGGCGTGAAACTCCGATTCAGCGTCCGCGCAGTAGTCGGAGTGCCTCTAAATGGGCAATCTGGTAGGGGCGCTATAACAAGTGTTCAAATACAATACAATACAATACTGTATAGTTTGATTTTCAAAACTGGTTTTGTTATTTTGAGACTATTGAATAAACAGTAGTTTTCAATGCAGCTTCATTTCATGCATGACTTTGTGAAACTGATGGCTCACATTTATTACTTCTATCATTTTATGTATATATCTAAACTTTAGGGTCGTTTGCTCAAAATTTGCACAATATATTTTCACGAAAGGAACATCTTGAAAAGAGTAGACTTAGCATTGCTCTGCATTTAATTTTTGCCATATAAATAAGGGTCACTGTAATGTTCATGTCAATTGTTTGCTGAGTTTGTTTTGTGTATATCTCATTGCCATATAACTTTTCATCATCCCTCATTAACTGATTGGGCCAAAATCGATTCATGTGATGCTGCAATTTAAATGTGAATGGATATACTTTGTTGTTAATGCTAATGGATGCGCTTGTTTTGTCTTTGGAATTTCTTGCTCACGCTGTAATTTTTTTAATTTAGGTGAATTTAACGATGTCCGTTTCTCAGCTTATCGAACCTCAATGAAGCTGTGTCGGCTGCAGAAGCAGTTACATTGTTAGTACACTGAGTGCTGGAGTTGTTTTAACCCTTTAATTACGAGCGTGCACTAAAGTGACTGGACAACCAATGCAGCTCATCGTTAAAGGATTAACACTAAATCATAAATGTGATTTCATTCAATCCTTTGACTTATGGAGGCTTGTGAATGGGGAAACCTTGCATTGCACATTAGTAACGAGGATTTAAATCTAGAAAAAAAGTAGAAACAGTCCGTGCATTATACTATTCTTTTGACTTATAAGAGGATCTAAAAATACCAGTTGTAACCATAGGTAGGATTATTTAAGATTATACGATTGTAATTGTAAACTGACATTTATCAAGCGCCACTTCAAGAAAATACTCATCAGTGGCACTCATCCAACTCAAACCAGTGAAATCACTGTCAACAGTGTCAAATAATACAGACTTCAGACACTTGTGAAACTGAGAAGCTTGAGCCCCAGTTCTCGAGAAAGGTGATTCCAACTGGTAGGTCCAACATAGGCAAAGTTTCTGGACTAAGCTGTAGCAGTATGCATAGGAGGGACAGTCAGGAATCCTTGGGCAGTTGACTGAATGGACTTCTGATTACAGTATACCAAAGCTTAACTTTTATTTGATTAAAGCAGGTGCTGAAAAGTAATACATAAGATTTTGTGATGATTATAACTCCAGCAATTGTTTGTTTGCAGTGGATTTACTCAGCCTAGAGAGTGTCACTGCTGCATTTGAGAATGTTGATGGTCTCAAAGTGCACATCGATTCGGCGATTGGCACAATGGATATGATCACTTGCCTTTTGTCATTGTTCGAAGGTCATGCAACTTCTGTCCTTGTACCTCTGACTGTTGACCTTGTTCTCAACTGGATTCTAAATGTCTATGACAGGTTTGGCTGATTTGTCTTCGTCTTCGGGGGCGTGGCGCATTGGAAAACATCTGGCACAGAGAGCGAGAGGTACCGAGTTCGAGCCCCCGTTGGGCGGATATGCTTTGTAGGCTGCTATTAGCGCCGTTGTATTGCAGGCTGTCTGTTCTGTTAGTAGTTAAGATTTAAATTGCATAACATGTAAATGTACAGCGCAGTGCGTTTGTCAGGCGCTTATTAAAGAAAAGATATTATATTATTATTATTATTATTATTATTATTATTATATATATTATTATTATTATTATTATTATTATTATTATTATTATTATTATTATTATATTATTATTATTATTATTATTTATTATTATTATTATTATATTATTATTATTATTATTATATTATTACTGATTTTCCTTTGTCTCACACATTCTATTTTTTTTACTATCTTTTCATTTTAAATTCAAGTTAAGGCCCCATTTTGCTGTTGTTTATGAAGCATTATGACAACAGAACAACCGTTTCTGTGAGAAAAGCATAAGATGTGCACTTTTTGGTAATTCTGATTGGGAAGTAGAGGTTTAAGAATTTTCCTGTACAAATGATAGCATATTTATCGTCATTGTCATTGTTTGTAACTAGGTCTAAAACTGCTGTAAAATTGAGCTGGACTTGCCATTCAAAACGATTGTTTCATTCACGTACTGCTGCTTGTGCTTGTATTTGTAGTGGGCGCTCTGGTCAGGTGCGGCTCTTGTCATTCAAGGTGGCCATTGTGCTTATGTGCAACGCTCATTTCGAAGACAAGTACAGATGTATGGTTGAATTCTGTTTGTTTATACTCGTTATTCATGAGAACTAACTAATTTTTTTCTTACAACTGGATACTGAAAATCATATAAATTTATCAACTCATCTCAAATCTATACCAAAAAATATATTGTAATTCAGAAGTTTTAATCCTTTGAACATTTTATGCCTCTGTATGACAGGTTTTGCCAGGTTTATAATGCGAGGACATTCTCCCCTGGACATTTTTCCCTAGTCATTCCCTCCCCAGCAGACAATTTCTTTGGTCATTTCCCCATGCATGATTTGAACTAAGTTGCTTTAAAATTATTTATTGTAGCATGAAATCCAAGACTAAGTAATCAGAATAACTTTGTTCTTGTATCCAATTTTCATGTTTTGTTCAAGATCTGTTTCGTCTGATTGCTGATGCACATGGTCTTGTGGACCAAAGAAGACTTGGTCTCCTGCTACATGACTGCATTCAGATTCCTAAACAACTTGGAGAAGTGGCTGCTTTTGGTGGCAGCAATGTTGAGCCAAGTGTGAGAAGCTGTTTCGAAAAGGTATTAACATCACGAGTGAATCACTTATCGTATTTTTCGGACTCTAAGTCGCAGCTTTTGAAATGAGAGCCGTATATAAAGAAGTGAAATTGAAATTTATTTCAAAAGTGCATGATATTTAATTTTCAACGTGTTTAACAGCTAACTGCAGCTCTGTCTGTTAATGTATTATCCTCAGACCCTTTCAGCTATGTCTTGTTTAGAATGAGGCAAATACCATTTAAAAAATCTAAGCAAACGGCAAAGGTTTTAATCTTTAATTCCAAAATAACTAAAACTACCATAAAACCACAACATACACCAAATGTTGAAAAAATTGATTTAAGAAGTGCATGATATTTTATTTTAAGAAAAAGGCTAATTTTAAGCAAGTATTTGATAATAATAATGGCCGCTTATTTATGGCTGCAAACAGCACGTGCTTATACCCGTTGGACTATCTGTGTATGGGTGCTCCGTCTCTGCTTACCCGTGCGACATATACAATACATATATTGATTTTACAAAAAAATTTCCATTTTTGCGTCACTGCGACATATACAAGGTAATATGCACACACCAGATCAACTTTGTTAGTGCCTTTGTGAGTTTCATTAAAACACACTATGTAAGTGTTCAGATACATTCATACATACATAACATGTTAATGTACACTTTGATCGTAGCCAAAAGGCCATAAAGCGATTCTTGTGGAAATGTGAAAAAGAAAGGGCATCTTGGCATATTATATGAAACATTCATTATTCTTATTCTGTGTATTATTATTGTTGTTTTTATTTTTTACTTAATTTTTTTTTATTTTGTGAGAAATGATTCCTATAGCAAAATCATGCTGTATCAGCATGGCAACAATATACAGTCCAAGCATGGTGCTTTTTCCTTGTCTTTGTGCATTCTTTTGGGCCTAAGAATAATAGTGGAGGAACGTGCCTGTGCATTTTTCTTCAGTCATTTCAAGTTGATGTAAAAGTTTCGTTTTCACTACCAATTTGAAGGTAATGGTCTGTAGATCAATATTCGTCCGAGGGGAAAGCATGCAGATAAAAAATGAAGCGTGGGGGCTCAAAAAACCCCTCTGGCCTATGGGAAATATGTGTATTTTTTCCAGTCATTTCAAATATATGCAAAAGTTTCTTTTTCAATACCAATTTCAAGGTAATGGTCTATAGACCAATATTGGTCCGAGGGGAAAGCATTCAGATAAAAAATTAAGTGTGGGGGGGCTCGAAAAACCCCTCCAACCTATGCAAAATATGTGTATTTTGTTCCAGTCATTTCCAGTAGATCCATAACTTTCGTTTTTTCAGTACCAATTTGAAGGTAATGGTCTCTAGATCAATATTCGTCCGAGTGAAAAGCATTCAGATTTAAAAATGAAGCGTGGGGGTTCGAAACCCTCACCTTCGTCCTTTGCGAAATATGTGGATTTTACTCCTGTCATTTCAAATAGATGCAAAAGTTTCTTTTTCAGTACCAATTTGAAGGTAATGGTCTATAGATCAATACAGGTCCGAGGGGAAAGCATTCAGATAAAAATAAAGCGTGGGGGTTCGAAATCCCCGGCCTATGCTAAATATGTAAACTGTTGTAACTTTTGATTGGATGGTCCGATTTGAACATATTTTGTATATATGGATTCAGAATCATGAGTTGCAAGTGATAGTAACATGCATATTGGACATAAAAGCGTGTATTGCATATAAAAGCGTGGGGGGTTCTAAATCCCTTTTCCGGCCTATGCGAAATATGCGTATTTTGCTAGTCATTTCCAGTAGATGCATAAATTTCTTTTGTTCAGTACCAATTTGAAGGTAATGGTCTCTAGATCAATATTGGTCCGAGGGGAAAGCATTCAGATTAAAAAATGAAGCGTGGGGGGTTCGAAACCCCCTCCGTCCTTTGCGAAATATGTTGATTTTACTCCAGAGTATTTCAAATAGATGCAAAAGTTTCTTTTTCAGTACCAATTTGAAGGCAATGGGCTATAGATCAATCCTGGTACAAGGGAAAGCATTCAGATAAAAAATAAAGCGTGGGGGTTCGAAATCCCCCGACCTATGCTAAATATGTAAACTGTTGTAACTTTTGATTGGATGGTCCGATCTGAACATATGTGGTATGTATGGATTCAGAATCATGAGTTGCAAATGATATTAACATGTATATTGCACATAGAAGCTGTGATGGTGCCAGTGTTGGCGCATATCCACAAAACTAAAGAAAGTTTCATAAGAAAGTTGCTAATAAACCAGCTATAACAAGTTGAACGTACATATACCGGGGTAGTTAAGTATTGCATATTGTTCTTGTCCAGCTACTTCGCACATGTACACTTGCAAAGACGTGTGCATTTCAATTTTGCCTTCATGCACTTGCAGAGAGAGCAGGTACTTGTGCAAGTGCACTTCACATTCAAGTGGAATACATCCCTGACAAGGGGCAGCGAGGTCCATATGGGAAGCAGCTTGCCTTCCTCTTCCTTCCACCCATGATTAATGGGGTTGTTCAAAGGCTATAACCAGCTCAATACACGCATCATGGACCTACATGTATGAGCTGTAACACAGTTGTCCATATGTTCGCTTGGAATTTGGAATACACTTCTTTTGAAATGTTGATCCAAAGCATCGGTTGTTGGGGGGAATTCTCTCCATGTCCCTAGTCTTCTGTGAGAACACCTTCATTCTGACGAGGTCAACGTCAATGTCATCGTTGGAGTACAGCCTACAGAGTACAGACGAATTTCGCTGCCACTTCTTTCAGCCTTGGCGATATTTGAAATGGAGTGTCGACGACAGTTGCAAATTCCTCCATGAGGGATGGTACTTCGTGCATAAACTTTCAGCTATGAAAAGGATGTGTACTTCACTGCAGGTGATTAAGTCCATCATGTAGGAAACAGTCCACCAATGGAGCAATGCAACCATGAAGAAGCAGACACTCGTGTCCATATACATCTCTTACACGCACTTCAAACATGGTCACTTGGGATGGTTCATACCGGAGATACTGATGTTGTCGTAATTCTGTTGAGTAATTGCCATCATATCAAGGTTCTGAATCCTGCTGCAGAAATCTGGATCTCCTTCAAAGCGGGAAAGACAACTAGAATGATCTCCCTGAACACTATCGCCTCAAACCTTGGAACGACAACGTGCAAAGCAATGGCCTTCTTTCACGCATTTACAGGATCAGACATTCACATGATCAGGATCTTCAAGTTAGAAGGTTAAGCGATACTGCTGCAAGTTATTGCACGAAGTGTCATCCCTCATGGAGGAATTTGCAACTGTCGTCGGTCGACACTTCAATTCAAATATCGCCAAGGCTGAAAGAAGTGGCAGCGAAATTCGTCTGTAGCTGTACTCCAATGACTCCAACGATTACATTGACGTTGACCTCGTCAGAATGAAGGTGTTCTCACAGAAGACTAGGGACGTGGAGAGAATTCCCCCAACAACCGATGCTTTGGATCAACATTTCAAAAGAAGTGTATTCCAAATTTCCAAACGAGCTTATGGACACCTGTGTTACAGCTCGTACATGTAGGTCCATGATGCGTGTATTGAGCTGGTTATAGCCTTTGAACAACCCCATTAATCATGGGGGGAAGGAAGAGCAAAGGCAAGCTGCTTCCCATATGGACCTCGCTGTCCCTCGTCAGGGATGTATTCCACCTGGATGTGAAGTGCACTTGCACAAGTACCTGCTCGCTCTGCAAGTGCATGAAGGCAAAATTTAAATGCACACGTCTTTGCAAGTGTATACATGTGTGAATAGCTGGACAAGAACAATATGCAATACTTAACTACCCCGGTATATGTACGTTCAATTTGTCATAGCCGGTTTATTAGCAACCTTCTTATGAAACTTTCTTTAGTTTTGTGGATAGGCGCCAACACTGGCACCATCACAGCTTCTATGTGCAATATACATGTTAATATCATTTGCAACTCATGATTCTGAATCCATACATACCACATATGTTCAGATCGGACCATCCAATCAAAAGTTACAACAGTTTACATATTTAGCATAGGTCGGGGGATTTCGAACCCCCACGCTTTATTTTTTTATCTGAATGCTCTCCCCTCGTACCAGGATTGATCTATAGCCATTACCTTCAAATTGTTACTGAAAAAGAAACTTTTGCATCTATTTGAAATACTCTGGAGTAAAATCAACATATTTCGCAAAGGACGGAGGGGGTTTCGAACCCCCACGCTTCATTTTTAATCTGAATGCTTTCCCCTCGGACCAATATTGATCTAGAGACCATTACCTTCAAATTGGTACTGAACAAAAGAAATTTATGCATCTACTGGAAATGACTGTAGCAAAATACCCATATTTCGCATAGGCCGGAAAAGGGATTTAGAACCCCCACGCTTTTATATGCAATACACGCTTTTACATGTATGTCCAATATGCATGTTAATATCACTTGCAATTTATGATTCTGAATCCATACATACCAAATATGTTCAAATCGGACCATCCAATCAAAAGTTACAACAGTTTACATATTTAGCATAGGCCGGGGGATTTCGAACCCCCACGCTTTATTTTTTTTTATCTGAATGCTTTCCTCTCGAACCTGTATTGATCTATGGACCATTACCTTCAAATTGTACTGAAAAAGAAACTTTTGCATCTATTTGAAATGACAGGAGTAAAATCCACATATTTCGCAAAGGACGGAGGTGGGGGTTTCGAACCCCCACGCTTTATTTTTTAATCTGAATGCTTTTCACTCGGACGAATATTGATCTAAAGACCATTACCTTCAAATTGGTACTGAAAAACGAAAGTTATGCATCTACTGGAAATGACTGGAGCAAAATACACATATTTTGCATAGGTTGGAGGGGTTTTTCGAGCCCCCACACTTAATTTTTATCTGAATGCTTTCCCCTCGGACCAATATTGGTCTATAGACCATTACATTGAAATTGGTATTGAAAAAGAAACTTTTGCATATATTTGAAATTACTGGAAAAAATACACATATTTCCCATAGGCCAGAGGGGGTTTTCGAGCCCCCCACGCTTCATTTTTATCTGCATGCTTTCCCTCGGACGAAATATTGATCTACAGACCATTACCTTCAAATTGGTAGTGAAAACGAAACTTTTACATCAACTTGAAATGACTGAGTGTCTGGGCCCCCCACTATAAGAATCAACCATTTTAAAAGCTTTTTCTACGTAATGCAGCACGTAACAACAAATGACAGCTAACCTCATTTTGTAGCCATTGTAGTTGTGTGTCGACACATGTATCAGGACACTTACAATAGCGCCTTCTAAGCACCTCACTAAAGGGCTGCACAAATGACTGAGTGATTTAGACAAGTGTTCAGATAGCTTTAAAATGTTTGCAAAACAAAGTCAAATGAAGCAGTACGTAAGTGCAATCGAGGACTGTTGGTCCAACACATGAGATGGCATGATGTGTCGAGTTGAAGTGTAGAATCGCAACTCTTATTTAGTTCATTATTCCTAGTTGTGTTGTTGTGAAAGGCTGGCAATCGGCCATCAATCGAAGTGACACATTTCATGGACTGGATGAAACTTGAGCCACAGTCAGTTGTCTGGATTCCTGTCATGCATCGCTTATTATCAGCCGAAGGAGCAACACATCAGGCGAAGTGTGTAATCTGCAAACTGACACCAATTCCTGGCCTCAGGTAACTACAGCTTTCTCGCAGGGCATTTAATGAAACCAGGCTTCTGAATATGCTTCTGTTCACAGGGCATTTGGCTCATCCAGGCTATTTCTGATATGGCGCTGTTCATTGGACAGTTGGCTTTTCAAGCTCTTTCTTATATATCTCTTTTCACAGGGCATTTGGCTCATCCAGGCTTTCTTTATATACTTCTGTCTTGCTGCACATCTGTCTGGATCTTGCTTTCAGTTCACAAGTCATGAATTGTGGAACCATAGACATTAAAGTTATTAAATATCTATATGTAATCAATGCATTGGCCAATTATTACACACTGTAGTTCATTTGAAGGGAACACAAAGTTCTGTCAGGAAAATTTAATTTTTAAATCATTAAAATAGTTGTAAAAATCATAATAATCTGGGTTATATTGATGCTGTAATGTATGTTGTTGACTCTTGTAGATATCGATGTCTCAAGTGCTTTAAGTTTGACCTTTGTCAGACGTGCTTCTTCTCCGGTCGAACAGCAAAAAGTCACAAGCTTAGCCACCCTATGCAGGAGTACAGCAGTGCGGTTAGTAGATGACAATGACGACGGCCTGGCTTCTCAGCTGCATGGAGTCAAGGCCTCTCAGTGTTTCCGTTAGAGTCCAAAAAGAGGACGTATTTACGCCCTGACCTAGAATTGTTTGGACGTAGCTCATGTATTTCGGCTATCACACCGAAAATTTTGGACGTTTTGGACGTTTTATGCGGACGTAAAAATGGGGAAACACTGGCCTCATCCCACGCAGAACTTGATCTTAAAGAAATGACTAAACACAGACATATGTGAGGTGCTCCATCAAAACCAGGCACATGTCGATTTTTTCAGAAAATGAGATTATTTCACTTTATTTTACAACATGAAAGCACGTTTCTAACAATGCAAAAATTATTCAGATATCTTCAGTAGAACCTGAGATATGCTAATTTGAAGTGTTACATCATGAGAATACTGAAATCGAGAAAATCGCAATTTATTGTATACACTAGAAAGTCCTTGACAACGTATAGTAATTATGAAGCTAGCCTTATGAAATTTGGCATGCATAATCTACATGACAGGTTCAATGCATTCTGCAAATTTCATTGCATTTGCTCACACATATCAGATGATATGATATTTTCAGTCTGAACTAGAAAAGCCGCAGAAATAATAAATCTGAAAAATTCTAATTTCAAACCACAAAGGTTTATTGTGCAATGTATTTAAGTTTAAACAATCATAAGAGTTTCATGCAGTAATGAAACTCATGTTTGCAATAATAAACTAAATACAAAATCAATACAATACGCATTTTATTATTCATATCTGACATTTTTACGAACATTGCAGCAAATTCCAAATACTCCACACTTTCGGGGGCAGAGAAAGTACATTGGGCCAGGCTGCATGGGGTTGCTGGGATAGTGCACTTGTTGTGCGTAGTCAAAGCTGTAGTGGATGGTTCCCCGCCGACTAACGGTGTATTTTGTGACAACTGCAAACCAACAGCTTCAAGTTTACAATTTGCCACCATACTTTGATACAGTCCCTTTCGTTCACAACCGTTATCAAATGTTTCTCCTGCTTCAAGAGTTTTGCACTAATAACACACTCCGGAAGGTTGGCTGTCCTGTATAATTATGGCCGTGTTGTTCTGGTGACACTCCCAACAGAATGTCGCTCCGTGGTTTTGTTATGACGACATTTGGAACGATCTGACGCCACAGTTTGCGGAATGTACTGTTTCCAACAGCTCTTCGTTCTGTGTAAGAAAAACAAATAACAAGGGTCATCAAGAGACTAAAGAGTTCATTGTATTAATTACATTTAATAGGGGCCTATTTGGCTTTCTTCAGTATGATTAGCTGCAACATAAAGTTAGCAGCATGTCAATCAAAACACACTGACAACAAGGAACGCTTACACCAAAAGTCAACCCATTTTTTTATGGAGTCCAAGCAGGTCTGCCAAGAAACCTTACGCTTCTTGTAAGTGGTATTATAATTATGATTGTTGTACTGTTTAAGAAAAATTTAATTAACAAGTATGTTATAACAAGTCATCATATTTGGTTCAGCCGCTCTTCGTTCTGTGTAAGAGAAACAAATATTTTGCCGTGGTCATCTAGAGACTCAGAGTTCATTGTATTAATTACGACTAATGGGGGCCTATGATAGTTTCAGTTGTATGCAACCACTAGCGAGTACCTTGGCAGTTTACAGATGTACATGAAATATAAACCTGGTTGAAATAATTAAATGAAATTTTTAGTTATAATTATTTACATATTTTTGCTAGTTTTCCAATAAACTCAAATTATTTACAAACCATCGCTGATCATAGCTGCTTTGTATTTGTGCCAGACTGAAGATCGGGTCTCGCTTGATGGAAGAATTTTAACATCTCATTTGTAGAATGAGGCAACACGTCCAGGCAGAACAATGGCATTGACCTCAGCAAAGTTCACCAAGAAACGAACAACACTTTCTATGTTTTGGAATGATAAACTTCTTTTGCTGTTGATACGGCCACCGCATTGTTTAGGTCGAGGCTGCAGGCCGTTTTCTCGATACCACTTGATAAGTGTTGTCAGCAGGTCTCGGCTTATCCTGTGTGTAAAAATGAAACAATAGCCCAGCCATTACTTTTAAATAATATTTTTTCTATAATAATGATGCTGAAAATATAAACAACGTTAAGTGAGTTCTTTAATTATTTCATAAAATATTGTGTATAATGAACATACTCAAACCATTAAGACATTATAACATTCTTTGTTAATTAAATTTCTCTTAACAGTACATTAAGTCCATTCTTTAATAACTTCATAAAATATTGTGTATAATGAACATACTCCAGTCATTAAGACATTATAATGTTCTAGTTAATTAAATTTATCTTACCAGCACATTAAGTCAATTCTTTAATAATTTCATAAAATATTTTGTTTAATGAACAATTGAACATACTCAAATCATTGAGATATTATAACATTCTTGTCAATGAAGCATTTCTTAAACAGTACAACAATCAGATAATACTTACAAATGCAAGAAGCGGAAGGTTTCTCGGCAGACTTGCTTGGATTCCACAAAATAAGTTGACTTTGGGTGTAAGCGTTCCTTGTTGTCAGTGTGTCTTGATCGACATGTCTTTTCTGACAAGTTTATGTTGCAGCTAATCATACCCAACAAAACCAAATCTTTTTCACCTGAAATGAAACAGCATTGCAAACTGATAACAATTAAACTAACTGTTGCAAAACATGGCACACACGAGACAACATTGCTTGCCATACCAACAAGCACGTATACAGCAAAGAAAGTATTATGTATTACGAAACATTTGAAGCTCTATAGGGCCTACTGTATGGTACAGAAGGTGACCAGCTTATAGTATCGGGGGCTGAAGGATAGAGTATGTAAGGCTACTTACGACGTGAGTTTCGGCTAGGGTCAGGTTAGTCGTGGGTAGAGTCGGTTAGGGTCAGGGTTATTATCGTCAGTAGAAAACTTGATACCGTCCAGCGTCCGCCAAGCATGCCCAGAAATACTGTATAATCCTGCAGCCCACGATACTATGAGTTTGCCCAGAAGGTATTAGGCATGGCAAACAGGATAATCGTTATGGATGTATGCCAAACAATGTTCTCCCGTGCGAGTAAAGATATTACAGTTAGGATTAGGGTTAGCATTGAGTGACTGATGGGCGGTTCGTCGAATTTAGATTCGCACCATTTAAAAATGTTTTAGATAAAATAATTATTATTTTTCAACTTTTGATACATGTTGTACATACCGCTTGATAATTCTTGCATTGACATGTACGTTGTCCAATAACCTCGTCGTGGTGGAACTGACGATAAATTTGACTTCTCGAGCTGCGAACCTACTCTCTTCCGAATTTTACATGTTATTTACCTTTTAAAACTATTTTTCGAAATGTTTTAACTAAAATCAGAATGGTTTTCGCAGAAACCCTAACGGTCAATCACTTACTTACGAACAGGAAGTATGAACCGCGCATGCGTAACCTAGATAAAAGGCCAATCAGACGTCTGAATTTCGATCACGTGACTCCGTTACTAAGGTCCTAGGTCAGACATTTAAATTTTGTTTATGAAAATTGGCCTATAGGGGTCTTGGAATTCCTGCTATCATTGTTTGGTTTTTGAAAAATAAGGTCATAACGTTAATTAATCTAAAAATAGACATTCAAACCTTTCCATAGACGTATAACAAGTTATATCTATTCGCTAGATGGCAAAAATAGAAGGCGATAAAGTTGAAGTAAAAATGATTGCTTTTATTTATTTCTTTCAGGAACGTCTACAATAATGTGATTTTTGCAGATTAAAACGCAATATTTTTCCATCCAAATAATTTTTTTGGATAAAATAATGATTATACTACACGAATTTGATTCAAACTCAAAACACACAATGTCGACCCTGCCGGTCATTTTTCGCCGTTTTCTCGAAATTGTATTTTGCGACATGCGCCTGGTTTTGATAGAGCACATCACATATGTGTTATCACAAAGGGACTCACTGCTGCAAATGAAATGAGTGGTCTGCAACAGCTAAGTTAGACGTGGCGTGGCGTCTACATGGATTTTACAATTACATTACACACTTCTAACCAAAACTGTTATCTTGTAAGAAAAGGTAAAGACAGAATAACACACTCATTTACCCCCTCTACAGAACACCTCAGTTATCTTAACGAGGTTGAAGGTTGAGGCACAAAGCATGACCCCAGCAGTCTAAGAATAGGGCACTTTAAACCTTCATCATGCTACCTTCATCATGCTTTTATTACTCTTTTATAAACCCAACAGTATTGTATTGTATTGTATTTGAACACTTGTTATAGCGCCCCTACCAGATTTCCCATTCAGAGGCGCTCCCGACTACTGCGCGAACGCTGAATCGGAGTTTCACGCCGAAGCGCATGAGCAATTGCGAGTGAAGGACTTGCCCAGGGTCCCTACGCGGCGACTCCAGCTGCAAGGCACCGAACATACCCCCAAACCACCGCGCCCCAGTTGTATTGTGATGTGTTGTATTGTGTGTTGTATTGTACTCCACGCTTATAATGCGACCGAGCCACCCGCAGTAAAGATCCGAGAAATTAATCTCTGATAAACCGACCCGACCGGGAAGCGAACCCGGGGCGCCGGCGCGACGAGCAGGCTACCAACCCACTCGGCCACTCAGGATCCTCATGGAGGACAATTACTCATCCAATTACTAACTGATCTGCAGTTACTTAACTTTGCTGTCGACAAGACCACCTGTTTGTTGTATCTGATAATTTAAAAAAAATTTGACTGTTCAAGCACAGAGCCTGACAACGACAACAAAGATGGTTACATAGTAGTTAATCTGATATTAATAATGTTGTACAGATGAGTGACTATTAACACTAAATCTGTGAAAGAAGTGAGTCATAGACCTAAATGCTTGTTTTAATGTTTTCAAACTAAGTTTTTGAATTTTTGTGTTGTACACCAGAAACCAGAAAATGTGATTATTGTTGTGATCCAGTTATCAAAGCTCTGCAGAACATTGCCAGTACCTAGACTAGCGCTTAAAGAATTCTGTGAATGAATGAATGAATTAAGTAATTAAGTAAAGAATGAATGACCAGAATATGTCCATTACAGTTCTGCATACTAAATACATTAAGTGTTGCCAACATTTCTAAAATTATTTGCTATATAACTGTTCATTATTAGTTCCATGTTGTGTTCTTAGACAACTTCTGGTGAGAATGTTCGTGACTTCACCAAAGTCTTCAAGAATAAGTTTCGTTCAAAGCGCTACTTTCAGAAACACCCACGTCTTGGTTACTTGCCGGTTCAGACAGTCTTAGAGGGAGATGTGCTTGAAAGGTTGATTTTATGACCCTTTATTGTGTTTTCTGCTGCATTTTGTTTTTTAATTTGTGTTTTTTTACTTTTGTTTTTTGGAATTTCCCTTGATTTAAAGTTTTACATTTTCATGGCCATGTATAGTGTATTGGTTTGACATTTAGAAATTATGTTAGGCAGTTGTAAAGAGCTCAGCTGATGCCTCTGACTGGCTTTCTGAATGTCTTGTTCAGTGCCACTGAGGTAGACAGATCCTGCATGTCGTGTGTGATAACAGTTTGCTTGGCTTTTATTTTGTCATCAAAGCTTAAAGCTTTCTGTAGCTTAGGAGTTTATGAAAGCCAAGTAGTCAGTTGATTGGTTTGGTCTATAACTTCCATCTGCAGATTCATATTGACTGCTCTACATGTCGTAAGTCAATCTCAGTATTTCATTGGTTCTGGAGACCTCAGTCCTCTTTGGTTCCTAGATCTATTATGACATTCATTGTTCAACCTTCTGAATACGTCTCTCTGTCTCTCTCTCTCTCTCTGTCAAATGGAGTTGTTATGTTTTGACGGACTTTTCTCAAATTCATCTCACATCTGTGGTTGTTTTGACCCAAATGAAACTATACTGCAAAATTTGCAGAAGTACCAGTGAAGATGAGTCAGCCTCATTCTCAGTCAGGGATAAGGACCTTATGGCATCCAGCACTGGGGCTATGACTTCGGCTGGACGCAGTACGTCAAGCATGACGACAGTCATGGTGGAGTCACGCAGCACTGGTCCCTTCGAACGGAGGTCATCATCATCATCATTCATGCATTGCATGTCTCGTGCTTTCATTAGTAAACTATGATAGAATTAGATTTCTTTAATATCAATGTATGTAAAGTATTTCCTAACATCAATATTTAGAATATTACATTTTTGCATGAGAGTAGGCTGTACCAATTGATTTCCCATTTCAGTCCACCTTGAAGCATGATTATGCTGATCACCAAAGCTTTTCATTTTTACAAGTTATTTGAGTCTGTGTGCCTTGTTTGCCTGATGAGTTGTCCATTTAATTTATTTAGTGTTTGTTAAAATGCCTTTCTGTCATTTTTTTATTTAAAATGTTTTGAATTATTATTGATATTAATCAGACATTTATTTTTGCCTATTATAATCTATTTTAAGCTGGTAAATACTCACCAAGAATCTTTCATTAGTTTTCTATTTTAAGGAGCAAACGATTGAAGCCGCTTGTCAGAATCTAATAGAGGCACTGAACTTCTCATGTTGGCATTCTTCTGTTGTTCAGTAATGTAAGAGTAACTGTAAATCTTTGTCCATTTGTGATCAAATAGTTGCCAATTGATGCTGATTGGTAGAACCTCTTCAGCTGCTATTAATTAGTCAATCTCCAGATGCTTCATTCTTATTAATGTACGACCTCCAAGAAGCAGAAGTTAGTGTAGAGACTTAATATAGAGCATTGCCAGTGAATCTGATTCTGAATGTGGCTGTTATATATGCTGTGAACCATGGTTGGTTGGTTGTTGTAGTCCACCTTCACCACTTCAGTCGTCATCATCATCTCCTCTTCAGAATATGTCTCTTGAAATCCATTCGAATCTGGAGCAGCAGGCTAACAGGTGGGTGGGCCTTGCACTGTGGCTGGCTTCTGCTGGATGTCTTACATCTCATCAAGCTCATTATCTCATGCCTTTCTATTATGACCAGCAATTCACTGTGTGCGGGTATATGCACACAAGACTCTGCTACACACAGATGTCTGTTTACCTGTCTCCTGTTAACACTTTAATGACAAGAGTTTACTAAAAACGACTGGGAAACCAATTCAGCTTGTTGTTAAAGTGTTAATGTACTTGTGTACTAAAAGCGACTGGGAAACCAATGCAGCTCATTGTTAAAGTGTTAATTTCTGAAGCATTATTGGTGTGATGCAGATGGCATCAATCTATGGTAACATCAAGTGAATAAGGAGGAGAAGATTCCCCTTAAGTGCAGCCATGGGTAAGAGGGTGCTAGTGATTCCATTTTTTCTTAGCATTAGCATATGAGGGCAGGTGGCCAACCCTCTCCCTTGCTGAGTAATCCAAGTCGAGAACCTGTTAGATGTTCCAGATATCTTCCAGTTGGCTGAAGCAGAATCTGGCACAAATGTTGTTCATGTGGTTGGTGCACAACAGGCACACACAGAGATGGACAAGGAAACGACGGATTCCTTGACTGGGAAGCAGTCCTTTATATAGGAGGATCCATGGTCTGTCGTGGATGAAGATAATATCTCAGAGCTTTTTCTTTTTACAGATTGGCTGCATATGAGCAGAAGCTGAAATCATCCAAAGAAGAGTAAGTTATACTTTTTCCATTCTTTGTATCTCTCTCTTAGGTTTTCTTCATGTTGTCATGCACTTTGTTGGTTCCGTTATATTTAGGCACCACTGTATAATCTGAACTAAAACTAAAGCGGGTGATCGGGCCTTCCAGGTCGCTGGCCCACGTGCCTGGAACAGTCTTCCCGCAACTCTCCAGGAAATCAAAAGCTTCTATGTTTTAAAAAAACAGTTAAAACTGTACTTGCTATCAAGCTCTTAGCATTTGTGCTGACAGATGACATTGTATATGTGTGTAAAGCATCCTGGAAGTAGCTTGCTACTGACGATGCTCTAGAAATTATCGTAATTACAATTACAATCATAGAGCAATAAATTAGCAAACTCTTCGTCATAATATTGCATCCATGTTGCTCTGTCAATACCGAAAGGCACCAAATCATGCGTGAGGATCGTGGGGCAGTAGATGACGACCTCGATGACCTATTGGCCGAAATGGTGGACTGAGGATCTGATCGGGTGGCAGCAGCTCAGCACCAGCAGGCACCAGCAGGAGATCCTCGTGCGCAATGTCACAAGTTAACCCACCCACCAAAAGCTACAGAATATCAGGCCCAAGTATAGGCTCATCCAGGCCAGAAGTGCAGCATGGCACTGCAAGCACAGGTTTTTGTAGCACTTTGAAGGCTTTCAATGCTTCAGCTAGTGTCTTCCTAGTCAGAATCGACAGTGACCTACAACCTCAGGCAGCTGGTGCACCCTCTCCATAGACTACTCAAACATGCATTTGACCAGAGCCACTCCACAATGTCACAAACTGTATGCCCTCACCATTGTTGATGTGTACCATACTGTAGCTCACCTGCACATTATATCTGGCATACAGCTGGGAGATGGTGCCATGCAGTGATATTTTACTTCAGGAAATAATTTCCGTTTTACTTCTATTTCAGTTCGGACAACCTCAATTTCAGTTCTAATTTCAATTACAGTTCTTACAACATTTCAGTTATACTTCTAATTGCAGTTCTCATTTCAGTTCTTGTTTGAAAATAATTTCAGTTATACTTCTTTATACAGCCAGTGTTAAATTAGACCAAGTTCGAGCATTTTCATTTTAAGATGCGTTTCTTTAATTTTAACGAACCCTCTTATTTCCATTGACCTTTGCATGTGGTTTCTTCTCCCATCTGTTAGAAGTTTTCACACAGAAAAATATTCTTTCGACATAAGCTTGAGAAGCCGGGGCTGAAAGATCTTCTGCAAGTGGGGCAATATTATTGCAGGCTTTCCCTCCAAAAATATTTGTAACGATTAACACACTAGCCAGGCAATTTGAACTTCGGATCAAGTTTGTATCATTTCCCCAAAAGGATGACCGAACACAGTTATGGGATAGTCTGAATTTTCAATCTACTAACATATTGTGCCGCGCTTCTGTTTTCTCGTGGTGACCACCAATGACTAGAACCAGTCGCATGAAAATTTTGTGTCAGCCCATTTTTGCCTTGTCTTTTTTCTTAATACATTTCTTAATACATTTCTTAATATTATATGTAAGCTTATACTCGCTGTAGATGCGAAATCAAATTGCTTAACATTTCACCAGAAAGTGAAGTTCCGCACTCATCCGTTTTAGGGTCCACAGTGTTGCATTATACATATTTTGTCTGTTCTTTACAGTACTGTAGGCCTATTTCAAAAATCCTATACATGGTTTTCTAACTTCAGCCCAGTGAGCAAACTGCACAAAGTACTTATGATCGAAATGGATAAACTTTTGAAAGTGATTTTGTACAACCACGGTCTTGTCGCAACGTTGAATATTAGAAACTTACAGGGAAAGGCCCAAATGAAAATGACCATTATAAATTGCACATGGAAGCACATGCTAAGCCAAAGATACAAAAGTTTAAAGAGTCAGAAAGTATGTGCGCCTCTTAGCCGTAAGCACAACTGCATCTGAAAAACTATCAACGAAAATGTCCAATTATGTTATTAATTTCAGTTCGAAAATTAATTTCCGTTTTTATTCTAATTTTCGTTCAGTGTGCTCGATTTTCGTTCTATTTCAGTTTTCGTTCTTAAAATAATTTCAGTTACGGTTACAGTTATACTTAATGGAAATCAATATTTTGAGTTCTAATTTTACTTAACGTTAATGAAAATATCACTGGTGCCATGAACTCATTCCCTGGATCTGACTCTGTAAGACGAGGCCAGGTCAGCAGCCCACAGTTATAAAATCCATCACTGTGGTGACTTCAATTATGCTGTCATAGCCAACAGCTCCACCTCTTTGTATCTGGACGTCACATCAACAATGTAATGTAATTAGCAACTTCTATTGTGCTGGTGTCTAATGCACAAGGCATCAACCGATGGCACACCAAAACCAAGCCGTAATCAGGTCAACATCCAAAAGATCAGTCCGTAAGAGACAGCCTACGATGGATAAGCAATTTGAAAGAGGAAGTTTTCAGCCGAGAGCGAAATGACACAAGCGACTGAGCACAGCGCACAGACACAGGAAGAGAGTTCCAAAAAGTAGGCCCAGCAATTGAAAAAGCATCGTTCACCAAGAACAGTTCTTGATTTAGGTATGACAAGACAAAGATAATCAGATGACCTCATTGAATAATGTTAAGTCTGGAGAATAAGAACTGATTTTAATATTGTGGTTGGCCAGAGTTTACAGTTTTATAACAGTGGTGAGGGCATACTTGTGGCTTCCTCTGTCGTAAGGCAGGGACTAGGAGATCAGCATTGGGTTGATCCTTGCCAAACAGGAGATGTGGTGAAGTGCTGATAGATTTGCCAAATGGATCCTTCTTAGCAAATTTCGGGCAGTATCACTGGAGATCCCTGGTGGCCATGGCCAGCTTATTCACCAGCTTGGCCCTGTTAGTTGCCACCAAAGCGGTAATGTGCTGCTTTAGAGTTTAGCATCCCTCGTGGTTGCAGGGGAATTTCAAGAAATCTGATAAGCCTCCAATATGCCTATAGGTGACTTTGTCCCACAGTACACTCACACACCTTGAAGACCCACTGTCGGAGCGACTAACGGCCTTCAAAGGCTCCATTATGAGACACTTGTCTTTGCAGTGCCCAACGCTCGATCTGAACCATCTTTTAGCTGACATGATGGCTGAATATCAGTCAGGTGTCTGTCTTCACATACTCAGGAATGTCTTTTATGCGGTCACTGCAAGAGCTTCGTCAGCCTTAGTTTGTTTATACTGGATGGGTTGTCCAAATTGGCAAAGAAAAAGGAGTGCGGCATAATGAACCTGGATTTCAGTGATGGTGGTGGTGCTCACTGGGTTGCTTACCACAAGGATGGCCCTATGGCATACTACTTTGATAGCTATGGCCTTAATACCCCACATGAACTGATTAGTCCGTAGCCAATTCAATATGAATGTAGACCTTCCAGCACCAAAGAATTGTGTGACCACCTTGACTTACATGCCACAAGAGCTTGCCACCAGTCGTAAGTTCAAGGATGTGGTCTTTGACCTGTGTGGCTGATTGGTGAAGTGAGATTGGTGCCCATGTTTTGTTAAACTAAGAATGACGGTTGATGAGTTTGGTAAAAGAGGTGGTGATGGGCTGGCAGGGTAGGAGGGCAGTTCAAGACCGCTGGGCTTGTCTGTAAGATTGCGGCACTGTGCTGGGAAATCTGTCGATGGATGAGTATTGGCTGACAGATGCTGTGGCTCGTGGCCTTTACTGCAGAGTTAAGAAATACAGGACTCTCACATTCAGATATATGTGTGCTACCACAAGTCTGTCACCAATTAGGGCGTCCCAACTCACAAGGAGCAGCATAGCAGTCTACCGGCCGTCTTCAGATAGGGGTCTTTTGGCCGAGCCATGATCCAAAACTGTCAAAGGCTCTTGTGCATTTCATGTTGCTACCCATAAGGAATGGAACTAACCAATGTTTGTCTGATGCTCGAACTCTCTTTCTTCCATTAACCCTTTAACGACGAGCGTGTACTAAAATGTATGGGAAACCATAAGCGGCTTGCCGTTAAAGGGTTAAGAAACGCATCAAAACTTACTATTTCTTATTGGGTTTCAAACATCTGGATATTTAACTGCTCTTCACTAGAGTACTGACTAACCATGCCTCAGATTAGCATTTCTGTGTGACTGAATTCGTAATACATTTCATAATATGAATGGCAGTCGACGTGCACTTCAGAGTCTTGGTAAGTCCAAGTAACTTAGTGTTTGTAATTCACTGATTTGTTCTGTTGTGGTAACTATGTTCGTCGAGTTTGATTTCACCTCCATTATATGCTTTCATAGTATGATAGTATGGGGTTATTGGACTAACTTAAGCATTGGTATTGTTGAGCATGTTTAACGATGATCCAATGATGTCCACACAACTGTCCTCACCACAGACTTTCCGCCTGCATAAAATCAGCAAGCTCAAGGCCTTCAGTCTGATGTCTGGCTGCTTGCATAAGAAGTAGGGCTGTGAACACACTGAATGGTGTATGTGCCTGCCTTGCCGGTGCCAGCCTAGGTATGGACATGGGGGTGCTACCTTGCTGGCCATGGGGGTCAGCTTCATTCCTAGTCTCATCCTCAGTGCCACAACTGTTGTGGTCAGGCTGCTCGACATTGTAGCAAGCACCTGCTCTCGTAAGTGCTCAAGTCAGTAAAACATGAAAGCATTCATGTATTGGACCACAGCAAACTCAGCACCATCCAGACTCCAGAGCGAAATTTTTCAAGACCCTCGATGACACTAGATTGTCCTGGATGAGGTCAAGACGTGTCCGGCCATGAAAGTCAAGATCTGCCAGAGGACCCACGTGGCTGGGACATCCTCAGTGAAGGGACAAAGCACGAGAGAAAGCCTGTGCCTCATTTATTAGATAGGTTGCTGCTACTGCATAGTCAACATCACCTTGAAATCAATCTGGACGTCCCATCGAACCATCTTCTCCACTGCTCTATGATATTTGAATAGGCCTACTCTCATTTTGAACATTACTTGGGCAGGCCTCATGGGTATGCGTGGCCAATGCATAAAGCCTGGTGGCCTGGCTTGGATTAGGGCTTCAACAGCAGAGCCCAGGCTAGAGGGCTTTAGCTAGTCATCAACCTCATTTCTCTGACTTGATGCTGGTGTCTGGCAATGTCTTATTAGCCCTAGACCATCATCTTACATCTAATCCTCCTCCTAGCTACATGTCATTGGAATCATAAGTAGTGGTCTGTCAGTTGTCAGTTCAGGTGCATTGTATTGTATGGCTTTTGTTGTCTCTTTGTTTTAGAAATGACGAACACTCTTTGATCGCTCGATTTTGTCAGGATCTTCAAGAGAACAAATTACAGAGGGTGAGTGAATCTTGTTTCTTTGTATGTTTCTTACAGCAGACGTATGGAGATTGCCAGAAATAATCTAAAGCATCCCACGTCTTCTACGTAGGAATTTTATATAAAAGTCAATGTGCTTACTCAGTTTAAAACGTGTCTGTTGTATGGGGCAGAGTTGTTTTTCCTCTGGGTCTATGGAAACAAAACTTTGAAAATGCTTTGAATACTAACAGTCTATGGATACTAGGCTTAACATTTGGTCATAAAATATGCATTAGACATAATTTAAAAATGTTTAGACATGCATGAAAATGTAAATTGAGGACTATGTAATGTGCTGTTATGCTTCCATCCAGTGTAAAGTGTTTGCTATTTCTTCTAGAATTGTAATAAAGGTTTTGGCGGTGTGTGTGGGTGGTAGATAACTTGTTTAGAGTTTTTTGCATTGGTTTTCAGCTTCAAAGTCCAATGCAGATCATGGTCGGCATCGACAGTGAACAGCGAGAAGAATTGGAACGAATGATACAAGACCTAGAAGCTGAGAACCTGTGAGCAGTGTTGCTGTGTCTTCTAAGCACACTTACTGCGCACAAACGAAAACTTACATGCACTGACACTGAATTGATTTGTAGGTTTTGTAGCACTTTGTGCAAACAATAGAGGTCATGATTGAACTGGAATGTTATCAAAGACAAGAAATGCTTTTGGAAAATATAACCTCAGTTTGGATGTGCATTCAGTTTAAAGCTAGTAAGTTTTACAGTCCTTCATTTCTGCATTGGCAATCAAGAAAAGCTGGAAAAATTTGATAGTGACAATTGGACATGGATGTGGTTGCTGTGCTCCTAGACTGAACCTGCTTCTGTGTGAATATTTGAAAGTAGCCTAACAGACGAAGTATGGTTGTTGTCATCAGTTGTGTAGCCTATTTTTTGATGGTTATATGACTTTGTCTTTTTCAGCAATCTACAGGGAGAACTTGATCAGTTGACAAAGGCGCACAGAGACAATGCACAGTCATTTCTTCACCTTGGAGAGAGTCAAGGCAGTGGTGATGCTGATGCGAAAAATCTAGAGATGATTGAGGAGGCCAGGCAGCTTCAGCAACACAAAGGCCAGCTGGAAGTACGCATGAAGATCCTGGAAGACCACAATCGACAGCTAGAAACTCAGCTCTTCCGACTTCGACAGCTGCTCGAACAGGTTCATCAAGTGTTTTAGCTTAACTTTATATTGCATAATAATGGCACTGCCATTCGCTGTCCTGACTTAATTGGTGTCAGATTTGCAATTCCCGTTTGAAGCCATGTAACCCACAGAAAAAGTTGCTCTTACTAGAAGCTCTAAACATGCTAAGAAAACCTGTAGCTGATATCTTACTTGGTATTACACATTTTTAAGCAACATTATCTGATTACCATTGACCAAGCATCAAGCGATGGCACTGAGCAATTGTAAGTGAAGGACTTGCTCAACATCCCTACACAGTCACCGTCTCAGGAGAGGCTCAAACTCATACTACGGATGTTACAAGGCAAGCAATCTAACCAATCGATTACTGCGTCCAATGTTGGTGTTCAGAGCTAATTAATTGTGACTGTGCATGAGTAAGTCTGGGCTTTGTCATAAAAATTTGAAACTTGGTTGAATATTGCGTTGGATTGGGCTCTGTGTACTTAATAATTTGGTGGAAACTGCAAATTTGTATTACAGATGGTAAAATTCGTAACTGTTTTATCATGTAGATCTCTGCATGAATACTTAATCAAAATTGTGATTTAAATTTTCATATAATTTAGCTCTGTGGTGTAATCATATAGATTTAATACATTCAGAATTAGTTATGTAAGCTAAAGTTTAACATGGATTTTGAAGGTGAGGCATGGGATCACTGAGGTGTATGGATGTGAACACAAAGGCTTCTAGCAGGCGACAAAAGAACCTTGATTCAGACGAAATAATACTTGCAAGCGTGTTCATGATCTGTACTTGTTATTCTGACTCTGACTACTTTCTCCCCTGCTACATTGCTTTTGGTGCTATTTGGCAACAGCCTATTTGGCAACAGGTGGATGAATATTTATGTTGTCTTCTGTCTGGTTTTGTTTCCAAAGTCATGTTTAAGTGATACAACACACTGTTGCTTAACAGCCTGCTATGGACACTCGGATAGTTACGTTTCCATCATCACAACCAGGAACTCCAGGTCCCTCAAAGGCGTCTTCCCACAGCTCACTGCCTTACAGAGAGCCGCCCAGTTTCAGCTCCATTCCAGGTGCTTCATCATATCCAGCCAACTCTCAAGGTAACCTTCATGTCTGCATGGATTTGGTTGGTCATTTTCACTCTGAAAGTCAAGTAAAACAAGTTAAGTTATTGAGCATACCTTCAAAATATTATGGCAGATGGCAGATAATTGTAAGTTGCTCATCAATGATTCTGAATGTGTTGAATAGATTTTCTTTGCTAACTAGTGTGCCCTTAAGCTATACACGAATCATAATCATATGCACTTGTTAATTAAAGAGTAGAGAAGTATTCCTCTCTCTCTCTCTCTCTCTCTCGCTCTGAGAGTCATTAACTCTGACTAGCCTCCATCTACTATCTCTACCTGTCTGTTCTGCTGAGTCATGTCTGTCTTTTTGTTCTCAGCTTAAGACTTAGTTTTCCAAACTGCGTATGTACTCTAGGCTCTGTTTTATTGGACTGATATTCCAAATATTAACCCATTATGGCTTGGTTTTGGTGCAGCATCGATTGATGTCGTGTACATTAGACACCGGTGTGATAGAAGTTACAAATTAATTATGATAATGTTGCCAGTCTTAATATGGAATGTACTTGGAGTGTATGTTTGATTTTGATTGGTCCATATTTCTGGAGTCCTTGTCTGGTCTCATTTGTTCTGATGTCGATCTGACCTAGAAGGTGGGATCTATGTGCTCTCTAAATAAACCCTGTTTTGTGATGTTGTCCAGTTGCCTGCTCTTCTAGGGAGGGCATGGTTCGACTAGATGTAGCACCTGGTACATTTATATGTAAATCCATGCATGCATGCATAAAACATGTATACATGATGCACGAATGCATCATGGCTGCACGTGTTGCACCCAGTTGTACATTAACAGAGGGCTTTCCATTGCTTGGTCTAACTGGAATTTTCTCATTTCTATATTATAAACCTACAATTGTTAATGGAATATAGTAATTAGAGATAGTAATTAGAGATAACATATCGCAATTAATATTTCATGGTAAGTAAGGTGGTTTCTCAAACAGCGCAGGTTGTGTTATTTATGGACAGTAAAGTTACTACTTGGGTCTTGGTTTCCCCACTGTTTATATTATCTTCTAATTGCAGTGTCAGGGAAATTGAATGGCCTCTTCTGCCTTTTGGGCCATTTGGAATTGACTTAGAAGTCAATTGGCTTAGATCTAACTGACTTAAGGTCAACCTAGCCTAGGTCAGATTAACTTAATCAATTCACTCAATAGAGAACAGTTTTGATTTGTAAATTGGTTAGGATTTCACAATGGAGGAGGAAGACGAGGTGATGGAAATGAAACAGAAGAGGAAGATGAACTGGAACGCTTGTTAAGGGAACTACAAGAATCAGGTTCTACAAAAGGTAAAAGACATCTAGTTTTAAAGGAGGCCTTTGTACTTGACAAAGGTAGTGGAGTGGCTGAGGGAAGAGGTTTGTTTGTCCACCCGTCCTTTGGAGGGTGGAAATGATTTTGGACCAGTATAAATTGTGTTAAATGATATCCCTCTATTGGGGCAGATTATAATCACAGTTCAATTAAAATATAGGCCTACTGCTCCAATTACTCTATCTCTTAAGGGCCCCATTTATTACATTGGAAACTGCAGAAGGGTCAAGTCTTTTGGTGTTATTAGAAACTTTGACAATAGGTCATTCACTTGGGTTGTTAAGGTCTTCCTTTTCACAGCCTGTCACAGTTGTCAAGCAATGAAATGCAGGCCCTTAGCCAGCCACCTTCCAAAGGATGGGTGGAAATTATTTTGAGGGCATAAATGTGATCAAAACCTATAGGTCATTAAGTGTAGGGCAGGGCTATTGTGGTCAGATGGCTTTTGGACAGGCTACTCTTTATTTCTGGCTAAGGACCTGTTCCCATCTGACTAATTGATTCCCACCATGTTTGAAGTTTCCACATCAAAACATTTACCCGTTGTTGATTTTGTAATGGAGCTCTTATAACAAAATTTATGTGCATTTTATAGGACTTTTAGTAATACAATAGGTATTGTAGGTTTGTATTTAATTAGTTGTATTTGTGTTTAATTAGTTTTGCCAGCATCTTGATACCAACTTATTGGACTTCCCAGTTGCAGAAATCCAGATTTGACAATCTCTGTCACATGTTGACCAATTCAGATTTGCACTTTGCCTTTGGTGATATGCGAATTATTGCTGTCCAAAAATCCACAAAATCCAAAGCAGACTTAAGAAAAAATGTCTCATCTCAGACATACTGAACACACATGAATTGCCGAGCAAATTTTGCACACAATGAAACAGGAGCATAAAAAACAGCTACCAGACATGTCAGCATTTACATGCAAGTATCTGTCTGGGGCAGAAGACAAAAGAAAATGTTTTCAATATGTTTACACTAAGAAGTGTATCTTTTTGATTTGGGACATACTGTATAGTGTACCTAGACAGCCAAATTCATTGGGCCCGCAGAATGTGTGTGTGGGTGTGCATTGTGCTGCTGGTTGGAACAGATGACAACAACTATAAACCCAGTGATAGTTACTGTCTGTATTATGGAATAATAGCAGATTTATATTAGATCATTGAATTTGTAGCAATGCCTGAAAATGGTTTTGAAAGGGGTGTGTTTTTGGTGAAGGTTAACAGAAGTAAGACTTATTTTTCTGTCCATTTCAGAAGTCAGTGGTTCCAAGGTTGCCAACTTGTTCCATGAAGTGGAGCAGATCAACAGAGCAGTTGGAACACTTGTCACAATAATGACAGATGAAGAGAACAGTGCTAATGAGGATGACTCACCGAGCAACAGAGGAGGAGGAGGAGGAGGAGGAAGACCACTGATGCCTTACTAGCATCTTCTGTTAGCTATCAGACATTGTTTCTTAGCTATCAGATCTGCTACTGCCCGTTTGTCTGCGCAAGTGTATCAGCAGTGCACTTGAATCAATTTTCAGACCTACAGAAGAAATCACTGTTAGGGTCTGTGGAGAATATTCTATGGCAATAATCATACATTTTCTAAATAGCTATTTATCAGCCATGAGTTTATCAATGTTATTAGTAGTATTCTTTCACTGGCATGGCTTACTGTGAGAGTATTTGTTACAGTTGCTACTGCGATGACATCATCACAGCCTTACAAAGTCATTGCTATGAGATATATTTACATGTTTTGTTAGGTGACTCACTATGTAATAAACCTTGGTGCTATTCCCATGCGCACTCAATCATCTGTTTTTATATGTCCTTGCCAATTACAAATCATAAATCTTGCAGAAAACTGCAGATTGTTTTGGACAAGTCACATTTCTGTACATGTAACCCTCTTTAGAATCACATGCAAGCATCTTTTGAATTAGTCTAATTCAGTACAAGTCTAGTAACATGTGGGGCGCGGTGGTGTAGAGGTATGTTCGGTGCCTTGCAGCCGGAGGGTTGCGGGTTCGAATCCACCTCAAGGGGTATATTTGGTGCCTTGCAACCGGAGGGTTGCGGGTTCGAATCCACCTCAAGCCGCCGCGTAGGGACCCTGGGCAAGTTCTTCACTCGCAATTGCTCATGCGCTTCGGCGTGAAACTCCGATTCAGTGTCCGCGCTGTAGTCGGGAGCGCCTCTGAGTAGAAATCTTGAAGGGGCGCTATATAAATATCTGAAATGAATGAAATGAATGAATGAACTTGTGATGTCATGAGTCAAGTTGTTGGAACTGCATGTAACTGAATCACATGTGGGATGCTTGAACTCTCAGACTTGCTCTTACCCTCCGAATAGGTGATAAAACACAATAGCATTGCTTCCTGTGACAAAAATTAGTCATTGTTATAAATATGTTCTTCATGCTAATTAAAATTTTTAATAGTGTTCAGTGTGGCGGGAAATGCATTTGCAGCTGTTTTGTCAGCAGGTCGGCTTTCTTCAGAAATTATTTTGGATGTGATGTGGCGCATTTTGAACCAATTTATTTGATTGGCTTGAATGGTTGTTCATAGCTAGATTGCCAAATTTCATCACTTCGGCTTGAAGAATTGGGCAGCTTATCTGTATTTCTTTTTGGTTTTTCTCCCCAACAAATGACTTGCACATGGCTCTGTCTGTTGCAAGTTTATTTGAATAGCAAAATGTTTTCACCCAAGCCCAACACCAGAATCAGTATGTTTTACAAAATCACTTCCATAAGCTCAAGATCTGTAGAAACTGTGTCCTGAATTTCTCCACCATGTACTGATCTATAGCAGTTAGTTTTTCTTACACCGATGCTTGTTATCTGCAATTTCAAATTATTAGGCCTCTGCTAAGACTATCAAATTTTTATATATAAATATTCAAACTAACAATAGGGAGAAAGTGTGAATACACATGATGTCTTGTCAACATCAGCAATCAAAAGAGGAAACAGAAAAGGAAATGCTTTACCCATTCATATTTATATGAAGAGAGAGAGAGAGATATTAACATGCAAGATGTCATGAATTAAGATTACTAGCTAGTCCGTGTACTGCATGTTACTGATTTTCATGTCTTAAGCAGGTAACCCGTGTTACTGGACTTTTACTCTTATTGTTGATTTTACTCATCGTAATTCGTACTTAAGAATAAAGTGCCTGTATTGTTGAGTTAGATGAAGTATAAAGTATATTATATATGTGCTTCCATAACTTTTTTATCTGTGTGTTGCCAAGTCACTTACTTGTAACTGTAAAATGATGTGTTGTTTAATGTACGTATATAGACCAAAAGGTGATTGAGATGAGTTGAGAGGTTAGTTAGACGTTATGTAAGAGTTGATGACGATGGATTGGTCATTGTAAGTTGGATCGGCAGCATGAAATGAATGCATAGAATAGAAAATCAAGTTGGGCATATTTTATGACAAATTCTGGGTTAAATTGGTTGTGTGTATTCGTATGTAGTTAGAAGAAATATAATTACATGCTGATAATCGTTATAAATGTTACTATTAATGTTTTACCATTGCAAGAGTTTAAGAGACATTTCAGTGCTTGTTTACGTTTGCTATTACACTGTAACTTTACTAAACCCAAAAAATTCCTGAATGATTGTGAATCAAACTACTGACACCAAATTCTTAAATCACAGCCAAGAGCTGTTTAATATTGTGCTTAGATGTTCCTGTCTGCAACCAAGAGTGTGATTTGGGAGAGTGCCTGTGTTGTGAATGGTGTCAATGACACAGACCATCTGGTCCAGTAACACAGCCACACGCAGTGTTTCCGTTAGAGTCCAAAAAGAGGACGTATTTATGTCCTGCCTTAGAATTTCTTGGACGTAACTCATTGCTTATGGCTGTCATGCCGAAAAATCTGGACGTTTTGGACGTTTTTTACGGACGTAAAAACGGCCATTTGGGCGTTAACGGAAACACTGGCCACACGTTCATTTGTGAGCCAAAACAAACCGCCATGTGATGCCTGAGTTGGCTTCTTGTTTGGCCAAATTTACAGTGTTGTTTGTAAGGATAAAATGATCAGTAGTAAGAAGAAATTCAAGTGTTGAGGTGAATGAGAAATGGGTTGTTTCAGTTTTAGCCAATCAGTTTTAGCCAAGGCTGTTACTATTGTCTTGATCTAGTTAGATTGATTCATAATGGTGCTTAATTGAGTTAAACCTGCTTAATTTAGTCCTGGCTAGTTCAGGACTTGTTAAAGGTGTAAAAAACATTTGTTTTGCTTTGATCATTTTTTATCAGCATCAGAGGAAACAAACTCGAATACTGTTTTGCTTTTGTTTGATCATGTAACATTTGATTGTGTACTATATGATCAAGTGTCATTATATATAACATATGTGAAGCAAGAAAAAACAAGTTACCACAAAAGAGTCAGAAACTTTATTACTGATTAAGCCTACTGCTAGCAAGAAATTGAAATTAAGCAATAGGTACAAATTTTCTATATTAATTTGTTAAATTTTCTGTGTATGAATAAGTTTGGTGAGTTATCACCTGGAGAATGGTACATCAGTTCTTCCACACACAGGGAAACAAATAGGTAGGGAAAAAATTTCTGTCAATTGGTGTTACTTTTTTATGAAGGATGTTCTGTGCCAGACACATTAGACAGAGGCAAGAAAACTAACTAATACTATTAAATAAACACATACAAATAAAGTGAGCACATAATTTCTGCTTCCACTCAGACAATAAATGTTATCCTACATGTAAATTAAGATATTTTTTAGCACTGCATTATTTCTCTAATAATTTCTGTTATTTAGGTTTGTGTTATTTCTAACAATTTAATCATTTTGTCTTTATTTTTGGTGCCTACGTGTCATTTAATGAAACACCGTGTGATCAGATGCCATATGATCAACTGGTGTGAGGTCAGACATTAGGTGATCAAATGTTGCATGATCAAATGTCTGATCACCAAGGCAAGGCTTATCACTTGCAACTGATAGCCAACTTGATTCCATGATTAGTATTGCTCAAGTTGCCTAGCTTTGGATTGAAGGAGAGGTCTGCATAGTTGGTCCACTTGCACAAACACAACAGACTGGATGATATAGTTAGACATCTTTTACAGCTTTTACATAAAGATTTTGCACTAACTAAAAAGTTTTTATTTTAATGAGTTTTATGTTTTATTTATTTAAAAGTAAAACCACTTGCTGTACCCACTACCTACAGAGCAGCGTTACCCTATTATCAGTTAGGTTTTTTGATCAAATGGTGACACATTTAAGACCATACAACACATGCAGATTCAAATTTACTGTGAGCATAATATATGTGAATGGCATTTTTCTGCATATGTGAATGCTAAAATAACATGCTCTGAGTATTATCTGTCAGTCGTTTGCATGTTTGGTCAATTTTTCTTTATTTTTTGTGGCTGACCTGACCATTTATGGTGGCTAATAGGGTCATATTGTTCACCAGGTGTTCACTCTAGAAAAGGATCTGTTTAATTGGGGCTATTAATAAATAAAATGTTGAATTGTAGCCAACCACAGGCTACTTGGATTTGATTCTTTATTCCCGAGGCTTATTACTTTGCAACCATTACTAGGTCATCTTGTTGCCTTTCTGTGGTTGTAGTAAGAACTAGAACTGTTCATGGTGAACGAGTACTTTCAGCTGCTAGACCTAAATGTAGAAATATTCTCCCTGTATCTTGTCTTTCTGTTTGATCTCTTATGTCATTTTGCTACTTGGATTTGAGCTAGACTTACTTTCCAGCCGGCTGATCCGTATTCTGTCTAAGTTGTCTCTGTGAACTGAACGGAGTATTAACCTGATTATGGTTTTGGTGCACTATCAGTTGCCATCAATTACGTGAATGTTGCACTCTTCCAACGGTCGTCATCTGTTTGGTTGTACATCTGTTTAGTGTGGCTGCTCAATAATTTGGTGGTTAGTGTGCTGGACTGTCAATTGAGAGATTGGGGTTCAAATGCCCGTCAGGGCAGAAATTATGTTTGACATAAATTTCTGCTTCACCTATGTCCCCTAGCCAACTCAGCTATTATGAGTACACTGACCGTACACTTTCAGTGGGAAGATAAGATGGCGAGGTAGTGGACTGGCCACCCACCCTCGTATGCCGAGGCTAAACCTTGGCTGCCTCAGGGAGCTTAGAGGGTTGCTCTTCTCTTGTTCTTAGTTTTATAGTACTGCTTTCACCTGTTTTTTATATCTGCCGTGTTGTCCAATAGCTTAATTCCCATATTCTCCCATTTTTACATAACAAAAATGACGAGAGGGAATGCAGTAGTTGTGGCATTAGTCGGTTAAATGTTCCTGGAAAAGTGTACAGGCGGATACTACAGCAATGGCTGAGGAAACATGTCGACGAGGTAGTGCCATAGTGGCTGAGGAACAGGTGGGATTCAGAACAGGAAGAGAGTACAATAGATCAACTCTTCATCGTTCAACAGCTGTCAGAGAAAGAAATCAAACTTTGTACAACAATTTCAAAGATTTTAAACAGGCATTCGATATTGTATAGTCACTATAGTGAATAGTGTATAGGGACTGTGGCAGGTACTAAGGAACTATGGCATTCCAGAGTTGATGATACTACTGGAAGATCTATAAGCTTACAGCAAGTCAATGAGTGCAGTCAGAGTGGATGGAGAACTAACGAAGTGGTTTAAGATAACAGTAAGCGTAACTCTGGAATGCCCTAGTTCCTTAGTACCTGCCACAGTCCCTATTGCTATACACTAGACAATATCGAATGCCTGTTTAAAAATCTTTGAAATTGTTATAGAAAGTTATATTTCTTTCTCTGAAAGCAAGCATGCAGATTTTCGCCAGATTTATTTAACCTGCTTTTGGAGGCCAGGGTGAGCTGTGCAGTGAATTCTGCTGAAGATGGGAGTGACACTAAATGGACAGATACTCAACAATCTGCACTTTGCTGATGATAGTGACTTCTGTCGCCATACCAACTGCAGGAACTAACAGACAGGGTACAGTACATGACAGTAGTAGAAGGTTTGGACTCAGAATAAATGCGCAAAAACCAAGAAAACAACATAAAGAGTTGAAGGTGAGATTGGATAGAGAAGAGCTGGAGCACGTCAGAGTTTGTGTACCTGGGAGGATTAATAACGGAAGATGGCCACTGTACAAAGGACATAAAACGTAGGATTGGCGATGTTTAGCATGTTGAGTAGGATGCGGAAGACGAGCAGCACATCAACAAGAACAACAGTAAAACTGTTGACAGGGCATTTGTCACTCCAGTACTGATGTATGGATCTGAGTGTTGGTGTCTACGGAAGGAGGACGAAGGAGGATTCTAGTGGCACAAATAGAATAATAGCGAGGAGGACCAGAAGAGATAGGATTCGTAATGAGATAATCCAGAAGGAGTTGGGACAAAAGAAACACTAGTAGATAGGATCATTAAAAAGAAGACTGACATGGTTTGGTCATGTACATGGGCGTTTTATGGGTTCAACCCCCGCCCCCAATAAATGCATTACTGTTATTAAAAACTAAAAATGTCCAAAAATACGACCATTTCCAATGGACCCCCGAAAACTTAAAACCCTCCGAAATTTTTCCTGGCTACACTCCCAGTCATATAGCAAGGATGGACGACAAGAGATTACCAGCATGTGCATTATGTTGTCACGTGGAAGAAAGACAAGATTGTCAAGGAAGACAATCAAAGACATGGATGAAAAACGTGAGACACGATCTTGCATGGCCATGAGAACGGCCCTGGATACAGAGACAGAAGGAATTAAATGGATCCATCTTTTAAAAACCGCATCGTCGGCACATACCTGACGGACGAGAGAAAAGAAGATCAAATTTAAGCCTATTCGGTGATAAATTTCTTTTACATTGCAAGTATTAATACAGCTCAGATAACTTAATTCCTACGGCGTTTTAAGATATTGCATGCTTTCTTTAATGAACATGTAGCAAGCTATATTTCAAAATAGGCCTACTGGTCAAAGTTGCTTAATTGTTCATTCATCAGTGCAATAGATTAAGATATAAGCCTAATCGTAATCGTAATCGTAAACTCGATATTTCTACAGCGCCCACAAAAGCGAAGTCGCGGGAACCAGCTTATTCACAGTCGCTTAACCAAAACAGAATCGATAGGCAGGGGGTCAAAATCCAGAGAGCCAGGCAGGCAGACAGTCAGACGGCTAAGGTGGATGATGCTTAGAGTTGAAATGGTGAGGGAAGAGAAGGAGTCGGGATAGGATTTGTGAAAAAGCAGTGTTTTAAGTTTTGAGTGGAAGACCTGTGGAGAGATAGCAAGAGGTGAGGTTTTGGTGAGTTCATAGGATGGATCGGATATTTGTCGTAGCACAGGCGGGAGTTTGTTCCAAAGAGGCGGGACAGCTATGGCTATAGAGCGATTTGCAAATTTAAGCGATGAGGTGACGGAAGGGCGGAGCAGTGTGAGGGTGGAAGATGAACGGGTTGAACGAAGAGGTTGGACCGAGAACAACTGACGGAGATACGAGGGCTGAGAGGATTGAAGTGTATTGTAGGTGAGGGATAGGACTTTATATTCTATTCGTTCAGGAATTTTGAGCCAGTGGAGTGATTTCAAGACAGGGGTGATGTGGTGGTGTTTGGGGGTTTTGGTGACAGCACGGGCGAGGGCATTCTGAATGGCTTGGAGGCGATTAATTTGAGTGGTATCTATGTTGAGGAAGAGAGCATTGCAGTAATCTAATTTGGCGTGAACTATTGATGTGGCGATTGTTGATGAGGTTTTGAAGTCAAGTATAGGGCGGATTCTACGAAGGTCACGGATGTGCATGAAGCAAGAACGGGAAAGATGGGTGATGTGATCGGAAAAGCTAAGATTCTGGTCAAAAGTCACACCTAGGTTGCGGACAGGAGAATTTGCAATAGATGTGTGAGTGGATACAGAGTCAAGGTTGAGGGAAATAGAGGGATCTGGGATTTTCTTGAGTTGCTCACGGAGGCCTATAAGAATGAATTCAGTTTTAGAGGGGTTGAGGCACAACATGTTTGAAGTCATCCAGGAGGAGATTTGTTTTACCACACGGAGGAGATGATCTATGGAGTCAGAGAAGCTGCTTGGAGAGAATGAGATGAATAATTGGGTGTCGTCAGCGTATAGGTGATGGTCAACCGAGGATGCTTTGATGAGTGAGCTGAGTGGAGTAGTGTAAAGGATGAACAATAGGGGCCCGAGAACAGAACCTTGCGGAACACCACAGGTGAGAGGGCATGATTGCGATGAGGTTTCTGGTGTTTTAACGGAGAAAGAGCGGGAAGAGAGATAGGTCTGAATCCAGAGGAGAGCAGTGTCGGTAAAACCGAACCAGGTAGACAGTCTTTGGAGTAATATGTTGTGGTCAATGGTGTCGAAGGCTGCAGAAATATCAAGGAGGCACAGACAGGAGACTTGTTGATGAGAAATGGCAGAAACAAGTTTATTGTAGAGGGAAGTGAGAAGGGTTTCGGTTGAGTGCCGCTTGGTAAAACCAGACTGGTGTGGGTTAAGGAGTGAGTTTGAAGTCAGGTAGTCATTTATTCGAGACAGGACTATGCGTTCAGTTAGTTTAGAGATGAATGACAGGTTGGAGACAGGTCGGTAGTTTGAAAGGATTTCTTTATCAAGTGATGGTTTCTTGAGAAGTGGAGTGACTAAAGAATGTTTGAAGAGGAGGGGGAAATTGCCAGTAGACAAGGAGAGGTTGATTATTTTGGTGATGATGGGAACAAGAATAGATGCGCAATCTTTCAGTAAGGAGGTAGATATAGGGTCAAGTTCGCACTGCTTATTTGGAAGAGATTGTAACAGATGCGATATTTCAGTATCTGACGTTGGTTGGAATGATGATCGAGGTGGGGAGGGTGGACGGTCGTGAGTGGTGAAAGGAGTATCTGAAGGTGAATCGATGGTGGGTTTCGAGAGTAGTGATTGAAGAGAGAGACGGAGAGTAGTAATTTTGCCAGAGAAGAAGGAACAAAACGACTCAGCTATTGAGGAAGGTGGAAGAGAGTTTGTAAGTGGGCTTGAGGAGTTTCGATGGAGGCATTGGTTAATAGTTTTCCAGAGAAGGCGAGGATTAGAGGAGCGGGATTGAATTAGTAAGGAGTAAAACCTCTTTTTAGCCGTAGCCAGAAGGTGATGGTATTTATTTGTGGCTGATTTTATGGTAGATAGAAGTTGAGGGTCATGGGTTCATTTGTAAGTGCGCTCAAGGCGTCGACGGAAAGCTTTGAAGGCCTGGAGATAGGAATTATACCAAGGGTTCTTGGAGTGGGAGCCGGATTTGGTGATAATAAGAGCGTGCTTGTCAAGGAGCATGGAGAGAGTGGTGTTGTAGGAAGACAGTAGGTCATCGAGAGAGGATGGAGGATTTAGGACGAGGTCTGAAGAGGAAAGATCTTGTGTGAAGGCTTCAATGTTTATAGAGCTGATGCGGCGGAATGAATGAGAGACGGGGTCAGGAAGTGGAACAGGAAGTATGTTGAGGCGTGTGAAGATAGGGTAATGATCAGAAGGTGTGTCAAAAGAGAAAGAGATATCCGGCGATAACTTTGAGACAGATGATGTGATGATGAGGTCAAGTGTATGGTTGTGACAATGGGTGGGGAAAATGACATGTTGAACCAGGTTAGTAGATGACAAGAGCGTGAGAAATTCTGAGGCAAATGAGTCCGAGGGATTATCTACATGTATGTTAAAATCCCCCGTGATCAGGAATTCATGAGGAGTAGTGGCAGCAGTGGAGAGTAAGGTTGTGAATTCTTGCAAGAAGACGGATGTAGGACTTGAGTATGAGGAGTTGGAAGGAGGGCGGTAGACATTGAAAATGGTTAATATTGTGTTAGGGAGTTTTAGAGTGATTGAGGCGCATTCAAAGGAGCGAAAACAGTAGCCAGGTGAGTGAAGGACGGTGGAAGGTTCTCGAGTCAGAAACGCAATGCCCCCACCGGTGGTGTTCGTACCGGTTTGCGATTTTGAGGGACGAGGAGTACTATGGAGATGGTAACCAGGAGGGATACAGTCTTGATATTGAGCAGGAGTTGTAGTGGAATTGAACCAGGTTTCCGTCAGAGCAAATAGGTCTGGAGGGTTCGGGGATTGAGCCAGGTCGTTAATTTCGGCAGAGTGTGTAGGTTGAACTAATGAGCGGATGTTTAAGGAGCATAGTAAAAAGTTGTTATTGTTTGTGTCTTGAGCTAATGGATTAGGAGTAGGAGGAGTAGGAGGAGGAGGAGGAGTAGGTGGAGGAGGAGCAGTAATGGTTGGAGCAGGAGGAGGAAGAGGACAAGACGCAGAATACCTATTAATCAAACCAGGATTTACGTGCGTGTCACCAGATAGAAGGATTAGCATGGCGAAGAAACTATGGTGAGTTGGAAGTTGAAGGGGTCTTTTGCGGCTAACAGTGAGGAAGAACGACAAAGGGATGTAGCCTGTAGGACATTTGGCCATATTGCCTTGTTGCTGTAAGAAAAGAGGCGGGGTTATGATGTCTGGGTGTGAACTGTATGTAGGTCATGGAGGGGTTGGAGGGATGAAACTGGATATGGTATGCAGTCTGGTGCCTAAGGCTGAGGAGGAGGAGGATGATTGACAGATTAATGCTATGGCAGTTATGCGTTTGAAAATGGAGGGATGCTGGATGAGTCATGTTGGGTCTATGGCTGCTGGGAAAGATGAAAACTTGACAAAGGATGCATGATGCCGGGCAAATATTGAGCGAGAGATGAGTTTTAATGTGATGAAAAGTAATGGAACGGACTCACGTGATGAAGAAGAGTAATCCAGAACAAAAGATACTTGGCCATGTTGAAGAAGGGGACGTCAAAAGTTAGAGAAGATGGTGAAAGTGTAAGAGCGCCCGCACGTCCGCTGGCTCCCGCTTGACTCCGGAGGATTAAGATATAGCCTAGTGCAGTAGACCTATAATTCTGTGTCAAGCAATCAGAATTAGATTGCTCTGTTGGAAGCTCTTGATGGTATAGGCCCAGGGTTGTTAAAGGCTTGGTTTTGGGGGTTTTTGGGGGTTTTTTTAAACCAAAAAAACCAAAAAACTTCAAATTTTGGTTTTTTGGTTTTTTACAAATTTAAAAATTATAAATGCCAAAAATGTCGCCTCTTCAACTCTTGGAAATTGTTGTATGGTCTTTGTTAACTTCGTTTTATGACATTCTACGGTTCTACTGTTCTAGTTAATTTCATTTATATGCATCTGATTAATTTGAACGGTATTATGCCATTTTTATGAGTTTTATGATCCGAAATAGGAAAATCTCCAAAACAAAAAACCAAATAAAACCAAACAACCAAAAAACCAAAGTTTCATTTTGAAAAGTTTGGTTTTTTGCACCTCTGTATAGGCCCGCAGCTCTGTCCCGAAATAGTCATGACTCGTTAATGACCAACGACCATAGCTTATTAAAGGTAGCTATATTTAGCGATGACTTAGCGTCCTTGGATAAACTTCTGGGCAAGGGCTGCAGTGATCTCTATTAATAGCTACCTTTCGCTTCTGGGTAAGGGCGGCGGGTGTGGTGCGACATAAAATCCCAGATGGAGATGTGTCCGACCACAGTGGTCCAACTCAGACGTCGTTTTAAGTATTGTGTTAACGTTTGAAGTACGCCTATCGTTTTAACTAACAACAAAATCACATTCGAAACATCTATTTGTCGTAGCACTGGTGGGAGTTTGATCTATAAAACATCTGTTTTCTACATAGTTGTTAAAAACGGTCAAATCAAAATAAAAAACGGAAAAAACGTCGTTTTATTGGAAAAAAAATTTAAAAAACCGGAAAAGCGAGAAAAAAACGGAAAAGAAAATAATTTGACTTTGCTACATCTTTAACTGCATTTTAAAACTAAAAACCTTGTTTACACAATTTAATTTTAATCAGCAAATAATATAACTTTATTAGTAAACACTAAACACCAAGTAACGCATTCTGGATTATTTAGAGATTCAAATAACTTTTATAAATTTTATTTCCTGTACAGGCTGTACTGTACCGTCCAAAGATTTTAACTGTTAAAATCTTTGATACCGTCTGTACGTGCTGTTTATTTCTCAACTGATGACACTAAAATAATAGTGACGTAAATTAGATGAATCCATTGATGTGTATTAATAGAGATCACTAGATGAATCCTTGAAAGGTCAGAGACATCATTAACTTTGATCAGACAAAAATAAAATTAAACAAATAGTAACAGACAGTAAATAAATAAATAAAGTTACATAACAAAATAAAAAACGGAAAAACGTGACGAAAAATAAAAAACGGAAAAAACGACGTTTTTTGGAAAAATATAAAAAACGAAAAAAAACCTTTTTACAACTATGGTTTTCTAGTTGACTTAATTTTCTTCTAATTATCATTTTCTTTATACCTAAATTATTTCTGACTTTGTATGTAAAGCCACACTGTGGTAAAGCGCTGCAGCTGAGCGTTTGCTTGCGTTTAAGTAAGTAAGTGTGTTCTTTATTAAACGCTGGCAAACGCACGGCGCTGTACATACAAAGTTATCAAATAGTAGCGAAAAAGTTTAATAAAGAACATACTTACTTACTCACTTAATATCGATCCGATCCATCCCACGCACTCACCAAAACCTCACCTCTAAGACTTGCTATCTCTCTACAGGTCTTCCACTGAAAACACTGCTTTTCAGAAATCCTATCCCGATTCCTTTTCTTCCCCTCACCTCCCTCGCAATTTCAATTCTAAACATCATCCGCCTTTAATAGCCGTCTGTCTGAGTCTCTGGATCTTGAACCCAGCTGGTGAATAAGCTGGTTCCCGCGACTTCGCTTTTGTGGGCGCTCTAGAAATCTCGAGTTTACGGTTACGAACTTACGATTATCTGGCGTGATATTCGGACACATCTTCACCCTTACCAGATTTAGCATCGCACCTATGTAATAATATTATAAGATGTCGTTGCATCACAACCATGGTGTAGGCCTACTAATGGACGTCGATGGTAAACATTGTCGGTATAGTAGGCGCAACATTACCCCTTCAGATTATTTTAGTAGATCGCATGTAACCGAAGTATATAAGGTGTAAATCAGCTCCTCATTAAAATAAGAAATATCCGTGAACAGCTTGCTGGTAATTACAGTTTATAGACGCAACACTTTATTTATTTCGATCTTGTTTACCAAAGTCCTTCCCATGAGTCTCTGGGTTGAAATATATTTGGGTGCATTTGTCGCTTCTTATAAAAACTGCGTATTATAATTATATGCTACATGCCGGTTGTTTACTGCAGATTTTTTGCTGATTGTGACTTTCTTTGAGCAGAGTTACAGCGCAAGGGAACAACAGACAGTTACAGGAACTGAGGACACTGCAGAGTTACAATCGTTGTAATGGTCGTCGATTCGTCGATGAAGGTCTTGAGGCGGCTTCAGTGCCTCAATGATTGCTCTGAGGCCATACTGAAGACTCTACCGGTTCCCGAGTCTGTCTGCTATGTCCCGGAGGAAGTGGAATATAAACCAAAGAGATCAGCGAGCCTGGCTGTCTATACGAAGCCGAGCAAGACTGGTGGCAAGAAGACACAGCTACTGTGCACCTCAAAACATCGCATTTTCCTTGCTATCGCTGGACCTGTAAAAAACGAGGAGGGCAACTGGGCTAAAATAAAAAAGGTATCACAATAAAATTTGAGTAAGATGCAATGCTGACTGCAGTTTGTGGCTGTAGTTAGAAAGTATAGTTTAGCGATATGTTTTCATTCAAAGTGACAATTTGATTTTACATTAATAACTGAATTTTAACAGCATGACTGTTTTCTCAGTCATTTCTTGACAGACTACATTGTCCTAGCTCAAGTGTTTGTGTAAAGAGTCAAAGAGAGGCTGAGGAGTTCATGTCACAGGTTGTTCCAGTAGGATGGACCAACCACAGCAAAACTTCTAAGCTGGACCATGGAAGTCCAGGCTGGTGGAACGACCAAGTTGCCTTTCATAGCAGAGCAGAGAAATCTCCGACCAAGGAAGAAAGATAATAAGAAGCAATGCTCCTTAAAATAAGATGGAGCATATCCTGCCAGACAATTAGACACAAGCATCAAGATATTAAAATTAATGCACTTTTGTGCAGGTAGCCAATGGGAAGGATAATTCGGATGTTTTAAAGACTTTATAGTTTTATTTAAAGGTTTATTCAGAATCGAACAGTAAAACAATCGAACAGTGTGGATGATCAAAGTACATAGTAAGTTATACAATACAATACAATACAATTAGACATTTATAGCGCGCTTTAACAAGACAAAGTCTTGCACGAAAGCGCGTTTGCGCTGTGTTCTTAGTCATAGTGTAATGAGAATAGATGGGTTTTTAGTTTTGATTTAAATTGCGTAACAGATGAACATTGACGGATTGTAGCTGGGAGACTGTTCCATTCTCTGGGCCCAGAGACAGCAAAAGCACGATCTCCAAACTTCCTCTTGGTGCGAAGAACGGTAAAGTCTCCTCGTGTGGCCGATCTGAGTCCTCTAGGATTTGAAGCAGAGCATGGCACGACCATGGATTTCATATATGAAGGGGAGGTTCCAGAATGGATATGGTACATGAGGAGGGAGATTTTGAAAGCGATACGGGCGCGAATGGGAAGCCAGTGTAGTTGTTGAAGAGATTGTGTGATGTGGTCTCTGGGACCAAGGTCTTTTATTAGGCGAGCTGCAGCGTGCAGAACAGATGTTCGCATTCGCGAGATGGCGCGTTCGTCTCAGAATTGTTCATCAATGATCCTGTGTAGTAAACGATTCAATGGGGAGAAGAAGCTGACTAGTCATCCCCATAATTATTATGTTAGCAATAGAATATTCCATCAACAAGATGTACTGTGATCGTATGTGACCAAACATATGAGACAATGAAACACAACTGTTTGAGTGTCCAACAATAGTTAGTGAATGCAGTCAGTACAAATCAATCAAATACTTTTTACCATAAGCACTTTTAAATGCTATTAATGAATGTGACATGTCACTGGTTGTTCCAGTATCACGTATATCAGTATTAATTGAATTCCATAACTGTGGGCCTTTAACTCTAACAGAAAATATCGGACATTTATTCTGCAGACCTCAGATCGTTAGTTCTGCCTATATCTGGTATTATGATCATGTATTGTGGCGTTTACAAGAAAGTAGTTACTAAATAGTGCCGGGAGCATTCCCACTTGGTGCCGATACATTAAGACTGCCAATTGTAATTTATAGATGTCATAAATTGTTAATAACTTGAGAGATTTAAACAGACTTGAGCTCTCAGTTGCATGGTGGACTCCACAGATAATTCTAACTGCCCTCTTTTTGTAATAAAAATATGAAAATTAATGTCACTGGATTCACATTTGGATACATCATGGAGGTCGTCCAGTAGAGGCTGTTCCAGAATCTTAATCTTATTGTCTAACTTCTCTGTGCTGTAATCTGGAGGTCACCATGAATTGCCAAACACAAATTATGCTGATTGTGAACTACACTGTGTCACCATTTGTTAAATGTTTTGCAATATTCAGTCATTTTTCTTGAAAATATATATACTGAGGGTGACAAGTTCTGTGAGCTGAGCTGATTATTGTGCATTTCAGCCAAGAACCGTGTTGCTATATAGTCACCACTGTATGCATGTATTGGCTTTATCTGACTGACCGTTAAAAATGTCATCCTGTCTGGTCTGCAACAAGCTGATCAGTGGATTGTCTTATCTGTGTGCTCTTGGTCGCTGAAGTTTAAATAGTTTGTGTCATTATAAAGACCAACTAGAATTGCTGCTTTCATTATGATAGTGGACATTGTGGTTCTTTTATATTTTTGTATTTGGAAAAGATCTTCCTCTACAGCTAAAGTGTTTTTCTGAATACAGATCTTTGAAAGTGGTGCACAAATTCCTCTGCAACAAGCTGATCAGTGGATTGTCTTATCTGAAAGTGATCTTGTTCCAGTAAAGACAGATTCAGAAAAAATTACTTGGTAAGTTGAAGTTTCTGTTTAATGTTGTACTGCATCATCATAAAATTTTAGAAAACATTCTTAAGCGAATTTCTTAGTCAGCGCGACTATTCTCAATTCACAATTTACTTTAAATTCCGATATATGAACATTTTTAATTTGAGGTGGTGATTTAGTCAAATGCCTTAGAATCTAGGTCAACACTAATCTCACGGCCAATCACGATGACCGTTGATTTAAATCAGAAGTCAGAACGGGCGAATTTCTAGGTCACAGCAACTCAAAACTCGCCAATGCAACACTTTATCGTTATGACATTTTTAACGAACGTTCTGTATCGAATTTCCATCTCAACTCAACTATTTTCAGCTCACAATTTACTTTCAGTTCTGATTTATAGACATTTTTAGTTGATTTTCAAACTCATAGTGCAAATCAAGTGGCAAGGAAATACCATAGAGCTACACGGAAGCACATTCGATAGGTGGCTGACATTCAATGCAAATGTGAAATGGCACAGCCTCTTCGTCACAGGTCATTAAATTCAAATACACGAGCATTAGCAACTATTTTCACCTCTAAATGTCATTTCCATTCACAAATGTATGGATATTTTAAATACTTGAACCCCTTCAGCAAAAATAAAGTAAGTAAGTAGCCTTTATTTGCAACCACTAAACATTTTGCCTGGGAAAAATCCGGGCAAAGCCGGGTACAAAATGCTATTGATCTTGTAATCCTATGAGCCTGTAAGGTGTGGCGCTTTAGTGTGTTAGCAAATTGCATGACTATTTTGATGCAAAGTTGTCTCTAGTCTTGGCTTTTTTTAACTAGATTCTGACAACAGGGGCCTGACAGTTGTTAATGTGGTCAGTTTTATTGATGAAGCCAGACAGGATGAACTCAGAATGGTGGAAGCAGATTTAATTTGTCTAGATGCTATTTATGGATTTTAAATTATGACTTAATTGGCTTTCAACCTTAATGAACAGTAAAAGACATCCAAATATTAGTACAAGATATTACAGGAATAAATTAAAATGCTGAGGAAGGATTGTACAATGAAAAGTATAAAAATAAATTTAAAGAAATATGAAAAGTATCTGAAAGAACTTATTATGTTAATCAACATTTGTGAAAATGATTTTAGAAAAATTTGGGCAGTAATGAAACCGATATTCTCCAGCAAAGGTCACTCCATGGCTATAGACTCGTTTATTGTTGATGGAATTCCGGTTCAAGACGAGCAGCTTATAGTGTGTAAATTTAACTAATATTTTGCAGAATTAGGAATGAAGCTGGCAAATCATTGTTTCTCAAACAGTCGTCAATTTTGTCCTTTGGTGTTGCATTCACTGCTGCAGATGAAATCAGCATATAAAATATTCATAGCTTATATGCTGATAAGTTTCCTCTGCCAAGATTATTCCATTCTATAGATCGGGGTTAAGGTTAAAACCACCTTGTATCAATTTTGCCCTTCTAAAAATATTTAGAAAAAATTGCATATCATAGGCTAATAAATTATGTGTCATATAAGAATTTATTAGCATCCTTCTATTGTAGATTTTGCTCAGGCCATTCATTGCATGTCGCCCTATTAGAAATGCAAAACAAAATTGCAGAAGCCAGGAACAGCAATGATCTCTATGTTTCTGATAAAGAGATGGCTGTTATAATTAGTAAAATTAAGCGAGAATTGAAAAAATCACTGACTGGTTCCGGACAAATAAACTGCTGCTTAATCTGGATAAAACTATATTATATTCCGACCTCACCACGTGGTTCCCAATCAATCACTGAGTCGTGAGATGAATTATAGCATAAAAATTCGTGATAGAGTTATTGGTAAAAAATGTATTTTAAAACGTTGTGCCCAAACCAAAGCAGTACTTGGTCCCCGGTCTGTAGTAACTGGAATTTGTTGTCTGTTTCTCTGCGCTGCTTTGGTTTGTAATGTTTGTACAGGTCAGGACTGAAATCTCGTCTGCCTTGTATTGTTTGTAGCCTATCTTCTGGTCTCAGGGCCTCACAGTGATTGCTGCATGGCTGTGCCCAATGGATTGCGAAACTGGAATGTCATTTTGATTAGAATTGACCATTTATTGCCTTATGCATTACATTAGTGCTGCTAAAGAAGTGTCCAGATTAGATAAGATTATGTGGTACAGATTGTGCCTATGGTGACTACTACAATTTATCCAATTTTGCATCGATTTATTTATGACATTCAACATATTAAGGTTGAGTATGATGGTCCAACGATTTTGTCTACATTCTTTAGTCTGGATTCTTGTTAAAAATGTTTGTAAATAATAATTCTAAAAATGTAATAATAATAATAATGATTATAATAATAATAATAATAATAATACTAAATAATACTAGAAATAATTATAAAAATATAAAAATGTTTGTAAATGATAATACTAAGGAATGGCATTTCTGTTTGTGATGATGTTTTCTAGATTTCTGTATTTCCATCAATTTTGCTGTAGTCGCTTTGCTTGATTTTCTGTAGCTGGGAAGATGCTGTTGATCACACATACATGCTGAATCTAAGCAACAAGGTGGTAGTGGTGCCACCAGATGATCATGAGGTTGCCAAACTTCATGCCATTCCATCTGGCTGGACTGTAAAGCATGACCGAGCACTTGCCCAACTGATGTTGTCGGAACTACAGCAGTGGTCTACAAAAGACTTTGTGGATTCAATTGAGGCCAATGAGGTTTACTTCATCTTTCATTTTTTATAAATTTACTTTTTTTCTTGGATTTACTTACCTCTATATGTCAGAATCATATATTTAGCAAATGACTCAGTACATAATAATTGTGAGAATTTTTTCTTTTCTGACTGTATCAACTAATTTAAATTAAAAAAGAAATACGTTTGTATGCTTGTGACTTGGTTTTGTAAGATGGTTGCTAGGCATTCTCACTTAGCCACCTTTGTTCATCTCTCTCTATCTTTGTGTATTTCGATGTCTGTTTAAATCTCTCTATTTCTGTGTCTCTCTTTCTCTGTCGTTTTGCTTTCGTGGCACTCAGTCAGTGTTCTGCGGCCTAGTATTTCAGACTGGCAGTTGTGCATGCTTGGGTGTCTGAGTCTGCTATCCATCATCGTATTTGGCGCCTGAGAAGTCAAGCCGTACATACGTATCAAGACATTTCATCAATATGGCACCTTTTGAGTACCTCTGAAAAGTGCTGTGCCACCCAGCACTAAAGTTCCGTAGGACAAGTTTATCTATAAGCGGATAATGGATAGATAAGTGGAAGAGTTACCATGAGATCAAGCAAGTGGTTGGCCAGTAATGCAATTTGGTGATGCAAAATTCCATGTTTGTTTAATGCTGTACTCGCAAGCATAACAGCCTAACAGGGTCACTGTCAATGTCAGTCAAGAGATGATCAGAACCAGAATTGTTTCTGGAGAATATATCTACATCATAATTATGAAGAATGATTGGTATGGTATGCATGTTTTGACTGTAGAATCAGGAGGAAGCTGCCCGTATTCTGAACGAGGATTCACCTAGTAGATGGACTTCATATGACAGCGCCTCTGAACTTGTTCTGATCATGAAAAAGAATTCAGTGATCAGGTATGTAATGAACAATTTATCCAGGTATTAAAGATTGAAAATGTTAAATATCAGGAATTGGCTAACTGACCTAAAGGGACGTAAAGGTGTTGATGTAGTCATGTCTGCCTATATGCTGCATCTGAGTCGCTGTGGTCATTCATGGCAAGCACGGACACAATGCACAATGAACTAATCAGCTTGTTTTATACCCATGCTATAATTGATGGCACGGGAAAGTTCCCCCAGGTGCACTGTTCCAATGGAATCACGAATCAGGCACATATCATGAAGTCAATTGAAGTGATATATTTATACTAAATATATGGCAGACTCATCCAGAAACATTTTGGGTAGCTTAGAATTGTTTCATATGTGTCATATACACATTTCAGGCCAGTTCATACCATTCAATTTTAAATATGAAGATAATGTAAGATTTTATGTTTGGTTACTCATTTGAGAATAATCATATAGGCCTTCATGAAAAAGGAGGACGAGAGAAGACTCCTGGTGGCGGAGATGGGATGGCTACGAGGACTACTGAATAGATCACGAAGAGAAAAGATACGGAATGAGGTGACACGAGAAGAACTGGGACAGAAGGAAACGATAGTGGAAAGAATAAAGAAACGAAGACTAACATGGTATGGACATGTGATCAGGATGGAGAACGGAAGAATGCCGGCAAAGGCGCTGCACGGAGAGGTGGAGGGAACAAGGAGCAGAGGACGTCAGAAGAAGAGATGGATAGATAACGTACTGGAGGACATAGAAGACAGAGGATGGGACTTAAGAAGGGCAATAGAACTCGCAAGAGACCGACCGAAATGGAGAAGTTTTGTTAGAGCCTCATCGTCAGCGAATACTTGACGGAGGAGAAAGAAAGAAGAAGATATAGGCCTTCAAGAGGTGATGTATTGAGAAGAAAGTTACTGTTGTGAACTTTGATATTTTACGAGAAAAGAAATTGATGGTGAATTCTGAGAAAGTTATCAAATTGTGTGAATATAATTATAGGGCACTTTACTGTGTAGAAAACAATTATACATAGAGGCAAGTTAAGTTAGGTTATAAGTGTAAGATTAAGCAAAGGAAAAGGTAACTTTTAAAATTGTTTGCAGAAATGAAAAATGTCCTCAAACTGCGAAGTCAGCCACAGTAGAAGTCAAAACATACAAGAGTTATTTTGCAGCTTCCAACTAAGATCAGCTGGTCTTTCATTGTGGTTTGGTGTTTTACGCTGTCCGTTGATGCTTTGTGTATTAGAGACTGGTGCCCTAGAAGTTCCTAATTACTAATAATTAAAAGTGACGGAAAATAAATATGTCCCCATTGCTAAACCATACTTTTAGTTGATATGGGTCGTGCAGTAACCTGTTTCTGTCCCCTCACTATCCCACAGCCTAACTGAGCTGCTTACTGTACGTTTCATTCAAGAGAATCTGCACTTCTTGCTGTTCATCATTTCTTCACATGTTATTATGAACACACACATGATCCTTGCTAACAACTGATGCACCACGACCCTCATGCTTGCATTAATCTGCTCAAGGGTTGATTATGGTAACGCTATGTAATATGTATGCAGGGCTAAATGTTTTTCGTATTAACCAATTGCAGTCTGTCTTAAATACTTTGGCTTGTCTGATTGGAGGTATACCAAAGTTTCCGCATATATCCAGCCTCATGCAGGAAGAATTGCTGATGCACAGACGCATTGAGTATCAGATCCCAAAGCTTGTGTAATTACCTTGTGGACTTATCTTAGGGAGTTGTGTGTCTCAGTCTCATCCATTCTTGGCCATAGATATATTCTGTGCTGTGCTGCACAGGGTGATCTGGTTGTCCCCCCAGCCAGAACATCCACAATCCACATGTGTTTTTTATCTAATCTAATCTATTATGAACATTTGTGAAGCGCTTCTCACAGCAGAGCTATTCAGAGGCCCTCTCAGCGTGACAAGCCCGTGAAAAGAGAAAGTTCTTTATGCAGCGAAGAGGTGCAGGTGAAATCCCCTCCAGAATCCTGCTATGAATTGCAGGGGAAGGTCATTCCATAGCAAGGGACCCACAACAGAGAAAGCCTGATGCTGGGTTAGTGAGGTTTGCAACTGAGGTACGAAGAGATCAAGCCAGTCAGCAGAATGAAGAGAGCGAGAACGTGTAGAGAGCGGCTTACACATCAAGTCACAGAGGTATTTAGGCGCTAAGCCCTCCTGGGGACTTTGTAACAAACATGACTTCACTTATAGCCATTTGAAGGTATTGGCAACCATTTGGCCGCCATCTTGTTTTTTGTTTCTGACAGTGCTACATATGTGCCTTTAGTTTCATCACATTCCTTGACCTCAAAAATGTTAATTTTGACCCTGAAATCATGTTTCCATCATAAACATGACTTCACTTATAGCCTTTTGAAGATATTGGACACTATTTTGGCCGCCATCTTGTTTTTCCATACGCTGCTAAAAATGAAGCTTGCTATCCGAGATTTTCGTTTTCAGCAGGGTAAAATTAGTCTAGAAAGACCTGTTAGCAAATTGTTACACGATTTGCTTAGAACTAACAAAGTCATTTTAAAATTCCAAGCCTAGTTTATGATTAGATTTGTTATAAGGGAAGCCTTTTCATACTTTAGTAGTTTACCAGTGAAACTACTTACAGTTTTATGGAAGTGCAGTTTATATGCATTACTTTACTTCAGTTTCAGTTATGCTGAGCACAGCCATATGGTCTTTTTGCCTTATTGCATTTTATCTGGATTCCTTTATTATGATGAGAGGTATTATTTAAATGAAATTGTTTTGTTGGTTGTAGCTCACTGGTAGTGTGTTTTCCGGATGGTTTTGGACGTACGCAATGTCCTCAACTGCCAAAGAAAATCACTGTCTATGGTGGAGAGAAAGATTCTCAGGAGCTTCTCAACACTTGTGAATTGGAACATTCGTAAGTACCAGTACATACGATTCTGTGTTGTGCCAGTATCATTAATTTATGTCTATTTAACTTTTATAGACACTGTTAGACAGTGCTCTAATAGATGGCAGGATACTATTGCGTTGGAAAAGACAAGCAGAATGGGGAAAGTACAACAGATTAGTTGTCTTGAATTTTACATTGTATATCTAGTAAATAAGTAGGCCAAGTAGAATTAAAGAACTGAAACTGTAAATGGTTGGTTTATCAACCATTTCTTGTATCTGGGACCTGTTGAAGCAGGCCTGTTTCAGTCTTCTGAATTGAGGCATCTTTCGACATTGTATGGTTGCTTACTAAGTCATTCATTCTGGGATTAGAGAATGGTTTTGATGCTGAGTTCTGAATTTCTTCTGTAACAGGTCTTTGGTCAATGATTCGGTCACAGTGTATTCTGGAAAATCTCAGCACTTCCCTACTATCAAATTGGTATTTACAGGTAAATTCTTCTTTCTTTGTGTTTCTTTGAAATTATTCATTTTAATGTTCGAATTTTGTTTTTATTGATTAATTGATTATTATGTTTGTATTATGACATCCAGATAGAATCCACCCAAAGCGCTGCAGCTGTGACAGTGTAGTGGGTTGAATTGTACTGGGTGCATGTCTTGGAACTTATAGGTTTGAGGATGGAACTGAAGTACTTGTGACAGTCCTGTGGCTTTTGACCTTTATGTATTTTGACTGAGTTTCGAATTTTCCATGTGGTATTCCAAATTGAACAAAGAGGAAATGATTATTGGTGGACAATAGTCGTCACTTTGCAATGCCTGTTGTGCCAGAGGTTCCAAAAGATCACACAGATGCTGTAAATTCTTCCACTCAAAGTTTAATTAGAATCAAGCAACATTCATGCCTGGTAATATATTTTATTTACAATAAATATCAATTCAAGAAGATGTTATGCCATTTCATTAATGCCGTTATTTCAAGTGGGACAAGTAATGACAATTTCTACAGTGTTTCTTTAATTTTTCCATGGAACGTTTTTGTTTTCACTGAGGAAGAGAAATCTTGGAAGGCAAAAGATCAGATGGATTAGGTAGGAATTCTTGAAGAGCTGAGACTTCAGTTTAGGGGGAGTGGAAAACCTGTGGGGTGATAAGTAGAGGAGCCTGAGGCAGGTGACAGTGGCTTCACCTGTAGATGGGTGCAGCAAGTTTTGTTGGTGAAATTTGTCATGCATTACGGGTAAGGAACCCAAGTCAAACAGCAGGATTTAAGAATCGAGTAGCAGTCACATTCCGCAGGAAATCACCTCAACAGCACACCACCTTGTTGAGGATACTGTCTGATTATGACTGTTCCACAATCTGAACATAGACGATCTGCAATGTGCCTGGGACCTATTCTACCACGAGGCCCGGGGACACCTGGACCTGGTCTATCCCCTACGCAGAGTCACAATGACATCCGCTGACCCCAGCTTCTTCACCCCAGAGAACCAAGATCATACTCTGTAAACCGATTAGGCTGATGAGGTTGGCTCGAGTCAAAGAGGCTTCTGCCTCGGCGCATCGGATAGGCCTATGTATCGAAAGAACCAACAAAGCACACATGCGGAACATTGATCCACAAGTGTGACTACAAGATCTTTGGAGTTGGGTCAATGAACTTCTGAAGAAGAAGGGAGCGGACCCCGAGGACACCGGAATAACAGCTGCAGAACTGAATGCCCATTACACTGATACATCAACGGACGCTAACTACGTTCCCCCTAGCCTGCGACACACAGTGACCCAAAGCACTCCATTCATCACTGAAACCCGAGTCTTTAGCCTACTGGACAGGCTACATCACACAGCTGAGGGTGCAGACGGTCTACCAGTGTGGTTCCTTTCATTCATTCAGAGCATTTATAGAGCACCCGTTCAAGAAGCTACTCAGGAGTACTCCAGGCCCAGCCACGACTAAAGAAAAAGACTTGAGGGACTTGTAGAACCCTGTTGGATGGCTCACAAGTAAGGAGCGGAGCTTAAGCGGGAGGTCATTCCAGATGGAAGGGCTCACAACTGAAAAAGCACGGCGCTCTAGAACAAAGACCAAGTAATACCACTGATTACAACATTTTCTTTTGATGTGTCACTCAAAGAAGCTGTATAGAAAAACAAGAAAATACAGCAACAAGATGTAGTAATAATGAAAACCTTTTTTATGCAGAAACTTCTTTAGGTTATAGCTATCTATGTGGAGTATGTGCTGACACCAATGTTTCCAACATTCCACTTGTGTGAATGCCTTTTTCATGCATATTTCGCAGGCAGATTCAGTGATCATCATTAGTTACATTTCATTGTCTATAAATTACTGTTGCGGATTTTAAAGATTAATTATTTAATCGTTGAAATTTTAATGGATTAATTTAGGCTTGTTCGATTAATTTTTTTTATTTATTTCATGATGTCAGGTGGCCTATTTCTAGAGTAAACAATTTGAAATAACCATTTCTGTTATAACGATATTCTTCCTGTCAATGTTGCAGTGGCTAAAAGCTTAGCTGCAAATTTGTATTGAACATAGTTGTAAAAAACTTTTTTTCGTTTTTTTTTCCAAAAAACGTTTTTTTTCGTTTTTTATATTTTGCCACGTTTTTGTCCATTTTTTTTTTATGTAACTTTATTTATTTACTTACTGTCTGTTATTATTTGTTTAATTTTATTTTTGTCTGATATTTCTTACAACACAATGTAAGGGATATCAGACTAAAATAAAATAAAACAAATAATAACAGACTAGTCCTTTCATGGATTTATCTAATTTAAGTCACTATTTAGTGTAATCAGTTGAGAAATTAACAGCACAGTACAGGAAATAAAATTTATAAAAGTTATTTGAATTTCTAAGTTATCCAAAATGCAAAATATTGTTTCTTCTCCCCATGAATCGAGTTTACTACTTAACCTGTTAGACTATGACCTCTTCAATTTCTTTTACCTACTAATGGCATTTCATCATCATCATCATCAGGATCCATGGGCCGAAGGCCCGTAGGTGTCCAACGCTTGCATCGTATCCTGGGCCGAGGCCCGTTGGAGTCCAATGCTTGCATTGGATTTCATTCGTATTTTTCTTTACGAACGGAGTATCTGCACCCATCCGTTTGACCTTCGCACTTCTCGCTTAAAGAGAGTTCCAGGCTTAGGACTGGCTCTGATATCCACATGTGGTATCAAAGGCGGCGATGCCGCCCACGTTTGCCAGCTTTTTCAGGGTTCCTGCTGAGCCTGTCCACCTCGCGTAGCGCCCTAAGGTGGTACTTTAGCCAAGACCTTCACCACTGATGGCATAGCCTCAGCCGGCACTCCCCTACTGACTGTTTCCACCCCCTCACCATGTTGAGGTGTAAGTCGGACTTTGAGGGGGCATTTACGAAATGAAAACTGTTAATGACTGTATTCATATGTGTACATTGTATTCACTGTTCGTGGAATCGATTCTAATAAAATTTGAATTGTCTTTGTACACAGTAATCTCTGATTGACTGATAAACTGACTGATATTACTACATATTAAGTTCTTAAATAAGTCAGAATTGTAAGTACAATTTTTAATTAAGTGCACTCTATACTTACAAAGTTTAGTTTTTAATTTGCTTATGTCAGCATGGACTTATGTATTCAATTTAAATTTGAAAAGATTTCAAAATTTTTAATTTCTCAATTTCGTATTAAACCAAACTTATGAAAAAGAAACTAATTGTTGTAGATTAATGTTACTTGGTGTTTACTAATAAAGTTATGTTATTTGCTGATTAAAATTAAATTGTGTAAACAAGGTTTTTAATTTTAAAATGCAGTAAAAGATATAGCAAAGTCAAATTATTTTCTTGTCCGTTTGTTTCCCGTTTTTTATTTTGTTGAATAAAATTACGTTTTTTTTCGTTTTTATTTTGATTTTACTGTTTTTAACAACTATGGTATTTAATAATATTTGTTGTAAATCACAATGAAATGACACAGCATGCTTCTTTCCACATTGGAATTTAATTTTCCTTCCTTAAACAAAATGAAATCTGTTATTTTTAGGCAGTGAAATGGGATCTGGAATGCAGGTGAAGAATCTCCATATTGAAGGTTCTTTTACTGGTATTGAGAAATCGGACGTTGAAAGGGGCATCTTTACAAAGAAGGCGATTGATAGTCAGCCACTGCTGGCCAGCTATGACCCTGACATCATCAGTCAGAGATCTCTTCTGTTACAAAGGTATTGCTTTAAAAAAATACTGCAATCATTAACTCAAATTCAGGTATAACCTGGTCACAGCCGTGGATCCCAAATTTACTTTTGCACATGTGTGATAATTGGAAGATAAGGCTTATTTAGCATTATATAGTGCCGCTGTGTTAATTTCTTTTCTTGTCATTCGCCAAGCTCATTCATAGGTGGTTAGTATACCGAGTTAGCTGATATAACATGTTGGCTTCATATTTACAAATAATTTTTGTTGGTCGAGAACTCTCCAGGGTATGTATAAAACTTGTTCTATCTTCATTGCCATTAGTGTAGGTGGATCACAATAATTTATACAATTCTGTAGAACCTAAACCGCTAGACAGTGTGTAAGAGAAGAACATCAACTGTGGCCGTAGCTGGCATTCAGAGACTGCTCGGAAATAGTTAGAAACTGAAGATGTTCAGCATGTGAAAATCATGCATCTGTGTAGGCTGTTGCATTTAGCTAGGCAGAAGTCATGACTGTTGGCTCTTGCATACATGTAGAGCCCAACCATCGAACCATCCTATCTACAGTTGACACAATGTTTAGAGTTCCTGTGCTATGTTGTATTGAGAACACGGAATGACACCAGCTGAACGCTCAGTGACTGGCACTTCCTCTCAGGTGGTACAAGACACAGCTTCCAGATATCCTTCAGGCCCCAGGTCTGTGCAAGATGGGCATTTATTAGCCGATTGGTCAAAGAAGAAGTGCAGTCCCTTAAGCTAATCTGAGAGGCAGCCATGGGTATGAAGTGTTAGCAACTTCATTTTCTTAGCCTTGGCATGAGGGCGGGTGGCCAGTCCTCTCCCTCGCCGTCTCATCTTTCCACTGTCATTGTATGGTCAGTGTACTCATTACAGCTGAGTTGGGTAGGGTACAGGTGGGGCATAAATCTCGAAGGAAATTTCTGCCTTGGCAGGGATTTGAACCTCCGACCTCTCAATTGATAGTGCAGTATGCTGATCACTACACTATCGAGGACCCCCAGTGATTGGTCATGGAATATCTAGAAAAATGAAAGTTAAACCAACTTCAAAGACTACATCACCACAGCATTACAAATCAGAAATTTCTGAGTAGCAGACAGCATATGTCTTGTGATCCATGGAGTCGAAGTGGAGACCGTTCTTCCTGCGCCAGGTAAATTGATTGAACATGGGGATGGGAACCAGGCTTCAATGATACCTGATCAAATACTGTCCAAAAATGCATGAAATCTAGATTGAATCTTATATATAACTCCTAAAGTTATCCACAGGGAAGTAGAAGTCCTAACATTATAGGATTATTGAGCAGATTTTGCTCTATCGACATACAATGTGAAGTTAGCATGGTGGCCATTATGGCCACTTGCCTGTAGACCAAAGTAATAAGTGTTAATATGATATAGATTGGTCATAATTTCATGCATACTGGTCAGATGGGATAAACTTTGTCTTGAAGTATTTTGTGCTTGGTTTTTTAATAAGTGTTTCAAACCAAATATGTTATACTTGTATTTTAAATAGGCTTTATTTTAAATTTACTTAAAGACCTATATTTAAGTTTACTTGAAAGATAGTTAATATTTATATCTTTTATATCTTACTAAACTGCACAAACCCTGTTACTTATGTGGTGATTTTAATATCGATCTACTCAATATTGATTCTCATTTTTCTTCTAATGTGTTTCTTGACACCATGTCCTCCTCTTTTTTCATCCTCTTATCACTCAGCCTACCAGACTCACCCTACACTCATCGACACTTATCGACAACATTTTTACCAATGTACTTTCCTATAAAGAACTTCCTGGAATCCTCCAAACGGACATTAGCGACCATTTTCCTGTATTTGTTATTCTCGACTGGGAACTTCCGCCTTTGGCTAAATCCAAGTTTATCACTTATCGTCCGAATAATGAACTAGCTCATCTTAATTTCCAATCCATGCTTGATAATGAGTACTGGTCTGATGTTCTTCAGGTGGGCTGCCCAAATACTATACTTTGCTTAATCAATGATAAAATATTTGATATGTATAATACTTGTTTCCCGCTCACCACCCGTAAAGTCAGGATCTATAAAACTAAGCTTAGGCCATGGATGACCTCTGCTCTTTTGAAATCTTGCAAAACTAAAAATAAACTATATAAAATTTACCTTCGACATAAAACGGAGGAATCTTTAATTAACTATAAATAAAATACAGCCCGTAAAAACAAAGTTTTTTACTATATCCATCTAGTATCCTATAACGTGTAGTCTGAAAATAGTCCGCGTTCATTTTACAACATAGCACGCTTAACGAGGCAGCGCGCCCATTATTGTTGCAGCCAATGACAACGCTGGCCAATGGCAACGCTGCGTATCGGAAAAGGGGATTCCCCGATTCGAAAAGTTTAGTCCCCGATTCTATAAGCTAGCCTTTTTGGGGGAGCTGAAATTTTGATAGAATGAAGTGTGTGTGAGGGCGAGTCTATATGCCAAGTTTCACGATGATTGAATGATTGTAAGTGATCGAACTAGTCGTCGCAAGATTTGACTTTTTAGCCTGTGGCTCAATCAAGCAAGCAAGCAAGCAAGATTCCATAAAGTTAAACTAGATGGATAAAAATATAAAAATAAAATACAGCCCGTAAAAACAAAGTTTTTTACTGTATCCATCTAGTATCCTATAATGCGTCTTATGAAGCAGTTACCTCTACAAATATATAGTCCGCGTTCATTTTACGACTGCGGCCAATCACAACGCTGGCCAATCACAACGCTCCGTATCGGAAAAGGGGATTCCCGATTCGAAAAGTTTAGTCCCCGATTCTATAAGCTAGCCTTTTTGGGGAGCTGAAATTTTGATAGAATGAAGTGTGTGCGAGGGCGAGTCTATATGCCAAGTTTCACGACGATTGAATGATTGTAAGTGATCGAACTAGTCGTCGCAAGATTTGACTTTTTAGCCTGTGGCTCAAGCAAGCAAGCAAGCAAGCAAGCAAGCAAGCAAGATTCCCGCAAGTTAAAGTAGATGGATAATAAGCTCACGTTGCTATTACGTAATGGTGAAAGACTCTATTATGCCAGTATGTTTGAACTTCATAACAATAATCTCCGCAAAACTTGGAAACTTATTAAACAAGCCATGGGCCATTCCACTTCCCTCCAAACAAATGTTCCTCTCTCTATTGATAATCAACTGACCTCTGATTCTTCTCTTATTGCTAGGGAATTCAACAAGTTTTTTGTGGACATTGGACCCAATATGGCGACCAATATTCCTCTTACTTCTAGTAACTACAAGGACTATTTAAAGGACCCCAATCCTAACTCTCTCTTTTTTGCTCCTACCAACGAATATGAGATCTTTAATATTATCTCTGATCTTAAGTTAACTAGTCCTACCACCTCTTCAGATTTCTCTGTTCAGCTGCTTAAACGTTATGCTTCCTATTTAGCTTTGCCGTTGGCTCATTTGATGAACCAGTCTATCGGCCAGGGCATTGTTCCTGACTTAATGAAGATTGCCAAAGTTATTCCTATATTCAAATCTGGTAGCTCTCAAGATATGACTAACTATCGTCCCATATCGACTTTGACTAGTTTCTCTAAGATACTTGAAAAGATTGTTCATAAAAGATTATATGATTTTCTAGACGTGAACCAGATTTTATATGATAACCAGTTCGGTTTTAGAAGGAATCATTCCACTGCTTTGGCTATTCTTGAAACCATTGACCGTATTTCGGAATCTATGGACTCTCATAAACAAACACTGGTTGTTTTCCTCGATCTTTCTAAAGCCTTCGATTCGATCCGGCATGATATCCTTTTGGACAAGCTGTCACATTATGGCATTCGTGGCTTACCATTGGAATGGTTTGGTTCTTTTCTTACTAACAGATTCCAGTTTGTCTCTTATGCTGGCGCCATTTCTGATCTACTTCCCATCCTCTGTGGGGTTCCCCAGGGGTCCATACTTGGCCCTCTGCTTTTCTTAATCTATATTAATGACGTTTCTCATTCTTCTAAGACCCTTACTTTTATACTCTTTGCTGATGACACGTCTGCCTTTCTTTCCTCATCCAGAGTGCTGCATCTTTTCCAGGACATGACTCTCGAACTTAATCATCTTTCCAACTGGTTCTGTGCTAACTTTTTATTACTTAATATAAAGAAATCTAATTATGTTTTGTTCAGTGGTCCTAGGACTACCTACACTGACCTAAATATACAACCCCTACTAATAAATTCTGTTGAACTGAAACGTGTTCCTAATGTAAAATTTTTAGGTGTTATTCTTGACGAACACTTGACTTGGCATGACCATATTTTGATGATTAAAAACAAAGTATCTAAGGTGGTGGGCATTATTAACGCACTCAAGTGGAAGATGCCTTCTGGAATCCTAAGGAATTTATATAATTCGCTTATGCTGCCCTACCTAACGTACTGTACTACTGCCTGGGCTGGAGGCTCTCCAAATCGCCTTAATCCTATTTTTTTACTCCAGAAGAGATTGATTAGAATCATTGCGGGTGTACATTACCTTGCCCATAGTTCCCCACTATTCAAGTCTCTCAATTTACTCTCCATATATGATATTTATCGACATCAACTGGCTACTCTTATGTATAGGCATCAGACGGGTCTTCTTCCTCCCATATTTAAAAATTTTTTCACAACTAATTCTGACCTCCACCGATATAATACACGTAAGAAGCACGATTATCGATCTGCTTTATCTAGAATTGGGGCTCGCTCTTCCTCGGTTCGTATCACGGGTCCCAAACTATGGAATTCTATTGATCCTTCTGTACGATCTGCCCTTTCTCTTTCATCCTTCAAATATACTTTTAAATCCTTATTGGTCTCCCAGTACTCCTAACTTATCCTACTTTACTCGAAACTAATATTGTTGACTTTTAGTGATCCTTTTCCTGATGTAGCCTTTCTGTTTTTGGTTCTTACCCACCCTACCCATCTAGTTTTCCTACCTATGGGGATGACTCGATAAGCACTTTGTGCTTCTTCTCCTCATTAGTTATTATTCTATCGTTTATGAACTGATGTATCTTATCATTGCACTGTTTATACAATAACTTGTCTAGTTATCATTTCTGAACATTGTTTTAATGTATGTTATGTTTAAATAAATAAATAAATAAAATTTATACTTGTAATGAAAAATACTTTCTTGATCATAATTATGTGTACTCTGATTACTTATCAAAAATATTTTACCCATCACTGAGCACCACGGATAAGCTCTGAGTGACTTTGTAGATGCAGAGGTCAGTTGAGATTTACATGCAGAAACTTTGTTGCCAAAACGAATTTTGACTGTGGATATTGTTTTGTTTTTTCAGAGTAGTTCAACTCTTTGACAGTGTTCTAATGTACATGATGCCAATCTGGGAATATTCAGTTGGATCATTTGATTCTCTACTGGTTAGAATGAAACTATGTAGCAGTAACTAAAATCATAGAATATTGTTCTTTACAATTTGTATTGTATTGTATTGTATTGTATCTCATCGTGGGCTAAAAGTAAGAACCTGCATATCAACCACGCCAAGACCCGTGAGATGGTAGTCGTGCGACGCAACATGTCCACCCTTGCTACTCAGCCATCAGTCACCGGCGTCAAGAGATCGACGACCATCAAAATCCTCGGCGTAACAATTGGAGAGAAACTGACAGTTACGGAACATGTTGACAATATTCTGAGTTCCTGTTCCTCATCCATGTACGCACTTAAAACTCTACGAGGGCGAGGTATGCCAACACAGGCCCTACACGAGGTAACACGAGCAACAACGATGGCGAGACTGATGTACGCGTCTCCGGCGTGGTGGGGGTTCCTGAGTGGAGGAGATCGTGACCGCTTCGAACGCTTCACCAATCGACTTAGGCGAGCTGGGTTTCTGCCGCAGGAGGCCCCGACAGTTGAAAGTTTGGCTAACCGAGCTGACGACGCGCTGTTTAAGGCCATAATAAGCGAACCTAAACACGTTCTACGTCGAATGTGCCACGAGCGACAGGAGAGTCGATACAATCTGCGACTCAGGCCCCACCCCTTTGCCCTGCCAGCTAAGGACAGCAAGAACTTTTTACCACGCCAGATGTTCAAAGACATTTACTAGCAGCTGTCTGAATCCTCGTTATGCCTCACTCTCAATAATATAATCCAATCTAATTTGCCCCATTAGAACTATACCTATTAAAGTGCTGAACAGTGCATTATCCATGCAGGCCCAAGGCAATAATAGAACTATAGTCTCTAATACTATAACTGCATAATCATGCATTGATGTTACTTGTTGCGTCTTGACAGCAAGTTATTAAATAAACGAAAATACAATACAATGTATTTGAACACTTGTATATAGCGCCCCAACCAGATTTCCCATTCAGAGGCGCTCCCGACTACTCTGCGCGAACGCTGAATCGGAGTTTCACGCCGAAGCGCATGAGCGAAATTGCGAGTGAAGGACTTGCCCAGGGTCCCTACGCGCGCGACTTTGAGGTGGATCCGAACCCGCAACCCTCCAGCTGCAAGGCACCGAACATACCCCTACACCACCGCGCCCCAGTTGTATTGTGATGTGTGTATTGTGTGTTGTATTGTACTCCACGTTTATATTGCGACCGAGCCACCCGCAGTAAAGATCCGAGAAATTAATCTCTGATAATCCGACCCGACCGGGAAGCGAACCCGGGGCGCCGGCGCGGTGAGCGGGCACCAACCCACTCGGCCACTCAGGATCCTTTGTAATAATTTGTAGATTACTGGTATATTTTATAATATTTTGTAATAATTTGTAGATTACTGGTATATTTTATAATGTTTGCAACCAATTGCAAGTTATTTTGAGATGTCTCTTGATTGACTTGTGTCACCAATGCAATATACATCATTGCTTAATGCTTATTGAATTGGAGACCTGACTACAGTACACGTATATATATATATACACGCATCCTTGGCCGTTCATCTGCTGCTGATCTACCCACTAAAGCCCCATTCTCTGCCATCTGACTGCCTACATGCATGACAAAGTGGCTTCTCCACAGAGGGATCTCTGCTGCTGCCCTCCTTCCTTCCCTCCAACAGATTGCCGTTAGTTGTGTTGGCAGCTGTTTTCTGCTGAGGACCTTTGTCACCAGTTGATGGAGTTGCCTGTCAAGTCTTGCAAACTTGACACATTACCACCTTTTCTTATTAATTACTTCATTGATGACTTATTGCCATTTCTGCATTTATTATGTATACTCCATACTCCATAGCTCACAGATGTTGGCTATTGTGTTTCTTAAATGCCCTGGGCTTGATCCTGCCATCATGGCTAATTACCGACCAATCTCAAATTTACCATACCTGTCCAAAATGGTTGAAAGAGTTGTCTGTTCCCAAATGATGTCCTACTTTGAATCTAACTCCCTTTTACCTCCCACCAGTTGGGATTCTGTAGATTTCGTTCTATGGAAACACTTGTTATGCGCCTACTCACTGATGTATTTTGGGCCTCTGATCAAAAGGCAGGTAACATTGATGGTTCTTCTTGATGTTAGCACCACTTTTGACACCATAGGTCATTCTATACTATTACAGAGACCAAGTGCTTACGGAAATGAGGCAAACAAAGGTCCAGAAGCTCCAGTCACAGATTGCCAGGCAGCTTATTCCAAAAAGATGGACCAACAACAGCAAAACTCCTTTGCTGGGCCATGGAAGTTTGGACTGGCGACAACCAAATTATAGCAAAGAAATCTGTGGCCAGGAAGGAAGAGACTGAGACATAAATACATACATACAATACATACATCCAATGCATGCATACTACTTATTTGCATTTCTCTTTTGGTGGCTCCAGAATACATCAGCGAGATGTGGCTTCCTGTGTTCAAGCCAGTAACATTGTTGGGCATTCAGATGATTACAGAAAAAATTTTTTTGTGTTGACACCTGAATCAACATTTTGGTATTTCCTTCCATACTAATCTTTCAGATCCTTCAAGAACTACTACCACTTTCAAAGAAGAGAATGAAGCTGATCAATACATTGTTAAAGCAGACAGAAGATAGCAGGTAGGACAAAACTTTCTTTGTACATGGCCAGAAATTGCCATTCTAATGACCAAACACTTGTCCATCTAATGTACTTCTGCATACATATGCTGTGTTTGGTTGCAGCATCTTAACTTCAGTTGCCACTTTATAATTCACATTGTCACATTCTTTTCTGTTTATCTTGAAGTACCATAGATACTCAAGAATAAGTCGCAAAATTTTGGACAGTTTTTAAAATGTTAAGTTGGGGTACCACTTATACTTGGACCACAGCAAAATTTCACGTGTCTGCCAACCAGGTAACCACTAACAAATGTTACTTTACCTCATCACCTTGCCAATAAATAATTTCTTACTGGTTACGGTCTTAATTGTTTCTGTTATACACAAATTAAACTCATCTATTTATAAAAATTTCTTTTGTAAAGAAATTGAAGGTTCTTGCCAAAATCGAGCATTTCATTCAAGTTTTTTTATTTACAATTTCAATCTGTCCCCGAAACCTTGTTCCTATTTCTTTACCAGCATGCTCACAAGGTAAGGTCTCTCCATTAAAAATTATAGCACATCAATTTTATATTGTAGGATATTGTATTGTAAAGTAATTGAAGCTTCCTACAAAAATTGAGCACTTGATTAAACTTTTCTATATTATTTCAATCTGTCCGCGAAACCTACCTTGTTCCTACTTCTTTACTGGCACCTTCACAAGGTAAGGTCTCTCCATTAAACATTATAGCACATCAATTTTATAGTGCAGGATATGCAATTCAGACTAAAATTTTGAGGTCTGCTTGCAACATTTTAATAGTGTACACTGAAATTGAGTAAAGATAACCTTATAAACCAGAATGGCAGAAGTTGAAGAATATTACTACTGGTATATCAAGAAACCATGATAACTATGCTATATTCTATACTCCATGCTCTGTAATTGTTTCTGCCATGGTGGTGATAAATTATAGGGAATTTCATGAATTTATTGAACTCCAAAAGCATAAACTCTACATATATCAAAATAAATGTAGAATAAATTATTTAATTTATGGAATTATGCACAAATATCTAATTCATTTAGCAATACTTTAAAAGTATTGCATGTGCTCAGTACATTCACAGCGCTCTGCTTGACCTCTTGACAGCGCTAGTGCGGTCAACCACTTGCCTTGTCAGATGACACATGATTTATGGCCACGATTTATATTGGGGTCAATACATTTTCTCACTTTCCCAGCCCAAAATTTAGGGAATGACTTATGTTTGAAGCCGACTTATTTTGGAGTATATACGGTTGTTTGTAGTATGTTAACTTTGTTAAGCCAATATAATCGGGGACTAAGATTGCAATTTGGTCAAGGTAATTAACAGTTACAATTTTTAAAGCATCTTTGCCTCCTGCACAGATGGTTTGAAAGTTCGGGCAACACTCCCATTCACCTTCGCTTCTTCTCAATTTAAATGTCACTGACAAATTCTTTGAGAGCTTGTCTCAACAGTGATATTCACATACCAGTAGTTGTTTTGCTCTGTTTATGAAATCTCATCTTGTTTGAGGTTATTGTGGCAGGGAACATTTCGCAACGACAATGCAAAAGAATCTACTCTTTTTTTCGGAGGGTGACTTCCCAGTCCAGAGTCCCTCCTAGATTACATACCAAGGTAGAGAAATGAATGTGGGAGAAGAACCGAGATTAGGTCCACAGCATATATCTTTCATAGTTGAATGGGGCCACCAAACCAAATGAACTGGTTTTTGGTGGGGGCTGACCCGGCTGAGGCAAAGATGATTGATTTCAGCCAGGTCTCTAATGTCAACGATGCCCTGAGTAACCTCTGAACCATGTGGCATAATGCAGTAAATAGCACTGTGAGCCAGAGATACAGATGCATTATAAATTAGATGCAGAATCAATATTTAAGGTCTTAGGGAAAGGCCACTTTCCCTAAGCTGATCCAGTAAGCAACAAGTGGCCTGCCCCTTTCTTTAACCGAGGTCATATATTTTAACGTATTATGATTCATGATGTCTTTTCATTTTATTCGTGGTTTTTGAAATTTAAGTTAAGTTTAGAAAGTTTTTACGTTTTGAGTGTTATTGCTAATGCTGCTGAGAATGAGTCTAATGAATTCTGTTGTTCCCATGTTGCTCTTTGATGTCAAAAACTTTGTCTAGTCGATGAAGTATGACAGCCGCCTTTTTGTTTGTTTTCACTATGCTGTACTAGTCCACTTACATCTGGTTGTGAGATGGATGTAATGCTTGTCCAGACATCGTGCTCACAGACCTTTTGTCATGCTTGTCAATATTATTCACTGGTAGATTGTAAGTCAGAGTTTGTCTGAGGTAGCAGTTATGCCATCATCGTGCATATGGGTCCAACTGTCTATGGATAATATACAGTCATTGTGTCCCATAGCCAGCCATTATTGTGGCTTTTTGCTGTAATCTGACAGAAGCAACTGGCATTGCATGTGCTTAGACACCAGACAGTTTCTTACTTTTAAGAGTGCAGAACTAGGTGCAAAGATATCCTATGGAACTTTGGTATAGTGTCTGGTTTCATCAATCAGAATCAGTTAAAAATTTCAATAGGCATAGCTGATCCTGCCATCATATGTAGTACATATTATACTTGAGGAATGTGCTCCTGTTTTAGTGGATTTAGTGCTCCAACGCTGTACATCACAAGAAATCTTCTGAATTTTGTCGACAAACCTACTGCTGATGAGACTGTATTTAGTCAGATCTACAAAGGCCTGATGAAGGAAAGAGCGAATGAGGATGACAGCCAGACCATGACTTACAGGTAGGCTCTCATGACGTACAACTTATATCTGGTTACGGAATTTTAACCAGGTCAAAACTCTTATGTCTCTCTTACTAATTCATAGTGTTGCAGCTTGGCTTCACATTGTTCTGTGCTTGAAGTAGTGAGACATGAATTGGTTTTTATTCCTCACAGCACCTTTGTGAGTTACGGTACTTATAGTGTTCTCATACATACAATACATATATCAGATAGCGCGACTGCGCCATCTATCAGATAGCGTTCTTCGCCATCTTATCAGATAGGTTGTCTATATACCTGTCTATGAAGTCGGATTCTTCCGTATACATTTCTTTATTTCATTCTCTGCGAATGTCTCTTGATGAGTAACAGTTCGATTACATGTACACACGATTGTTCTAGATACACTGTCGATGATGAGATAAGACGAACGCCTAGTGTCTGCTGAACACTAGACATGACAGTCTAATACAGAATGCTCAGTCTAATCTGCTGGCGTATCTTTCTGCATCACTGTTCACTGTCTGTACTCTCTACCGACTGCTGTCTGACTGCCTGACTGCTCCTGTTCTGTGTCTACTCCTTTCTTTATTCTCAGACATTCGGAAGCGTCGGGTAAAGGTACATTCATGATTGGTCAGTCAAACTGTGGGACCTATACCTTGGATCCCTAGATTGACATTACCTAGGTCCTAGACCACTGGAAGGAGTGGCCTCAGTCAAACCTTACCTATTCTACTTAACCAATGTGCAGCTCTTTCCAACATGGATGGATGACCTTTCCAGCCAATTCTGGAATCCAACATCTGTGGTTCATCTATTATCTTCCTCGAAATGATATGATATTCTCGGTAAACCGGCGTTCTTTAGAAGTCGATGGTGGACTAGCCTACAGCAATAATTCTTTATCAGGAGACTGTCATCACATCTCCTCTTATTTCCGATCCTAACTCTGTAGGCGCCATGAGCTGCTACTTCTATTACTGGTATATGTCTGCGGCCAGTGGATTACTGGTTAATGCAGTCCTGTCAGAATCCACTGTACAGATCGTCATGGTCTTTATGCAAAAACTGAAGGAGGTCGTATTACTATATTCTGTGCAGTGGAGTGGTTCAGAAAGTAGTTCTGTACAGCAGAAGAGGCATTCTGTGATGTCATGCTGATAGCACTGATAGCACCATATAATCTGGTCACTGCAGGTGACCAGAATTATAGCTCACTGGCTATGTAAAGCTAAGTTACTTTACATTACCCTTCAAAACCTATATACTAAAACTAACTGTGTGATACATACATACCTACATGGATACATACATTCCTGAATTTAAAATACGATGGATTGTCATCGCTGTCAGTTTAATCAGTCTAGTGTGCATTTGCAACAAGGTGGCCTTGGAAGGCCTTTGCTTCGACAGAATTGGTTTTGACTTTGTCCAGATTTCAGTGATCTTTCTATAATGTATTAAACTGTAGCAAAGATCGTCATGGTCTTTATGCAAAAACTGAAGGAGGTCGTATTACTATATTCTGTGCAGTGGAGTGGTTCAGAAAGTAGTTCTGTACAGCAGAAGAGGCATTCTGTGATGTCATGCTGATAGCACTGATAGCACCATATAATCTGGTCACTGCAGGTGACCAGAATGTAGTATGCTATAGAAACTGACACTAATTTTGAAAATAATCTTTGCTCCAGTTGAAGGCAATGTAAATATCTCAGTGTATGATATATTTAATCTACTTTAAAGAAATGTGAAGAATTCTGGATTCTTTATTTTTATGGAAAAGTTGCTTTTATATGCCATCCAAAATGTTATTGAGTTACTTGAAATACTTTATAGCTATAATAAAAAGGGAAATTTTTTACAGTATTTGAGATAGCCAGATAACCAATGCTTTGTTAACAAAACTGATGCAGGCATGTTATGTCCTTTAATATATTTTTATTTGGCAATTTCATGTATATTAAACTTTTGTGTATATGCAGGTAGTTTTATATTTTGTTTATGCAGTAATCATAATTACTTGTACTGTGAAACACTGTTAACATGGGTGGTCAATGGGAGGCACGCTGTTGGAACCGCACGTTTTGCATGCGTGGCATAACATGTCTGCCAGATAGGTATAGCAGTAACGTACAGGGATTGCCTACCTTTGCATGAATGCGTATTCAGTAAATCTCGAACATTATTATTAGCTAAAAAATACTTTTGCTCTGCTAAGTACAAATGCACATGCATTTTTGTAAATGCAGAAGAAAACAGAAAAGAAATAATTATTTTACAGAAGGCAACGTATCAAAGGCTTCCATGAGCCCATAGGCGTAGCTACATTGAGGCACGAGGAGGCAGTTGCCTCCTCTTGCTTTTTATATACTGGAACTTCTATTGACTAATGACCACAATGACCAGCATTTTGCCAATGGTCTGTGAAGTTGCCTCCTCTTGAATTTAAGTCTCGCTACGTGCCTGCATGAGCCTTGAAAATGAGAAAATCTACGATGTTTACCCTAGTCGCAAATAATGGTTGCTATGGACAATGACAGAGAGCGAAGGGAGCGGATGCATCTGTTGAGGCGGAAGGGCGTACCCCAGAAGGAGTTGCTGCCAAAGACTCAGGCATGGCTGATGAAAGAAAGAGAGCATCAAATCTGTTAACCTAGTTGCCGACGTGCGTCGATGTTTGCTGAGGAATCCATGTGCGCCAATGGAGAGGGGGTCGGCAAATCCTGTCGAAGGCTGGTTTCCTCCTTTACCTCGGGTTCCACAGCAGCACATCGAGTGTTTTCCTCTCGGTGGAGGACAACTGACATGGGCCATTGGAGTGACCTCGACCTTTAGTCACTGGAGGCACTTAAATCTACTGACCAACACACGACGAATACTTTTTTGTGCATCTATGTAACGAATAGTCGGACATGCTTCGTCTTCTACCGGTGAGGGACTGCTCATCGGCAGTGTCATTGTGTTTGCGAACGCTGTCACCTGTCGTCGCTCTACTCTATCGACGCAACTTCGCTCAGAGACTCTGAACATCCATGCCATCTTCAGCTGTCGGCGGGAATCCATTGGTTGGTTCCACGTGTGTGCGTGAGCCTGCCACTGGTGACTCTTTCAGCTTACTGTGCATTGTTTTGCTAACTGATGTAATATATTCGTTTGTAATGACATTTAACATCATATAGGCTAGCACAGAGAGAGCCTCTGAGTATATCTTGAAGGGGCACTATATAAATGTTCAATTACATTACATTACATATGAAAACTTGCAAATGCCTTTTACATATGAATGAATGACTACGACAATTTCTACAGCGCCGTAATACGGCACATGCCGTTACAAGGGCGATTTAACAAGTTCAACACTGAATCAGAGATACGCTTTTTCAAAGTAATATGTCTTGGAGCCCGGACTTGAATGACTCCATAGTAGGTGCAGATCATAGTGAAGGTGGAATACCATTCCAGCCACAGAAAAGGCACGATCACCAAAGCCTGTTCTTGATTTCCGCACCTGCAGATCGCCCTTCGCCTCAGGTCTCAAAGAAGGTTCTGCTCTGGTCGACGACACACTCACGCAATACTCTACAACAGTGCTTCCCAAACTTTTCAGTGTCACGAACCGGCAGAATTAACTTTTGAGTGTGATGGACCGGCAGGAATTTTTCCTCTGCAGGAGGACCGGTGCCCAATTTATTGATTTTTTTCTGTTTTTCGATAACCTAAAATAGATTCCTCAAATATGTGTTAAAATTAACTTAAATGCATATTTAGCCAATTCTATGACTCTATTGCCCTTTAACTGCTAGTATAAAGAGTGTGTTTTATGAATTAAAAATCTTTTTAATAGCCATATCCTGATTCCGAGACAATTTGAACAGTTTCTTGACTCACTCTGCGGACCGGCAACTGAGGGCTCGCGGACCGATGCCGGTCCGCGGACCACCACTTTGGGAAGCACTGCTCTACAAGGTATCCCAGCGCCGCACCATGCAGGGACTTGTACACAAGTAGTGCATGGACTAATTTAAGTATATGGAGCACATTCGGTTGGAACTTTAGGCTACATACAGCTTTGAAATGAGCCCAAGACCAGGATGTTTGGATGAAGACGATGACGACATATGATGCTGTACTTCGTTGGCTCTAATACAGGGGTTTTCAAACTGTGGTACACGTACCCCTGCGGGTATGCCAGGCGTCGCTAAGGGGTACGCGAAAAAATTAAAATTTTCTATAAGTTTATGGACTTCATGTCCATCTTTCTTTCATTAGCTATTCTATATCGACCGTTCGCTTATTTTTCTGTACATTTCTATGAGTGTATGCCATCGGATGTAGTGTTGCCGGCTGATTTTTCAGTCCAGGGAAGAGACCAGTTTGTTGAACTATCATGTTATGGTGGATTGAAGAACGAATTCAAGAAAGACATGTTGTGTGATATTTGGCTGAAACGAAGAGCTGAATATGGATTAATTTCTGACCAAGCTTTAAAATTTTTGATTCCTTTCAGCACATCATATCTGTGTGAAACAGGTTTTTCAGCTATGCTTGTGATCAAAAACAAATACAGAACAAAGCTTGAACTCGAACCAGATTTGTGTTTGAAATTGACAAAATATTAAACCAGATATTGTAAATCTTGCTTGTCAAAAGAAGCCCACTGCTCACATTAACACTTTCTAATAGTGATTTTATTTTTCCTTTTGTTCTTATGACTATATTCTTAAGTTAAAATTATATTACTTTAAAAAATTTTTCTACCTATGACTAAAACCCGGTTTGCTCCAATGATTAAACGGAGTTGTTAATTGCAAGGGGACTTCACGCTCGCATGTTGTTTTTGATCTAACCTTGTTGGGGGTACGCCAAAATTCAATTTTTTTACCTGGGGGTACAATAAAAAATAAAGTTTGAAAACCGCTGCTCTAATCGAGAAGGTTAATTGTACAATTTTATCATTATACACTTCTTGTAGTGTCATCACAGCCTTTATTATTGTTTAATTATTGTTGTTCAAATTGGGTTCTTTCATATCAAACTATTATGAATTGCTTAGTGGCAGCCGATGTTTTGTGATTTCTGTAGGTTCTCATCTGAAGAGAATCAGTGGTGGAGATGTATTTTCATTGGTGAAGGTATTATCGACCAGGGCGGTGGATTCCGAGATACACTATCAGACATTGCAGAAGAACTGTGTCCATGTGCAGCTGACAGTCCTCTTCTGTTGCCGTTTTTCATTCCATGTCCTAATCAGGTTGGCTGTTCTTCACTAGTTACACATTAACGACGAGAGTCTACTAAAATCAACTGGGAAACCAATGCAGCTCATCGTTAAAGTGTTAACTAATGAATGTCTGTGATGAAATACAGATGGCGCTGTTCTTTCAGTGTGCAGTCTCCAAATTGGTCATTTTTAAACTGTGTTTATTAGATGTCTGTGCACCAAAGTCCAATTAGCAATTTGTTAATAAAGAATATACTTATTTACGCACTTACTTATTTCAACACTTAAGGACTCTGTTCACACAGGTTTCTAAAGGAAATCAGATTAACACTTATTGGATCATTGTGTATTATTTTGATATTTAATCGTGACTAAGACTTCTAGAATCTTTTCTGAAACCTGAGACTTCTGTCACGCCATTATTGTAATGCACTTCTTGGAGTGTAGTCCGTGTCATACCGTTTCACGTATTTGTTTGTATTGTGGATAAGCAGAGGATTGGTCATTATTAGGGAAATGCATCAAAGCAATCACAGTCACCATAATTAAAGATGCATGACATGAAAAGATAGCTTTCTCATTTTTCATTTCTCATACCAGTCTACCTATCCAGGTGTTCAGGCGGTGGTGGAGGACAGTACAAAACAGGATGGGCAAATGATTATATTATTATTATATTAACAATTTTGACTATCAAACAGAACCTTTGTAAAGATGTTGTCAGTTAACGTGGCTGTTGAGTGTTGAAGCAGTTATTCTGGTGGGCCTTAATACTTTGTGTAACAGTTGATAAGATATCAAGGTCTTAACATTGGTTGGGTAATGATGATCACTTCATAACAAATCAGTAAAGAAATCTCCATCCAGTGTAATTTTCCTAATTTACCTTGATAACTGAGACACTATATGAACAATATCCTTACTAAACTGGTCTATATGAACACCAGATGGGTGATACAAGGTACCTATCACATATCGATGCCATTCGTTTGGTTCAGTTTTACGAACACACATTTAAATAGACTCATCAGTGTCTGACAGCAAGTATCACTGGCTCAGATCATTGTTGAACCTAATTGTCGTGCTAGTTATTGCATAGCAACAGCAGCACTTGAAGCGCCAAGCAAGCAATGCATGGGTGTAAACAGACAGACATATTATGCAGATTATAACTTTACTTCTGCTGTAGCGAATTATAAAAATGCCTCTGCAATAGTTACGGGATGACGTACTTTACCAGGAGATGATGCACAGTAGAGCAACATTGATTCATTCTTCTCTTAATTGTATTTCTTTGTTATTGCTCCTCCACTTTTTAGCAGGAATCAATTTTTTTAGCAGTCCTGCTGACTACTGAATTCATTGACTTTGGAAGGAAGTCTGTATTTGTCAGTGTTTCTCCATTTTATATTTTAGCAAAGTGGTGTTGCCAGCAACTACAGAGATGCTTATATGCCTAACCCAGCATGCATGGAGTTTAACAAATATGAATGGATTGGAAAACTCATGGGTGCATGTCTTAGAAGTGACGAGAACTTGGTAATTGATTGTTTTGTTTGACTTTATCGCATAACGTCAAAGCTTCTGCTTTTATGCTGAAAGTATTTATGTGCCTTAGACTGCAGACCTACACTGCTTTGCACATTTCTTCATATTAAACTGAAAATCCACTAACCAACTAATTGACTGCCTCATTTTCTTATGATTGCTTATTCATTATTGCACTATAGATGAGTTTTAGTTTTTAATTAGTTTTTTAGTCATTTTACTGAACTTTTAATTTACATCTTTAATTGCTAATTATTACTTCGTTGTATTATAGCCTAATTAATTATTGTTTTATGCTGTATGTCCCATTGTGCGTTTGGAAGTGGTGTAGTAAAGAATATACTTACTTACTTACTATGAGACATGTTTTAAACTGGATTCTTTGTTCTTGAGCAAGTCAGTTCAGTGTTTGCTGTACAGAGGTTTTGTGATGAAATTTTGGTTTTTTGCTATAGCCCTGAAACATTTGTAATTCATGCAGATTTGTCTTTGTGATGTCATTTAAAACAAAAGAGTTAGTTGCAGGAATTATGACGAACTGGAGTGTTTAGTAGTGAAATTAAGACATTTTTAGGTACACAAGGTCTTTCTCTGCAGATATAAAAATGTATAAGAAAATGAAGAGACTGATTATAAGTAAGCCAATCAAATTTGAGCAAATACTGGCATGAAGAACCTAAAGAAGGAATTCAGTTTTGGTCGGGTGTAAAAGAAGCTTATTGATTGAACACCAAGTTTGTATATCGCCGCTACTGTCTTTTCCATCTGAAACTTCCCTCCACTTGTCTTCAGCTTCTTCGAACCAGCAACTCTGCCTGAAATTTATAGCTTATTATTTTGTCCTGAACAAGCATTGTGCTCTGGACCTGACTTCTGCTGTGGGTTATGGTTTGACTTCTCTTGAAGCGACCATTGATTGACTATGATAGCAGCACTATATATGTGTTCTGATTACACTCCATCAATGTACATGTATGAAAACTTGCAAATACCATTTGCATGGTCAGTGGAACATTATTAAGGAGTTTTTATATAGCACTCCCTCAAGGTAATCTACTCAGAAGCGCTCTTAATTCAACCACGGCTAATTAAGGCAGTCTTTAAGTTAGCAAAGAACATGGTAGTGTGGCTCTTAAGCGCTAGATGGAGCACAGGAAGGAGTCCATTCCAGGTCATAGGACCAGCAACTGCTTAATATTAGTCCTCGAGCGAGAGACTAGGAGTTCAGTTTGATCAGCCGATCAGAGAGCAGATCAACACCAGAAACCTCAAAGCAATGTTGGAGACAATGCAGAAGGAGAGAATGGTTCACAGTATCAAAAGCTTTTGTGATTGCTAAGCCAGTACTGACTGAATCGATCAGTGTACACATGTACCAGTGTCTTTGAGTTTTATATGCATGTATTTAGATATTTATGTAGCTCCTTTTGAGGGTCTTTGCAAGGCATTGGAACATAGCTATCTAACAGATCAAACAGGTGCGGTGCGTCTTAAGATTGACTGAAAATTTCACTAGCTGCATCGGTTCGAACAGTTCAGATATTTGATGCAAATGTTGTTTTGATGTCTTTTCTCAGGCCATGACTTTGTCGTCATTCTTCTGGAAGTTGCTGGCAGAACACAAAGTCTCTTGGGCAGACTATATGTCAGTTGATGAAACCCAGGTCTGTCTTGCTGCTACTGCTACTGCTGCTGCGGCGGCTGTTCATTATTCTAATCATCTTGTAATAACTATAATTGTCCATCATCTTTTCATTTACCAGTTTATCAGGGAACAGAGTTCAGGCAGTCATTTGCTGTGTCAGTCATTCAGTTTGACTCAGTCATTTGCCTTTTGCTCTGTCACTTTGGTGCACTGTCATTGAATCTACAGTTTGTACCCATTAACCTGAAGTCATTGGGGAACAAACCCATTGAAACCACTTGTAAACCAGGCCATGGCTAAATGGCATGATGCTGAATTAACATAAAATATTCTCTGTCTAAACCTTACACACTACAGCATGCCTATCTAACATAAATTTATTCATTCAGCATAATTAGAATTACGTGACATGTAGCTTTAGAAACTAAAATTAAAATCAAAATATTAAAAATTGATTACCATTGCTGTATTTAGCTCCCTGTAAATGCATGGCTGTTCTGGAAAATTCAGTTTCAGGAAGAATTGTTAGCTAGGTTCTGCTGGTTAGGTGTGTTTGTGATGACCACTCTATATAAGCCTTGGGTAAAGAAGGATCGCAGAGCTTGGCAGTAGAATTTTGATCTGATGAGATCCTTTGTGTGTTTGGTTTGGGAAGGCAAGTCTCCTTTTGTTTAGTTACTGTATACACTCACCCTTAAGTCGAGTTTTTTTGGACAATTTTGAAAGTCCAAAGTTGGGGGCCACCTTATATGAGGGGCAAGCCAGAATTGCAAGATTTATCCATTTATTTCTTTATTGACAATGGTAAAGCCTGCGTGTCAGTATGCCTTGAAAGTGTGCAGTCTTCAACACCAAAGACCACCAGCTACTTCTTTCAAGACTCAACAAAAGCTTCGGTGTCTCTGGGACTGCCTTAAACTGGTTAGCTTCTTACCTGGGTGACCATAGTCAGTAGGTAGGCATTGGTACCGCTCTGTCTAAGCCCATACTTTGCACTGCTGGAGTACCACAGGGATCTGTCCTCGGCCCTTTATTATTTGCAGTCTTTACTTCCCCAATGAGTTGTATAGATAAGCATTTTGGAATCCAATTACAACAGTACACAGATGATACTCAGCTGCATATTGCTCTGTCACACACTGACCAGTCTGGTAAACTAAGCTTGAGGAGTGTCTGTCATCTATGTATGCATGGTTCTGTTTCAATGGTTTGGCCATAAACCCAAACAAGTCTGAGGCAATTCTGTTCGGTTCATGCCAACGCCTGCGTTCTTTCCCTTCACTTTCTAGTGTCGACCTCGCAGGCACTGCTGTGCCAGTTTTAGATACTGTCAAAACACTTGGGGTAACCCTGGAGCTCACATTCCAACTGCACATAACAAACCTGTGAATCTTGTTTCTATCACATCAGGGCAATACGTCACATCAGGTCGGCTCTAACTAAGAATATATCTCAAACTATAGCCTGTTCACTTGAATCCTCTAAAAACACGCATCGACTTATGTGCGGGTCGGTGACCCGTCAGAACGGCCCAGGACAAATCGGCCCCGACATAACGGGACAAATGGACCCCGACAAAACGGCCCCGACAAAACAGCCCCGTCAAAATGGCCTCGACAAAACAGCCCCGTCAAATCGGCCCCCTTCAAATCAGCCCCGTCATATCGGTCCCCGTCATTTCGGCCCCAGTCATTTCGGCCCCCGTCATATCGGCCCCAGTCATATCGGCCCCATACAAAATATACAATGTTCCTGCTTGTTTTCGGCGGTCCTGGCAAACCCGGGCCATGTTCTCCATAGGTTTCTTCCTCCAAAAAAGCTGTTGGCCTATTCCCTTCGACCCCGGTCACATGACCGTGTTTTACCTTTAGCTAATCATAATATGAAAAAAACTTTTATAGTTAGAATGCTTTATTCATATTGACTATTGATTGTTTATTGTTTATTATATATGATGTATGTACACCAGAATGCGGATTGCAACTGGTTCAATAAAGAATATACTTACTTACTTACTTAAGTACTGACAAACTACATGTATGTTGAAATGAGGCCTCAAGCGACGGTTCAGCTGGACAATCGACTGCGGGCCCATCGTCTAGTGCTAACTGGTTGGCGTATTTAATTATTTAAATGCTTTCAATGACAACTATCATAAATCCAACTTCTATTTACGCATCGAATTATTTTTCATAAATTCAACTTCCATTTTAACGCCAAAATTATTTTCAGCAATCCAACTTCCATTTTAAACTGACCACATAAAATAATTTGGCAACGTAAACTATGGTTTTACCAATCCGAGTTCTATTTACGCAAAGAATTCTTTTCATCAATCCAACTTAAAAGTACTTGGGACATGGGATATTTTGTGAGGGCCGATGTGACTGGGGCCGATATGACGGGGCCGATTTGACGGGGATTTGACGGGGCCGATTTGACGGGGCCGATTTGACGGGGCCGATTTGACGGGGTCGATATGAAGGGGGCCATTATGACGGGTGCCGAAATGACGGGGCTGTTTTATCGAGGCCATTTGGACGAGGGCCGTTTTGTCGGGGCCGTTTTATCGGGCCCATTTGTCGGGGCCGTTTTGTCGGGGCCGATTTGTCCTGGGCCGTTCTGACGGGGTACCGTCGCGGGTCATAGACTTTTCCCAAATCCAAGGTCAAAATTTTAGGGGTCGACTTATGCGCAACATCGGCTTGTAGGAGAGTATATACGGTAAGAGCTTACTTTGAGTACTACGTAGTTAGCTGTCTGTTTATTGTCTACATTGACCAACAGAAATGCTTATTTAAGGAAGGCTGTGGTAAGTCACTTTGCTCGAGAGTTTGTGAAGATACTGTTATATTGTCGAATGGTGGTGCAGTTTTTGTCAACAAGGTATAATTGTGCTGAGACGTAACTTGACAAATTTACGTAGGATTCAGACATCTGAAGCAATAGTTTTCAAGGTGAAAGGATCAAATGTATTGAACACTAACTAATCTATTGTCAGCAAGCAGACCATTTTAGTAACATTTTTTGACTAGCCTTTATCTAGTTGACCCAATGGCATCCTAAATTGTTCCTGATATCATTTATGTCATCATTTGAAAAGTCTATAAATTGTTAGCCCTGATGTCACTTACAGTATTGTTGGTCCTGCTACCCTTAAATACATGAAGTCATTCAAAATTAGCTCTTGATCTGACCATGAATTGCTGAAAATCATGCCAGACTTAATCTTTGTTCACCGTCATGGTCCTTTCAGGCATAATATTTCTGCTACTATTCCACTTGGGAAAATTGTAGCCTATTTATAACTCCAATTAATGATTAACTGGTTCACATAGGATAAATACTTGTTCCTAACATGTGCTGCATTAGTAAATGCACCTGTAATGTTGCAATTTTGTACCTGTAGCCTGTGTGGAAAGTTATGTTGACGTATTGGGTTTGTGGCACACAAAGAGTTAACAAATCTTCGTACTTTGACCTGAGTATGTCTGATTTGGTTTCAATTGTCAATTTCACAGGTCATGACAATGAATGAGATTGAGAAAATGGACACAGGTTCCTACGATTCCTACTTTGGCGGAATGAGGACATGGACTGTGGTGCTGAGTGATGGTACTGAAGTACCACTGAAGCCTAATGGTAACCAGCTGACTGTGTTATATGAGGAAAGACTAGAGTATGTGCAGCTTGTGAGAGAAGCACGACTGAATGAAACCAAGCTGCAGGTAGGCCGAAGACTAAGCTATGTGTACTCTGGTGATATATAGAGTGATGTCTACTCTGGTTATATATGTATTCTATCCTTTGCTTATCAGCATTTGACATTAACTGCAGATTTTGTCATTCACCTTTTAGTCAAAGTTTGCTGCTGTTGAGCTATGCCAAATAAAATGTTAAACATATTTTATTTTTCCAAGATGTTTTAATCTTATTGAACATGATGCAGTCGACAGGATTGCATAAAGGGTTCAAAAGTTGTTTTAACGAACTTGACAAACTTTTTATGAACTTTGAAATCTGATGAGAATGACATGAGCTAAGGCAAGAGAATGGAACAGCCTACCTGATGCAACCCAAACAGGTGGAGGGAGACACACGAAGCAATGTCCACCTAGCTACAGCACTTGTAGCAACAAGTAGAGGAGTGGAAACAATGATCAGACAAACCCCATGATGAACAACATGTTGCAGTAGAATGCTATGCTTTGCCACTCCTTTTGCAAGCACTGCAATGGCAAGGTCAGTCTTCAAGGGTGTTCAAACCCTTACTGTTGCTGCTCAATCACCTGGACCACACATTCTCTGCCATCCAGTGTAAGTCACTCTGCTATCAGATATCTTTATGATCTAATGATCCACATCGATGTGCTTGACTGGGTAATAGTTTTCAGCCCTGTGGACATGTGTTTCAGGAATTCCAGGCCATCTTGGAAGAGTCAATCACTATCGAACCCTATGTACTATATACAGCCATTCTCCAGACTACAAGTCGCTCTTTTGTATAGGGCAGTGATGCAAAAATAGCGAAAAATTTTGTAAATGAATACATAGGTCTCACTGGGAGGCAGATATGGCACACCCGTTCACAGATAATCAAGCACACATTGGGATTCAAACCACCATGACCACGTGTTAATGGACTTCTTAGTAACAGCCATTCCAAAATACAGTAGTGTATGATTTACATGAGTCGTAGTGTGGCTAAAGAGACAGGCTATTTAATATGGAGGCATTTGCATTGTAGCCTGCTTGAAGACAAATTTGTACAATTACTGTGAAAGGCCACATTGCTGTCTGTTTATGGATATAAGTCATTGTGATTTATACTAGACAATTTATGTTTCTGGCTGCAATAACATCTATATCGTAGAATGGCAATAAGTGAGCATAAGTATCATAAAATCAATGTTGCTGCAATATACTTTAATTGTACTTAGCGTTATCAGTGTCATTTAATTATCATCGTCAACATTACTATTGTCTACTTTCAGTATTTTGTTAGTTTTCTCTGTTTTCATAATAAAGGCTTACCAGTCATCATCATTACGGGTGTTGTGATGACCACTGCAGCTGTTGCAGTAATTTCATGATGTAGGTGGAGGCCATTCGTAAGGGTCTGTTGCAAGTCGTTCCAAAAGCGGTCCTTAGGCTTCTGACATCAGATGAACTAGAAATTAAAATCTGTGGCTGCCCTGACGTCTCTTTTGAAAATCTGCAGAAACAGGGTTCGTATTAAACTCTTTAAGAGTTGCTGTATAAATTTATATAAACATTAGCCATGTTTAAGTTTCTATTTAATGAAGCTGTACCAAATATTCTTACTCAGCTTTGTTCTGATCCAGTTCAGTTGAAACAGGTTAAATTTTGATGGTGATCAGTGTTTAAAATATAACACTATTTTATAAATATGTAAAAAAGTAAACTGAAGCAAATTTTGTACAACCGTACATAAAATAAAACTGGAAGCAAACTATAAAGAGGATAGCTGTAAATGCATAATGAGAACATATTATGCACATGAAAATATGTGTTTAACAAGCCGTACGCGAATGGAAACTAAAGAGAAAAAGAAAACCGAAATTATTAACAGGTCCATTAGTATGCAAATCTAGATAACAGAATGCTTGGTGTGCAATCACATTAGCAGTCTCAAGTATTTAACAGAAGTCATATCTGTTTCTTAAATAGTTTGACATTAGGTAATTGTCAGATGTTTACAGGTAGCGCGCATTCCAAACTGACGGACCAGCACATTTAATATTGACTAACTGGTTATTAGTTCAGGCAAAGCTCTTGCAGTAGTTCCCTCGTGCTGTAGTGGAATCAGAGTTACAATCAGAACCATTTTCAAAGTTGCCATCAAAGACTGAGGCAACAATTTGTGTTTGCAGTGGTACATAGATTAAAAAATCTGAGCCATATTTATGGCGCTAATCTGTACGATGTTTAGTGTAAGGGCACGATTTTCAGGATCAATTGCAGGCAAGTTTTTGGCAGTAATCCTAATGATACATCGTTGCAATGCTGATGGACATTTCAAGCGAGAAAAATAATTTGGGGCCCACAAGAGATTGCAATAAGACAGGTGTAGATATATTAACAACTGGTAGTCAATACATTTCCAGGTAAAACTTGATGCATACATGAATGGACTCCAATGCATTTAACAATTTTTCCTAGATATTTGCACAACGTGCTCTACCCATGTTAAGTGTGAGTTAATATAAACTCCGAGAAACTTGCTAGAATTCAACTGTGCACTATATTGATTATCAATTCAAATATTTAGGCATGTGTTACATAAACGTAAAGGTAGCTCGAATCCAGTCAGCAACTAAAACAACTTCTCAATTGACAGACTCAATCAACACATCTAATGATTTATGAGACAAGGAAACGTTGGCATCATCAGCAAATTATATAAAATAAAGCACGTTGGATGTGTTTGGAAGGTCATTATGTAATGTAGAAATAAATGGAGGCCTAAGATATGGCCTTGCAGCACTTCATAACTGATTGATTTGATGTTGGATTATTCCAATATAGGTAACTTGTTTTCTATCATGGAGGTAACTTCTAAACCAACTAAGTGGGAGTCCTTGTGTCCTACTGTCCTTGTGCTCCATAGAATTCGAGCTTCCTTAGTAGAATCACATCTTTAAGTCATGGTTTTTTCATGAACTTTTAAACTTATGAAATTAAAAATGTTGATTGCCCCGGCATACAATCTGGACACTGAAGAGAATGATAAACAGAAAGACGTTAAAGGTATTCTTGCGGCTGAGGATGATTGATTTGAATTCTGTCCAGTTAAAATATTAGTCTTTGAACAATGTTAAAAATAGTATAGGGCTATAGGCTTTACTTAATTCTCACAGTGGCTAGAAACTCGAAGACAAACTGTTGTTAGTTATGTGGAAAATCTTTACCAAGAGATAAAAAAATTGGATGGCTTACACAGCATGTGCTTAATATGACTTGATGATGCATATCATGTACAACTCATTTTGCACTGCTCGAGAAACCACTGACTGTTGCACCAGCTGCCTAAAATATTTGCTAGCTACTTCGCATAATGCCTGATGAGTTAACATTTTGAATAAAGATGAAGAATATTTATTAATTAACCGGCAAATTGATCGTTGGCATTGGTCATGATTTATCATCTGTTCTGTCCTAATTGTTATTTGGCAAACTTTCCATAGATTTCAGTGATGTACAATTTTACAAGCTTAAATGAAGAGAAAATTGGAGGCTTTCAGGAAATGCAGTATTTCTCAACTATTACTTCTTGGAATTCATAAATAATAGTGATTATGGTTAAATATAGTAAGTTCATGCATGGCTACTTTTTGTTTTATGTGATGACAGTAAGAGATTAGTCAAAATATTTCCAAGAGTCGTGGGTTCTGAAATTGCTTATAGGCTATAATATTGTTAGTTAATTTTTTGACAAATTGTATTGTATTGTATTTGAACACTTGTTATAGTGCCCCTACCAGATTGCCCATTCAGAGGCGCTCCCGACTACTGCGCGGACGCTGAATCGGAGTTTCACGCCGAAGCGCATGAGCAATTGCGAGTGAAGGACTTGCCCAGGGTCCCTACGCGGCGGCTTTGAGGTGGATTCGAACCCGCAACCCTCCAGCTGCAAGGCACCGAACATACCCCTATACCACCGCGCCCCAGTTGTATTGTGTTATAAATGTGTTGACAAATGTGTTATATTGAACAAGCTGCCTAACAAGTTGTGACCTGAGCTTCTCAGCCTCTCTTTACCTCTTTTCTGCAAACGATTGAAGACCATTTTGTTTGATTGTGGTGTCGTTGTGTTAGGTCTGGAGCTCCTCTGATGTGTCTCTTAAAGTGACGCTCTACAATCCTCTCTAGTAGCATCTCTACCTCTTTCTCTCGCCTTAAAACCTTCCATTTTCCTCGGAGTACCTTGCACTGGGAGCGCTTCTGAAAGGCTTATGCTATGAGAAGCGCTTTATAAATTATCAAATACAATACATTACACTACAATATATAAATTTTGCAATTACCACGATAATTAATTTTTATATGTGCGTTGTACTGCAATATTTTATACTTGTTCTGGAACAATTTTTTTGGTATAATGCAAATCCATCAGAGCCTGCAAAAGCTTCCTTTGAATTTTAGGTGATCAACTTTTAGCTGATAGTTTTCTCTGATAACTTTGAGATGGATAAACAGTATAAGTACTGTTTTTACATAACTTGCAATAATTGTGTAATTTTATTCTTTTCTCAGTGGTTTTTGGTAATGCATCGATGAAGGATTCCGAACCAGTGAAGCATCTGTGGAAAGTTCTGGAGAATTTTACCAGCAATGATCGAAGCCAGTTTTTACGTTTTGTCACAGGCAGACGTCGCTTACCAGCTGCTGTACATGTCGACTTAGCGTATGTAAACTTGTACAAACATTTTGTCACTCTGTACTTACCATGGCCTTTGAATTTGAAGAATTAGGAGGAAACTGTATGGTTTTTGTGTTTATAAATTACCCACAGTTCACATTGCAAGCCATAATGAGATGCAGTCTGATGTTGTGCATTTCAAACTAGGATCTCCCTTTCTGTACACCTTAATAACTTTCTGTTTCTGTAACAGTATTCGCCATATGTAACAACACTATGTAACAACACATAGTAGCTGTGCAGTAGGCCTAGCTATCTTCAGCACTGTACCATGGCACTGTAATTCCTAATGACTAATTTTAAACAGTAATAATAATAATAATAACGACAATTTATATGGTGCCGTAACGCGGCCATACCGCTACAAGGGCGCCTGAAACAGTGTAATTTAGTATGATGTAGCCATGGCATGTGAAATCTCATTGTTTATGACTGACAGAGAGTTGGTGGCTTAACAGTGCAGGTCTCAACAGTGCGGAAGCGATTAGGTCCTGCACTGAGGATGATTTCTTCCAAAATGAGCAGACATGAAGGATGCTGACATGAAGGGGATGCTGGACGGATGATGGAGGTTTGCTCTTTGAGCACTTCATTGCGGTCTCCATATTTGATGAGTCAAGGTAGCAACAGACATCTGCAGCATATTACTTTCCATAGGCGCTTGAAGTAACGAACGGGTATTAGCACAGTTGGCAGATTTGCTTTTCAATGTCTAAATGAGATACCAGGTGCAAATGGTCAGGTCTGTTTGAGAGGCAAAAGACAAATGGACAGTCTTAGTTGAGAAACTGTTTTTCCATTTTAGTGTCTCCTAAAGTGATGCTGGGAGCAAACAAGGCAAATAACGCCTGTAATGTATTGTATTGTATTGTATTTGAACACTTGTTATAGCGCCTCTACCAGATTGCCCATTCAGAGGCGCTCCCGACTACTGCGCGGACGCTGAATCGGAGTTTCACGCCGAAGCGCATGAGCAATTGCGAGTGAAGGACTTGCCCAGGGTCCCTACGTGGCGGCTTTGAGGTGGATTCGAACCCGCAACCCTCCAGCTGCAAGGCACCGAACATACCCCTATGCCACCGCGCCCCAGTTGTATTGTGTTGTGTTGTATTGTATTGTATTGATTATATGTAGTTGTTACTTGGTATCTAAGAAAGGTAGCAGTATAAAATTATAAAGTGAATGTTGTTTTATTTCTTAAGTTCTGGGATAGATGTGTTACCATCAGCATCTACGTGCGGACATCACTTCTCTTTGCCTGCTTACTCAAGGTAAATTCTTTGACAGTCTTACACATTTTCAAGATAATTTTTTCTAGAAGAGATACTTTGTAAAATAAATGAAGGGCATTGTGTATAATCATTTTTTATAATCAGGTATATTTATCCCTTATTTTAAGTCATGCGATACGATGGTCTGATTGGTAGTGTATTTGGTCTGTTATTAAACGATTGCAGGTATGAGCCTGCTGAGTGGACTCAACGTAATGACCTGGACAAGTTGCTAATGCACACTTGTCTCTCTCACTAAGCAATGCACTGGATGTGTGTGTACAGGATGATCTTGGGATTTGTCCATTGCCTTCTGCAGAGCCAAAGGGCGAGTAATGAGACCCTTCCATACTTTCCACTTGGGACCTGAGAGTTTTGCTTATGCCCTTTAATTCGCTGTGATGCTTAGCACACGGACTTGACGTTATGGGCTAAACATTGCAGTGTTTGTATTAGAGATACTTAAAAGGCAATGCAGTAAGTACATGTATTCATATACGCATCTTAAGTCTTAGCATGAGTTGTCTCAATATACTTGAGTGTGGCATGTACCAATATCTGGTAGATGCTTGCCAGCTTCATTTGTGATTAATTGGTGCAATTTCCAGTTGCGGCTTTATTTCTGGTGTCGTGAAGAATAAACTACACTTGCTTCCTCCTCACAAAACAAGGCAACGAAGTTTGTTATCATACAGAACTGTTATGTCTTTAATTACTCCTGATTGGAAATATCTTCCGTCTGCTATGCAGGGTGATTTGCTTTTTCCCTAATATTGAACTTCCAACTTTGCTGTAGTGTCTTTGGAATGGATTAAGTAAGTGAAGTCAAGACCTTTTGTCTTCCCAGTATGCGTTACTTAAGGAAATATCAATTTTAAAGCATTGACAAACTTCACGTTTGAGTTACTCCTTCTCCATCTGCTGTATGCAAGTCTATTTGTAACCAAATTTGGTGATGACTAAAGAAAGAGTAGAAGTGTATTATTCAAAATTATTATAACTCACTACTGCAACTTTCCAGTTGCTCTAAGCCAATATATAATCAAATCAAATCAATTTATTGCAACCCAAAAACATAACAACAATATATATCACATAACGACATAAATAGTACTTGATAGAAAATTAAAAAGTGCATAGTCATTAAATCTTGCCGATAAACGCTGACACCCTTTGTTACGTGTCACTGCCACGCGATACACATCCCAGTGACAGAGATGATTCAAGCAACGAAGGTCTGGCTGTTTGGATAAATCGCGACCAAGATCATACCAGGGCCTTGCGAGCAATGATTTCTGACCCTCTGAGAGGTTGGAAGAGGTCGGTTAGATGCCTCATCACATATGGAAAAGAACAGCGGAAACTGACCTGTGCCAACTTAACTTTGGGTTGTGCACAGCCACAAGATGAGCTCAGAACAGAGATGTGAAAACAGCGACACTCCGAGAGAAGCATGCCACAGATGATGAAGATAATCTTTTATTCCAATATTAAAGTCCACACCAGACTCTTTACAACTGCACTTTATGTTTGAAAGGTCCTGTTTCGAATTCTAACTGTCGTAATCAGTCCAATGTCCAGTTTTACATACATACATACACATACATGGCTTTGAACAAAAGGCACACTTCCATTCCGGCCATAGTTCAGGATATCTTTTTAATTCTAGTTTTTCTTTAGTTCAGATCTGATCATTTTAGTTTAAGTTCTAATTTTTCCCATCATAATCAGTTTAGTTTCAGTTCAATTTTATTTTCCAAATCATTTTAAGTTTAGTTTTTATTTCCAAATCATTTTAATTTTAGTTTTAGTTCTGTTGTTATGTTTTAAGGTTTATGTATAGTTTTAGTTTCAGTTCTACAACTACTATGAAATGTTGCAATTAAGTTACAGAAATGTATGTATGTATGAGCACTTGTTATAGCACCCCTTCAAGATTTCTACTCAGAGGCGCTCCCAACTACAGCGCGGACACTGAATCGGAGTTTCACGCCGAAGCGCATGAGCAATTGCAAGTGAAGGACTTGCCCAGGGTCCCTACACGGTGGCTTGAGGTGGATTCGAGCCCGCAACCCTCCGCCTGCAAGGCACCGAACATACCCCACACCACCGCACCCCACAATGCATGCATTTCGTAATTTTGAAGTTAAAAACAAGCTTAATGGCTAGAAACTAAAATCGCATTGGGGCCTAACTCTAGAAAAGAACTAAGTATGATAACTAAATGATAACAAAATACCAGTGATAACTAAATCTAGAAAGTTGGTGTCAGTTATTGGCTGTACGTTTTGCAAAGTGTAATTATACTGGTGCTGAGGTTGAATCAGTCCAACTGCTTAATGACTTCAACAAGGCACACTTTGCAGCCTTTGTAATGACTGGCCGTTTTGTCATGTAGTAATTCCAAAGTCAATGATCATGTGAAGTCTGGTCGCTTCTCAATTACCATTAGGCCTACTATCATTGATGTATTTGCTGCATTAATTAGCTGCATCTGCAGCAGCTGTCATTAGCAGTTTGATGATCTTTTGCTTTTCCCAACAGTAGAAAGGCCTATCGCTGTTTCATGGCAGACAGAGCTGTCTGCCTGGCTTTGATGTCTCCGTTGACATTCTAAGCTATTGAGGTTATTTGGCAGATGGAGGCCAACTGTGTGCATACCATTTTGTTTCGTATCGTATTGGCTAGTACGCAAGCAAACCCGATGTTGGCATGACCTAGTTTAACCATTTAGGAATATTTTTATTTTACGTGTGTATATTTAAAATCCAGGGTTAAAACCCCTTTTCCCAGAATAACGTGGGTGCCCACATGTCCATGCGGAAGCACTCATGGTCAAGGAGGATTTATGAATCGCAATCTAGAAAATTCTTTATCCGTTTGAATTGCTTGCAATCCAGAGACATCCATAGCACCACCTTTATAATGCAATACAAAGCATCAGTTGACAATGACTCCAAAGTGCCAAAGCAAAGCCATGAAACTGCAGTGCAGCCATGCATTTGTGCAGCTGAGAGTGTATTTTCTGTTTCTTGTTTACAGTGCAGAAAAGGCTGAAGAGATGATTCGATTGGCAATCTACAGCTCCAAATTCATTGATACCGATACGGCCATTGTAAACTAAGATAGCAACTAAGCAAGATTCAATGCCACAGAAGAAATGTGACTCAAGTTCTTTATTAGATAGAATTGATGTGCTCAAGTCCTTTGTTACTTTACGCTTTGACTACACTTTATTGATTACGCTTTGACTCTAGATCTTTATGATACAGAATTAATGTGACTTCAGTTCTTTATTAGGTAGAATTTTTGTGACTCTAGATCTTTATTGCACGGAATGTGACTTCAGTTCTTTATTATATAGAATTAATATGTCACTAGATCTTTATTACACAGAATTAATGTGTTTCAAGTTCTTTACTATATAGAATTAATGCTACTCAAGTTCTTTATTACACAGAAGTAATGTGACTCAAGTTCTTTACTATATAGTATATAGATATTATGTTACTCAAGTTCTGCATTATATACAATTAACTTATTTGTAACAAGATTTTATATATTGTTTGCTATTAATTTCTTTAATGTTGTTAGCTAATATAATATACCAGTAGTTGTTGATGATGGACATTGTGCATTTGTCAGTGTGATGCTGTTTGAAAGCAACAGTTTGAGTTAAATAGTTGAGATACTTGAAAGATGACCTTATAAACAGACATTTCTGCAAGTAATTGTATGGACTTTGAGTCATTTTAGTGTCATGTTTTCCTGTAAAAGTCTCAAAAGACAGACATCAAAATGAAAATTGATGAACTAGCCATCTAGATATCTGGGAGCACTGGCCAAGATGCACTTGATGAATTTGAGGTCATTGTAATTAATCGTAAACTCAATGTGTCGTATCAGAGCGGCTGTCCAGAGATCGATATCCAGTGGAGGTCTGGATCCAGTTGCCAGACAGAAGAGGCAGAGCGGCTGCTAAATGGGTTTTGTTGAGGATGAGAGAGGCAGAGGGCAGAGGATCGGATAGGAATTCTTGAAAAGGTGAGACTTCAGTTTGGAATGGAAGCCTGTGGGGTGATCATCAGAGAAGCCTGAGGCAGATGACGGTCAGTGAGTTGCAGTAGCGAATGCGAAGAAAGCAAATTCACATGGAATGAAAGGCTTGTTTTTTTGTTTTGTTTTTTAAACAAAAAACCGCAAATTTTGGTTTTTTACAAATTTCAAAATTATAAATGCCCCAAATGTCATCTCTTCAACTCTCTTGGCAATTGTTGTATGGTCTTTGTTAACTTCGTTTTATGACATTCTATGGTTCAACTGTTCTAGTTAATTTCATTTATATGCATCTGATTAATTTGCACGGTATTATGCCATTTTTATGAGTTTTATGATCCGAAATAGGAAAATCTTTTTTACAGGGTCTACATCTGACAAGAGGATGGGGAAGGATATGATAGTTGGCTGCCAGAACTGGAACAACTACTGCTGCTACAACTACTGCAGTGAACTACCTCAATAACTAGGAAAACAGATGTCAGACCCATCAGCATAGGTAGCCTATAGGGACATAGATCATAAGAGACAGTTAATGATAACAATGGGGCAACATAGGACTGAGAGACAAAATGATGTGGTAATGGAGAATTAATTCTACTATGATAAATAATAATAAATAATAATAATCATTTTCTTAATTGAGGCGCCTGACAAACGCACTGCGCTGTACATTTACATGTTATGCAATTTAAATCTTAACTACTAACAGAACAGACAGCCACTGTCTGTTCTGTTAGTAGTGCGACCACTGCTTGGGATTTTCCGATCTTGGGATTTTGCCTAGCAATCTTGGGATTTTCCGATCTTGGGATTTTGGGGGTCGGTCTTGGGATTTTGCCGAGCAATCTTGGGATTTTTTCTAAGGTCTACAGACTAGTTTTTACCGTACTTTGCAACAGTGGCAGCGAATCAGATTAGAAAAACTCGCTCAGTCTGAAAGACGTTTATTATTATTGTAACCTGTAAAGTGTAAACATTGTTAATTCAATGTTATACTTCAGTTTTTTCTTTGCGAGTTCTTCGGTTTTTTCTTTGCGAGTTCTTAACTAGGCATTTTTGTTAATAATTGTGATTGTAATAAGTTAAAACCCTTTTCATATTTCATCACAACTTTTTCCTTTTTGGTAACTTGGGATTTTTTGGTACACTCTTGGCCAATCTTGGGATTTTTCTGGCTAGAGCTTGGGATTTCAGAAAATGGAGAGTGGTCGCACTGCGTGCAATACACGGCGCCAATAGCAGCCTACGAAGCAGGTATTTTTGCCCAACGGGGGCTCGAACTCGGTACCTCTCGCTCTCTGTGCCAGATGTTATCCAATGCAGTGTTTTAGTTGTCGGAGGGGTTGGGGGTTCAACCCCCCCAGTTCTTTTTCTAACCCCCTCAGCTAAGTAACTGAAAAGATGCTGGGGGGGTCAGGTCTTGACCCCCCCGGCTGTATCTCTGTCATCAAGTACAAAAGAATATATAGCCCAGTTCCTTTACTTTTAAGTAAATTAGTTACTTATTTACTGATATGGTTTGTGACTGAGAACGGAGAACCAGTCTACAGAATTAAGGTGAAAGCCAATTTCTGTAACACGTTTATTTCCTTTTCCTCTAAGTAAATGCTATAGTTCGAGCACATGGTCGAGGCTATGTAGTGCTCAAACCAACTAAATATTCGTTGTTCGATTCCAGCTTCTCGCCAAGAACAATTTTAGAAAATGAGGTTGTTAGCGTTTGGATTTGAGAGACTGAAGCGGAAGATCAGTGAGAATGGTGACAATGAACGCGAGATAGAATTAAAAATGCCTCTAGTCCCTCTACATTCCGATAAACCCAGCGCAGTCGAAACCAGTCACAGCATATCAAAACTTTCTAACAATGGTTAAGCAGGCAGAACCTTGGGGAATTTTTTGCCAGTTTCGACAGTGAAAGGCGTTATAAAAGTGTTAACACTATTCAGGGAGCTAATGATGAGGAGATATTTAAGAGCTTAAGAAACCAGTTTTCCAATCTTTGTATGACAATTTGGAGCAGAGATTTCCATCCACTGATTTTATAGAGGCTGCTAATTCCTTAAATAAAACTGCATGGCCAAAGGACCCTCTGCAAAGGGCATTGTTTGAAGACAGACATAATTATTGCATTATTGTGCAAAGAGTTTGGAATGAGTAATTCTGACGCAGCTGAATCTATGCTTAAAAAGTGTGATGGTTTATTGCTTGGGCAAAAATTACAGACACTTATTACTTTGTTGGAAGTTCTACCTGTTTCATCTGCTGAGTGTGAAAGAGGATTCAGTCACTGAGTCAGATGAATCTATGTCACACTAGTGGAAGAAACAGGCTTCTGGTGAGTTCAGTGAATGATCAGTTGATGATTAGCATCAATGGTCCACCTCTTGCTGCATGGAATTTATAACAATATGTTGTTTCTTGGCTTAAAGCTGGCAGACATGGTGCTTTGGACAAAGCCACTGGGTTACCAAAGAAAAAAGTTACAAAACATAGTTCAAAATTATTTTTTTAAACTACCGGCTATAGTGTAGGAATTCTATGCATTATGTTTTATGTTATTGAATTACCCCAGTACTTTCCAAAAACTTGGTGTTTGGTCTATGTGATCATGCATGGGCGTATTTAGGGGTGGTTTTACAGGTTTAAACCCCATCCCCGAAATAAATGAATTATGTTATTAAAAACTAAAAATGTAGAAAAATATGACCATTTCCAATGGAAAACCTCGAAAACTTAAAACGCCTCTGAAATTACGCCCTATGATCTAATTCGTTTGTTGTATCGCCTAGATAAATTTCAAGAAGAAACTAAGATATCTCATGAGTCGTCAGTTGTTGCATATTAACAACATTAAAATTTAATTTAGACCTGTGATCGTGTAGCCTACTTTGGTAACCTGAAAATTTTCGACCCCCCCAGTTATTTTTTGACAACTAAAACACTGATCCAATGCGCTATCGGGCAAATTGATAAGAGCTAGGCCATCCATTTAGTACGTACGCATAGAGTGGAGGAGGTTAACCCAAATGCATGCTTGCGTATGGGAGATCTACTGATAATGTACATACACATAGGAAATGGGGGGAGATACGCACAGCTATGCAGCGAGTCGGACATAGTCTGGCTGCCTCGTGGATTACACATCCTTCAAGCTGGGCGAAACTGCAGGCTGTCGCTGGTCTAAGCTTTGAGCTGCTGCAGTGCTTGTTCGTCCTGCTGCTGCCCCAACTTTAAACACTAGTCTGTACATTGGTCTACTATTAGTACAGCAGATTGTATTGTATTGTATTTGAACACTTGTTATAGCGCCCCTACCAGATTGCCCATTCAGAGGCGCTCCCGACTTGCGCGGACGCTGAATCGGAGGTCCCAGCAGATGCTTCAGCCTGACAATGAGCATGTTGACGAAATTCCTAGAATACCGGGTACATAACCTGTTCGACTGGGTTCAATCGACATTTGAGTCTATCCGCGCAGTGCTTTCCAAAGTGGTGGTCCGGTGCCGGTCCGCGAGCCCTCAGTTGTCGGTCCGCAAAGTCAGTCCAGAAACTGGCCAAATTTTCTCGGAATCAAGAAATGGCTATTATAATATTTTTAAAAGTCATAACAAAAAACCCTTGTTAGGCTAGCATTTTAAGGGCAATAGAGTCACAGAATTGGTCAAACATGCATTTAAATCAATTTTAATAGATTTTGAGGGATTTAGGTGATTGAAAACGAAAAAGAGAAATAATTAATAGGGGGCCTAAACTTGGCACTGGTCTCCTGCAGTGGAAAAATACCTGTCTGTCCATGACACTGAAAAGTTAATTCCTGCCGGTCCGTGACACTGAATAGTTTGGGAAGCGCGGACTCTAGACAAACTTTTTAAAGTTATGCAGCTTAATATTTCTTTGATGCGGCCAGACAGCAGCGGTGGAGTATCTTTTTATTATACACTAGATGTTTGCCCGTCCTAAGACAGTTGAGTTTAGGGTGCGCGAGCGAGCCACTTAAAATATATGACCGGCGGCTCGCAGACCCATACACGGCAACAGACTATCGCGCAGCGCAAAGGTCATCACACACGACGGCTAAAAGTTGATTGCATCGTAACCTACGGACTTCCATTACACGCAAATTTGAATCTCTGCGATTATGAAATGAAACAAAATGAAACCGCTAGGCCTCTCTTCTGCTAACTGTGCTCTCTTTGAAACGGTACGCCCCTGGCGACGGAGTTAATATACTGAGATACAAAAGAAATCAATCTTGAGCCCTCTAGCGTTGACTACTCGCTAACTGCGACCTCAACCAGTGAGTACTCGCTGGCTGCGCCAGTCTCGAGCGACCCCTAGAGGTTTCGTTTTTACTCCAGCGACCTCTAACAGTGAGTACTCGCTGGCTGCGCCAGGGTCGAGCGACCTCTAGCGGTTTCATTTTGACTCCAGCGACCTCTAACAGTGAGTACTCGCTGGCTGCGCCAGTCTCGAGCGACCCCACGCAGTATTCGAACGTGCTTGCTCCTCCACTGTCTTCCTCCCTCCCTCCCTCTCTCTCCGTACTTTCCTGCCGTCCATCCCTGCTGTTCGTACCTCCTTCCCTCCCTCCTACGTCCGTCCGTCCCTCCCGTAGTCCCTCACGGCGATCGTGTGTGGCTCACCCGTCGCTTCCCCTCTGCATCCCGTAGACGTCTTAATAATAGCAAGCTATTAAACAGAAGTCCATGCCCATCCCCTTACAGAAATGCAGAAGGACCCATACGTCATGATCTGGCGTTGCTATGACAACGTTTTGTCATTATTGCGATGACGTACGTGAAATGACGTAAGCCATGTTGTCTATGGCGAAAATAGCATAACAGGCAAACAGCGTAACTAACACCACGCACGCATACACCGGGCACGCACGCAGTCAGCCAGTCACGCAGGGACAGAGATTTCTGTGCGTTTATATTATTAATGTTAATGTTATTAATCCTTGATTGTTTCTACACGGATTATAATATTGGCCATAGGATTCGGGGGTGGGGGCGTCAAACATACGTATGCAAGTGGGGGGTGCAAAAATGTACATGTGCGTACAGGGAAGGGAGAGGGGACCAATCTTTTTGGATTTCTGCATAGGCCTACATGCTAAATAGATGGCCCCAGATAGAAAGATCTGTAAGATGGGAATTTACTCCACTGAATGTGAGGGATGGGGAGCAACAAAACTATCTCAAAATAAATGGACAGTGACCACACACACACATATAATATGTATGTATGCATGTATGTATGTATGTATAAAGCAGTGGCATTGATCAGCTGCAGGAAGATTGAAGGGGCCTGGCTCATGGAAGCATAGAGCACTATAGCCTGTAATGGAGGCTGGGGCAATGACCCAAGAGCAAAGCTGGTTTTCGGACCGGGGCAAAGGCCCCTGGAGCTGAAGACATTTACAAATGTAAGACCAATTTTTGTGCATAAATTCTTTAGTGTTTTGTACACAACTTAACAGATGATAAGCAGAATTCCAACTTGTGGTATCATTATGATAGAGATTCAACAGTGATACCTGGGAGGCACTGTTGAAAAGCCCTGATGAAGAGAAATAAATGATAGTGGGGGTCAAGAAACATGTGCAGTTCTATGCAACAATTGTGTGATATAAAGGATCTGTAACTAATGAGCATGAGCATCATCTACTCCCGCTAGAACGGGTAACCGGATACTCCCTTATATTAGACCTCGCTCACATAATCTTGAGATGCCATGCTGTGCTTCGTTGACTGTAAAGGGGTTCATCAATAGGATGCTGTAGCGGTGTAGCCTATATATATGGCTTTTTGTCATTAATATTTCATTCATTGTACTCAACTTTTCATTTTGTCCCATTGTGCGTTTGCAAGTTTAATAAAGAATATACTTACTTACTTACTTACTTTTTTGTGAACACTGACTTCACCTGGAGTAGGATAATGGACTCATGTAAAACAGCAAGGTCTTTTGAGGGGGGGGGACTAAAGAATGATCCCAAACTGATTGCTTTAACCCTTTCAGTACCACCCATTAAAAAATTGAAATACCGGATGAAATTGAACGAAAAAACATTTTTATATTTTTTTCATAGTTTTGGTTAAAAAATCAAGAGTAATTGCTAAGTAAAAGTAAATTAAATTAAACGAGCACTTCAAAGCCATTGTTTTTGGAGAAATGTGCAAAGAATTTTGTATTATTATGAACAATTTCATAGAATTTGTGATTCAAAAATAAGTTTTTATCATTGTCATCAAGTTTACTATTTGCTAGACAGTTCAAAGTTACATTGGAAACCCTTTTCAAATGTCACAAAAGTAACCTTCTGGAGTATCCAAAAAATTACTTCCAATAGTGCAATTGAGTATGCCACAGTTCGAAACATGGAACTGAACAAAGACCACGTTTGCTTGGACATGATGGACAAATGGTTTTGACATCTTTCGAACACCTTTCTTGGAACACACACGATATCTCGCTTGTGGTTTTGTCCAGGTGGCAGTTGGGACCAGGACATCAGGATAATGTCGCTCTGTAAGTCGCATTAGGGCTTCATTTTTGTCAGCTCTCAGTGGACCTACATCATCACCAGGAAATAGCAGACTTGCGGCGACATCATGTTGGAATGTCAAGAATGTTGCTTTCTAAATTGGCAAAGTGATCCACCACTTCTTTCAAAGTGTACATTTTTTTCTCTTATGTGACATGGTTTCCGATATTTATGTAATTTTCTAAAAAATTATTATTTCTAAACGCATTCAGTTTTACACAGTTACACACAGTTTCAGAATACACGTAATACGTCATAGTAGGTTATCATCGGCTGGCTTTGTTCACTACTAGTGCGCCACCTTGCGGAGATTATAGATGTAAACTCACGCGCTAGTAGGTCTATCCCACCTCTAAATAATATTCCCAGTACTTGAAAAATCGATAGACCAACGTTATAAGAGAGTCCATGTTATGCCGCCGGATTAATCCGGCGCGCAAGGTATTATAATTATTTTTGGACGCCGGATATATCCGGCGCTCAAGGTACTGAACGGGTTAATATGGGCAGCAAGGGCTGACATCAGGAATTGGTGCGTTCGATATAAGACTCCATTGGGCCTTCAATGGCTGAAAGAAGTGTTTCGTCTTCAGCAACCCTGGAATTGGTTTAGAATTAGATGGAAGCCTGGAGAGACGTGGTAGGCTAGGCCTACATGTGGCGCCGGCCAAAAAGGCAGGAAGTGCCAGCTCGGATGCCAAGCCCTCCCTCCTCCGGGAGTGAGGTTTTACGCCATTCAATGTCCGATAGAGCCCAGTTCAGGGTCATGGGCGTCCACAAGGTGAAGAAAGCTGGCATTTGCTCTCCCTGGATTTTGCAATTGTTATTTCAAGAATTAGAATCAGACATAGGCCTATCAGCCATACAAAATTTAATTACATGACTGTATCATCTTAGTTTTTTTAACAATGAATGGCTATGCTTTTCTCACATTTTAATCTTATCCAAACTAGTCAAGATAACCTAAAAAATTAAACTATCTGAAAACGCTTAAATTTGTAGCGGTTTTGTCTTTTAAATAAATGTTCAGATAGGCCTAGAGCTGAAAACGAATCCAAGAATGCTAACAACAGGCCCCACTTTTATGTCTGCGCCTGTGAATAAGCCGGTTCCCGCGACTTCGCTGTTGTGGGGCGGCGGGCGCTGTAGAAATCTCGAGATTACGATTACGATATGTCAGATGCTTCCAAACTGGCAGCTGTTGGGATCCGCGTCAGGCAACCTATAGGCTAATAGCGGGAGCGAGAGCCGAGGGTGACGCGATCGGCTGCTTTCGGCACTCTCGTTAGTCTCCGTGCCAATAATTTAAAACTTTGCCTCCCCTACAAAAATTCCTCCAGACGCCCATGTTCAGGGTGTCTGTTAGACGTTTACGCAAGGTAAGATTATTATATATGCCCAGGCCGAGGTGGTCCATGCAAGTAGCGCATCTAAACGTGGTGGAGCAGAGTGGAAAACTCAGGATGCAACGGAGTGTACGTGTCATGTCTACTTACATAAGCTAGTCATGAAAGTCCAGCAGGAAGTTCAGAACATCTGGCTTCCAGTTCCGACCTGAGTCCTCACTCAGTGAAAGTGGTGCACCCAGAAGTCAGATGCAGTTACTGAACGACTATGGAAACTAGGCCTATACGTACAATAAAGTACTGCAGTATTCTGTATACTGATATACAGTCATTGCAGTGCATATCAAAACCTTCGCTTCTCCGATTAAATCACCCATCTTTCCCGCTCTTGCTGTGACGTGATTGGTTGGACAATACATGGACACGCCCACTTGACCGACGGACAGACAGACTTAGACTGAGACTCATCACTTGCTCCCGAGACGCAGAGAAGGCTACACTTGAATACGCTGTTACATGTCAACTCGATATAATAAATACTGATATATACGTAGAGAATAAGAACGTGTATATATTACGTAATAAGACAGGTAACATTACGTTACATGGTGTCAGACTGAAGAACTACGCTCACACGTGAAAAGAATTACATATTATAGAGTTAAGCGATTCGAGTGTTAGGCTAACAACGATGGCGTCAATGTCACACATCCCGTTTCCCTCGCAGTTGAAGATGACTGGAGGCAATGTCGCTGCAGAATGGAAACGTTTCAGCAGCCAGTGGGCGAACTTCGAAGTTGCGTCCGACTTGGAAGAGAAGTCATCCTCGAAGCGTGCCGCTGTCTTCCTCGCATGCATCGGCAGTGAAGCATACGAGACGTTCCTGACAATGGACTTCGAAACGGAAGGAGATCGTGCGGATATTGAAAAGGTGATCGAAGCCTTTGAACGCCACTGTGTCGGAGAAGTCAATGTAAGTTACGAGCGTTACGTGTTCAATCGCCGGATGCAAGACGTCGGAGAGACATTTGATGCTTTCATGTCCGATCTTCGTCGTCTGATCAAATCGTGTGAATATGGAACGCTCGAGGAGTCGATACTACGCGACAGAATTGTCATTGGAGTCAGAGACGATGCTACGAGACGCAAACTGCTCCAAATGCGTAAGTTAACTTTGAACTCTGCGACCGATGTGTGCAAAGCGAGTGAAGTTGCGACGAAGCAACTGCGAGATATGTCGACCCCAGATGAGGTCAACGCGATGCAGCATGCATCGAGAGAATCGCCGACGCGAATGCGAATCAGCCGCCGATTACCTGCCGATGCCGATCGTCATCGGGGATGGAACAGCAGCAGCCGCTGCGAGTTCTATGGTCGATTCCACGAAACCTCAAGAGAAGCTTGTCCAGCGTTCGGACAGACCTGCAGAAGGTGTTTGAAGCGAAACCACTTTGAGATGGTTTGCAAAGCGAACCAACGCGAGGCTCCTGGTCGAATATGTCAGCTGGAGGATGAAGCCCTTTTGACACTGACCACCTCTGCCGAAGCGAAACCAGAAGCGAAACGTATCTACTCACAGCTGATGGTAGAAGGATACGAGGTAGGATTCCTGATCGATGGTGGGGCTACAGTCAATCTTTTATCAAGTGAAGTCCTACAAGCCATTGACGCGAAGGGCATGCGTATACGTAAACCGAATTGTACGTTGCGGATGTTTGATAACATAGAACTACCGACCGCAGGCTTGATCACGGTCTCGGTTCAGCATCCAAGAACGTTACGCGAAGTCAAACTGGACTTCTATATAACAGCGACAGACCAGCAGCCAGTCCTGGGTCTACAAGCTTGTCTTCAATTGGATTTGCTAACAATTGTACAAGAGAACATTTGTGACAGTCAGACAGCCAACGGGTTACGTCACGAGCGAAAGAAGATGGAAGCTAATCGCCAGGTGCCGCAGAGCGCAGCTGTTGAGAAGGCAACAGATTTGTTGTCTAACTCTAATGAATTACAGAACTGCGACGTACATGGAGTGATGCTTGCTGAAGCAGAATTAGACACTGTGCTAGTACAGGACGGGAAGCCAGTGGATTGTGAGTCTCGAGCCGTGAATACGTCTCGATCCGTGACTCCAGTGGAACAGGACGGGAAGCCAGTGGAGCAGAACTCCCACTCACAGATCGTCGTTGATGAAAATATCTGTGCCAGCCAGACGAAGCCAGATGCCACGAAATCAGATGTCAGACCTGTCAAGAGGCCAGAGGGAAGATGCTTCAGATACGTATCAGTTAACGACAGCGATCATCTCTTCGACGCCCAGTCCCAGCGGGACATGTCTTCGCCTTCCCTCCACCTTTCCCCCCATCTTGACCGACGACCCTTAATGAATGCCAGAGACCTACCAGACTACGGTGGTCGTAATGATATCAACAGGGTATCAGATCATAGCCCATTTGAATCGCCGCCGAAGTTCACTGAGTTCGACGATCAGTGGATTCCGCCCGTTGAAGTCGATGAAGTCGACAGCGCCCTCAGCCGACAGACGAAGACTCGAGACCCTCGAGATATCTGGGGTGCCGCTGTTCACACCTACAGCAGCTGTGACACGGCCTTTGATTCCGGCCCACCTCACCGACCGCACGCCGAGAAGACGCCGCGACCCCCACCCGCTGCTGTTCGCCGACGCAGACAGAAGCAGACACCTCCCCTCCACCACCCTCCTCAGCGGATTTCTGTGCATGCCAGATGCACCGGTCATTAACTGCTTCTCGCCCGAGGTGTCAAACCGTGTCATGCTAAACAGGGCCGAAGAAACCTTACAAGAGACTTTTAATTAGTTGCGAACGCTTACTCAGCGAGACATTATGAGAGACTTTTGAGCGCTTATAGCTTACTAGAATTGATTAGCTGTGTTCTTTATATTAGTTAACTAGACTTTAAAAGAAGAGGCGTGATGCAGAGACTTTCAGTTTAGGCGATCGTTAGGCTAAACTATGCTCTCTAGATTTAGATATGAACCATTGAAACTGAACTTTCTTCGGACACTCTCAGCTAATATTAACGCTTTATGTATAGTAGATTCAGCTATATTTGGACCGTAAAGGAGTATCTAAATTGGAGGCGAGATGTGACGTGATTGGCTGGACAATACATGGACACGCCCACTTGACCGACGGACAGACAGACTTAGACTGAGACTCATCACTTGCTCCCGAGACGCAGAGAAGGCCACACTTGAATACGCTGTTACATGTCAACTCGATAATAATAAATACTGATTATACGTAGAGTATAAGCTGGTGTTCTATTACGTAATAAGATAGATAACATTACGTTACACTTGCTCGACTTCAAAACTGCATCTACACTGTGTCCCGATGAAAAGTAGAACACCAGCTGTAGCTGAACTTCACTTCCTTATGGCTCTTGTATGTTGGAAATTTCCCCTTTTCACTGTTTTCAGTACTGCAACTGATCAAACGTTCATAAACTTGAGAAAATCACCAACATATCCAAACGGCGTTAGGATTTGGTGTTAATATGGCTACTGTTGTTCTTTTTAAAATTTCAGACAAATGCTAAAAGTTTTGACCGATCGAGTTATGACACTTTTTCTTTTGGTCTACTTTTAATCGGGAGACAGTGTACAAGCGCTACGTCTTAAGTTCACGCTAAATTAGACTAATGCAATGCTCTCTTCCTGTACATATATAGGCCTAGACATCACCCAAATAAACCGCCTCCAAGCTAAAAGAATTTAATGCCCTCGCCCGTGCTGTCATTAAAATCCCCAAGCACCACCACATCACTCCTGTCCTCAAATCACTCCACTGGCTCAAAATACCTGAACGAATAGAATATAAAAGTCATGTCACAAACCTAAACACACACACTTCAATCCTCCCAGCCCTCTTATCTCAGTTGTTCACGGTTCAACAATTCGTTCAACCCTCTCCTCTCCCGCCCTAACACCTCTCCGCCCCTCCCTAAGATCATCATTAAAATGTGCAAATCGCTCCATAGCCATAGCTGTTCCGCCTGTCTGGAACAAACTCCCTTCAGTGTTACGACAAAACCGAAAACCAACACTTCTCCAAGCTGCTGAATATCTGGTTGGAGCAGACACTGCCATGGCGCCTAAATAAGCAGTCACGTGACTCTTATTAAGCAATAAATGCATGCATCTTGAGTGCGCTGCAAGTTCATATAAATTATATAATTATGTATATATAGGCTTATATAGGTGGCGCATTGGATAACATCTGGCGAAGAGTGCGAGAGGTACCGAGTTCGAGCCCCGTTAGGGCGGATTTGCTTTGTAGGCTGCTATTAGCGCCGTTGTATTACAAGCTGTCTGTTCTGTTAGTAGTTAACTAGTTAAGATTGTTTCAATTGCATAACATGTAAATGTACAGCGCAGTGCGTTTGTCAGGCGCTAAATTAAAGAAAAGATATTATTATTATTATTATTATTATAATGATTAAGCTTATTGGTGCACAAAATTAATAGCAAAGGAAGTTTTGTCGTAATAAAATAATTCTTCTAAATTTCGATAATACAGTAGAGGCCGGAATCTGCTCCGAGCATTTTTTGTATCTCACTCCGAGTGTATTCTGCTGCAATTTGGAGCACGGCCAGGTGCGTGCGACCGTTGTCTATAAGAGGTCGTTGCGTTGAGTGAGGCTACGGTGTCCGTCGCTGCCTGTCGTTCGTCTGCAGTGGTTGTGTCAGTGCTATTCTTCTTGTGCAGCCGAATCTGGTTGAGAATTGGTAAGAGTCGCAGGTTTCATACGCAGTTTAATTCTCACAGTTATAGCTAACAGTTAAAGTGTTAGGTAGAACGGGAATACATCGTGTGCTTGCGTTGACATCCTTTTCGGTCAGTGTGAAATGAGTTTCTTGCAGACAGAAAACTAATGCACTTCTGCATTGGTGGATTTTGCAGTCTGCCACCTATGGCCAAATTTTTTGCCACCCCAAAGATTTATTTAATTTATGTTCCAAAGTTTTTACTTTAACTAATATAATTATATTTATTATTGCCTCGCTGGCAGTTATTAATTCAATTTAATGGTGAATTTAAAAAAACATTTTAACGTTTAAGTTTAGCCACCCTCTGTGAGCAAAAATGACAGTACAGAGGTTAGGGGTTTTGGGTAGTGGTGTTGGGTGTGTATGTGGTGTGAAAGGCTTTGGTCTGTTATATTCAATGCATTGATATGGGAAATTTGAAAGGTTGCTGTGAAGACATAGGCAATTGATGTAACAGAAAAGGGTTAGGGTTTTGTTTAGTGGTGTTTTGGGTGTGTATGTGTTGTATAAAGCTTTGGTCTGTTAGACAGATAACTCATTTTTGGTCACTAACATGTCTTTTTCAAGGCATTATGGCTTTTTGTTGAATCGTGAATGTGAAGTTTTTGGCGAATGTGAATTTGCCCTCTAACTTGACAGACATAATAGCCTGTGGTCCATCCTCTACTAATGTCTTCTCACGTCATCTACAAACGTCTTATTTCTGCATCTGGTACTAATTTTTGTTCCATAAATCTCATACTGGAGGTGATGGCAACAGCAGTTTAATACTTACACAAGTATTACAGTGCAACTGTCACCAGCAATTCTGACCAACAGACTGCAGTCAAAGTCGACAAAAGTTGACCAAGTCAATCTTGTTTTGGCATACATGTGATGAATAGCACCAAATGATGAAGTGAGGTCACCTGACTAGCAGCCATGATGTCACTTCCTATCCCATCATTCCTTCTGCATGAATTCGTTGATGAGCTGTCCACTCATAAAAATATACAGAAATATGGTAAAAAAGCCTGAGGCCCTGAGCATGAGAGTTTAATGACTTGTGGATTTGATATATAAAGGGATGAGCCGATTGGCATTTTATGCCGATTTCCGATTCCGAATAGTTGGCCTGCTTTTTTCGCCGATTCCGATGTGATTAATGGGCATTGGGTTATTTACTCACTTTTAATTGTGTTTAGGCATTGTTTGTTACTAAAAGGCCCGACTGTCTGCCATTTTGATGATGCGTCAACTCACAATTTTATTATTTTGCACGGACTTTCAATAAGATTCAATATTACCGTAGGAGGTCGCCAAAACAGGTTACTATTTTTGTATTAATGAAAAAATGAATTGTTTTTAGTCAAAAGTATTACTTTTTTGTTATTCAGATTTTAAGGCCTTGGATTGCCGATTCTGATTAATGCCGATTTGTGCAAAATCCGGCCTGAACCGATTACTGAACGGATAATCCGCTCATCCCTAATTTGATATACACATTTGCAAAGGTAGATAGACACAAAGCACCATGGCCTTCCAGCTTCTTGTGCTGGAAGCTTACTTGACATGCAGTAATTGTTCAAAGAAAGAATATTACCCAAGATCAAAGTGTTGTGCATTAAAGATGAATATGATCTCTTGATCCGTTTCAATATTTTTCAATGGAAATTGTATTCTGGTTCCACTTTATAATGTTAAGTAATCTTCAGATAAGTGTAAGGTAAAAATGCCTGGTCTACATACTCTGTGATACTATAACAAATGACCAGCATTCCACTGTATTTGTGTGCCTCTGCTTTTAATATCCTCGAACTTCAAAGATACGAGGTGAAGGTTTAGGATAGTAAACTTGATTAGCTGAAAAGAGTCAAGAAATTTCAAGAGTTCAGATTCTTGTTCAGAATTGTTAATCAGTTGATTTTGACCAATAAAATGTTCATCTAAGATGCATTTATTAATAACGCTACTTCGTTGGTTCGCCTCTCAACCTATGGATGTTGAACATTTGTTGGAGATGTTGTTTTATTGTTAACTGTAGACTTTCTAAGATGACGTCTTTGGCACGAGTGATTCTGAGGTCGTTTGGCCAGCCTCCTCGCCTGATCAGAGCCACTGATGCTCTCCTCCGAAGCAATGCTCGTAGATACGGCTGCATGCGCTTGGTGCCACGGTCTTGTGCCATGACGTTTGACTGGCGTTGTTATGCCACAGCAACACCAGCAGCCAAAGAAGGTGAGGCACCGTTGTGGTCATTTCTTTATCAGTTTGTAGATATGCATCGAGACAGTTAATGTAGCGACTTTTTGGGACCTCCGAGAAGCACTGCACATGGGGCCATCTAACTGGCACAAGTGTGTCTAAAGATGGGTTGAAAATATGCCAGTATGTTGCTATATAGGAATTTTCTTACACATATATATATAACACATTCATTCATTCTAAGGACTTGTGTAGCATCCCTTCAAAGAACTTACTGAGGAATGCTCCCAGCCACAACTAAAGAAAAAAGACTTCGTTATTTATAAAACCCAATTGGATTGGTCAGGAATATCAAGCGCAGCTCCAACAGGAGGTCATTCCAGATGGAAATCACAGTGTTACCTAGTAGCCAATCTTGCCCATGGAACCAGAAGTTCACCCCTTGTCACAGAGCAAAGTGCCCTGTGCTCTCACACGTATATGAGGTTGTGCATGTCTGCTTACATTTGGTGTAGTGGCATATTGCTGACCCCTTTGCTTCTTGCCTCTACATGAATTGTTCAATTGCCAGTGCTTCATCTTGGGAAATTGGCTTTTAACTGAGGAAAGGTTGTCCTGTTGTGGAATCGAGCTTCAGACAGACTTTGTGGTCAAGAATTTCATTACAAACAGACACAGTTTTAGGAAACTTCTTTTCCGAACAACACCTGTAGGAACACTGTGAAGAAATTGAGATATCAGTGCTTTTGTCTACTTCTCTCTTGCTTATTAATCATCAACTTCAATGACATTTATCGGACCTAACTGGATTTTGGTTGAGTGCAGATTTTCTTGTGTATGTGTTTTGCTGGTCAGAACTATTGTAACAGTGTTTAAGGACTGCCAATAGTGATATAAAGAAGGTGAGGCACCGTTGTAGGTCCAGACTATAACAAGTGTGTAAGCGAAGTTGATTGGTCTACATTGTGTGTGTGTGTGTGTGTGTGTGTGTGTGTGTGTGTGTGTGTGTGTGTGTGTGTGTGTGTGTGTGTGAACGTGTGTGTGTGTGAACATGTGTGTGTGTGTGTGTGTGTGTGTGTGTGAACGTGTGTGTGTGTGTGTGAACATGTGTGTGTGTGAACATGTGTGTGAACGTGTGTGTGTGTGTGTGTGTGTGAACATGTGTGTGTGTGAACATGTGTGTGTGTGTGTGTGTGTGTGTGTGTGTGTGTGTGTGTGTGTGTGTGTGTGTGTGTGTGTGTGTGTGTGTGTGTGTGTGTGTGTGTGTGTGTGTGTGTGTGTGTGTGTGTGTGTGTGTGTGTGTGTGTGTATGAACGAACATGTGCAATTGTGCATGTGTGAACATGTGTGTGTGTGATCGTGTGTGTGTGAACGTGTGCATGTGTGAACGTGTGCGTGAGTGAGCTTGCCACTGGTGACTCTCCTAGTTTTCTGTGCACTGTTTGTAGCAGTTTTTAAGGACTGCCAAGCGTGACTTATATAAATGTCCTGTTTGTGGGTCCTGACAGTTGTTCATTTGTGACCTGTTGTAGCCTATATTGAAATGGCTAAGGAGCCCTACACAATAGCATAATGAAGTACATCAGTTTTATTCAGTTCTTATTTTTACACACAGATAAGTGAATGTGCATAAATCTCCTGAAGGGTAAGGAAGAGGGGAAGGGGAGAGAGGAGCAGCATATTTGCATTTCTTCACTATAAGGGGCAAAACTGACCCTGAAGAGTGTTCGGCTCCAATCCCCAACAGACACGTGAAGCCCATAATTTATGTGAATATGGTCACGTAGGCTTCATTATGTCCTACCCTTGATGCTGCTGTTAGTAACAGCCCTTGCCTAGCAAGCTGAGCACTCTGCCTTGAAACCAGAGCCGGCTGTGTAAGCCTCAATAGTTCAGTGGCATTGCAGGGTTGCCAGGTCGTCGCGAAAAGCGCGAGTTGGGCTACTTTTCAATGCGCTCGCGACTGAAATTTTCGTCCTCGCGACGTCGCGATATTTGGGCTACTTTTGAAACGTCCCGCGGTCGCGACGGCGACATTATGAGTTCTCATAAATCGACCGCAGTAGGCTACTGGGTCACTGTTATTGGTGATAAAACAGCGAGGAGGGGACAAAAGGGAAGGTTTTTGGAGCATAAAAAAGGCAACAAGCAAAAAAAAAAAAAAGGTCATCGCATCTGCAGAGGAAGAATTTAGCCCGCCCAACCTGAAATTCTGGCAAGCAAAAATTTTGTGATGTTTTCATTAAGCTGTTCAGCTCGCGACTTGACTTTTGGGCTACTTTTTCGCGACCAACCACTTCCAACATCTGGCAACCCTGTGGCATTGGTGTTCCTTGGGCTAGCAGAAGGCTGTAAACAACTGGCTGAGTCGAATTGGGTGAAAAGGGCGAAAACTGGGCCATTTTCACTGGAGCTGGCCATGTAAACTGAATCATCTGTGTAATGGACCGAGCAGCAATGATAAATGAACTTGGTTTATCTAGGCTAATCATTTGACCGGCTGTCAGGGTCATAGTGATACCTTGGGCATATGGTATCCCTATCTGAGAACTTGTAAAGCGAGTCTTACAGTACTAGCTATTCAGAGCTTGAGTCAGCTTGACAGCCCGAGGAAATAAGAAAGTCTTCAAGCAACGAAGGGATGAAGGTGGGACCCGGACTAAAATCTTACTACGGATTGAGGGGTGGGGGGAGGAGAAATTTAGCTTTAGACCAGCCTTAAATCTAACCTGCTAATCGACTGATTTAAAATGTGACAGAGCTTATCAGCTATGTTGCTCTCATACCACCACATTCTGCTTCACCACAGTTATGTTCAGTTAAGTTAGGTGCTGGACTGTCTACCCAGAGGTCAAAGTTCAGAACACACCCCCCCACCATGGCAGGACAATGAAGATGATTTCTGTTCCATTTGCACCAATAACAAATACAGCAAAACAAAAGTAAATTACACACATGCCCAACCATATGAGTCTAAGTATGGTACAACATCTTAATTGTTATCTCTCTATTCTAACAAGACTTTGTCACTCTAATTACTTGTCACTCTAATTACTTGTTTTCTGTTGCCTACAATCATTTCAGGAACTTTAAACATTGTAAGTATGTTTGATGGAGGAAAATCTAAAAGAAGAAATTTGCTGCCATCTTACTGATTGCCAGATGCTTTGGCCTTGAACGTGGTTCTCCTTAGGATCAGATCGCAATTCAATATCTGTGTAAAACTTGTATAATAATAATAATAATAATAATAATAATAATAATAATAATAATAATAATAATAATAATCTTTATTTAATTTCAAACTGACACTATGCAGGATGATTGCAAATCAGTATGAACGGATGATCACAAGTTATTACAGGAGTCGAATTTAACTGTATACATAAGCCTTGCAAGGCGCCCATCACGTCCTACATCTCATTTTACCAACTGTGTGAAATAAATGCATCACTATCACCTTCTTTTCCAATCATATTTTACTTGCCTAGTGTCCTTTAGTCTTTTGATTATTATTGTAGGATACGCCCGTTAGCTGCATTCTGATTCTGTTTTGACTGGTCTTTATAATCACCTTGGCAATGGGTGATTTCTTGTCGGAAGAATGTACAGTCTGAAGAAGTGTGAGGCAGTGGTAGATGCACATGCAGTCAGACTGATTGATGCTCTGCAGCATAGGATGGTATAGCACAATAGGGCTATATAAAATGTGGCAGATGGATGCAGATGAAGAGCGAGATAGATCCAATATGTTGGTCACATGGCTACCAGCTCAAAGTAGACTCCCTACTTTATCAGCAGAGACAGGAGTCATAGGGTGTATAGTCTTCATCATCTGACTGATAACTTGTTCCCTCTCTCTGTCTCTGTCAACTTGTTTCCGGCAGCCATCATCGCCATCCTCTCCGTCACTATGGAAAACCTTGAATTTGCTGCTCAATATAGGTAATCATAATTGCGACTACTATTGACGCTTGTGGATAAGCTGGTGGTTTGCGCTTAACTTTAGAGTAACAGTTTAGAAAGTTTACGATTACCTATAGCCCCAAACAGAAAGTGGTTAAGACCTGCTGTGCCTTGAAAGAACTGAAGTGATCAAGTGTGGATGTCATTAATCGGCGCTTGTGTATTGGTATCATTACAAACTTTCAAGTAACTGCAGTAAAAGTCTGGTAATAAATATTCCATGAATGTGCATCACTAAGGGAAACCTGCACAAACTACAAAATGCTTAAAACTCTTAAAACTAGAGCCATATAAACGACATAATACACTCATACTGCATTCACTGCACTGGCTGCTTGTCAAGTATAGAACCCAATTTTTATAATATGTCTCATAGTTCACCAAGTGCTACATTTTAACCTGCTAACCTATCTCTGTTCATGCATGCTCACCGTTCGTACAAATAGATGTTGCACTCGATAAATGTACACTGTGCCTCTTGCTTTACCCCACACCCAAACAGTGGTGGGCTGTTGGACTTTCTCTGTAGCTGGTCTGGAGCTGTGGAATTGGAAGGTCTAAACCAGGCATGGGCAACTTCTTTTAACAGAGGGCCGCCCTAAGGTTTTAAGAGCAGCTCAGGGGCCATATGCCAATCGCAAGCTAATTTTTGCAGATTCATTGGTCCTAGAAAATGAAACGCTATTAATTTTATTCAAACTAAATATTACAGAATAACTGTTAAAGCAAATGAAGATAATTTTTATGACAAAAATCTAATTATTCTAATAGGCCTACATAAGTCCTACACTAAAAATAAAATACAAAAAACAAAATGTTTTATTCAGTTTTGAAAATACATAAATCCGCACCTGTTTGTCTGTCCCGATTCGAAACAAAAGTATTGGGGAGCTGAAATTTTGATGCTTGAAGTGTGTGCGAGGGCGTGTCTATATTTCACGACGATTGAATGATTGTAAGTGATCTGGCATAAGATTTGACTTTTAGCCTCCACGATCAATCAAGATTCCCGCAAGTTAAAGTAGATGGATAAAAAGACAAAATGTTTTATTCAGTTTTGAAAATACATTCTGCAGTTTAAAGTATCCATTTGCTTGGTGTGCTATATTTAATGTGAGATCTGGCACTTCTTCTCACGACACAAATCTGCAATGTTTGCTTTAAAGTGGCATTTCGAAGTTCATTGGAGAGATAGTCATCTGTTAGTCTGCATCTGCTTTTCAACTTTGTTAGTGTCATCTTTGAGAAGAACTGTTCACAAATATAGGTGCACTGTGCATGGAAACAGAGCAACCAGTTTCAGGCTATGAAAATTTAAGTGAAGGGTTAGAATCCTGAGAATTGTACAGTTTGTAGGACTGAATCAGAGGTACCTTACAAAATTTCCTTTCCAACTCACAGTTGCATTGGAGTTCAATCAATTCCATTTGCATGGAGTTTGGTGCTGAATTGGCATCGATGGAAAAGGGAGATTCAAACAATTTGAGTCTAGTTCATGAGCAGTAAATCAGCAAACCGGGACTGAAACTCTACTTTCAATACAGTTATTTGTTCTGTGCACTTCTTGATTATTTGCAGAATCAGTAAACATGGATTCGAAAATGCACAGTATTGCCTTTTGATATTTGATTTCTCCAGAGTAGAAACTTTGTTTGAAAAGTTCTGATAGATGGTTTCTAAAGTAGCATCCCTACCCACTTGTGGTCTTGTTTCATGCAGAGTAGATTACATTGATGACTGAGTAGTAAACTAGTTGACTATAATAGAATTGAGGCCGGATATTTAATAAATAAGAAACAGATGTTTTAATGTCGGTCTATGTACAGAAATTCACTTGTGTAGGGCCGGATTAAAGGTTCCCAAACTAGGGCCGGATAAAAGGTCCCCAAAGTGCCAGGTACAGTGCTAATATAAAAGACATGCCAAGGGCCGGTTCAAAGGTCCCCGGGGGCCGGATCCGGCCCGCGGGCCGCCAGTTGCCCATTCCTGGTCTAAACTTATACGACTCCCTCTCTTTCACTTGTATGTCTAATCTACTTAAGCCTGGCTTCTGGTTTCTCTGATCTAATGGACTTGGATCGACCTGGCTTCTCTTCCAATGGATTATTGGTGATAAAACAGCGAGGAGGGGACAAAAGGGAAGGTTTTTGGAGCATAAAAAAAGGCAACAAGCAAAAAAAAAAAAAAGGTCATCGCATCTGCAGAGGAAGAATTTAGCCCGCCCAACCTGAAATTCTGGCAAGCAAAAATTTTGTGATGTTTTCATTAAGCTGTTCAGCTCGCGACTTGACTTTTGGGCTACTTTTTCGCGACCAACCACTTCCAACATCTGGCAACCCTGTGGCATTGGTGTTCCTTGGGCTAGCAGAAGGCTGTAAACAACTGGCTGAGTCGAATTGGGTGAAAAGGGCGAAAACTGGGCCATTTTCACTGGAGCTGGCCATGTAAACTGAATCATCTGTGTAATGGACCGAGCAGCAATGATAAATGAACTTGGTTTATCTAGGCTAATCATTTGACCGGCTGTCAGGGTCATAGTGATACCTTGGGCATATGGTATCCCTATCTGAGAACTTGTAAAGCGAGTCTTACAGTACTAGCTATTCAGAGCTTGAGTCAGCTTGACAGCCCGAGGAAATAAGAAAGTCTTCAAGCAACGAAGGGATGAAGGTGGGACCCGGACTAAAATCTTACTACGGATTGAGGGGTGGGGGGAGGAGAAATTTAGCTTTAGACCAGCCTTAAATCTAACCTGCTAATCGACTGATTTAAAATGTGACAGAGCTTATCAGCTATGTTGCTCTCATACCACCACATTCTGCTTCACCACAGTTATGTTCAGTTAAGTTAGGTGCTGGACTGTCTACCCAGAGGTCAAAGTTCAGAACACACCCCCCCACCATGGCAGGACAATGAAGATGATTTCTGTTCCATTTGCACCAATAACAAATACAGCAAAACAAAAGTAAATTACACACATGCCCAACCATATGAGTCTAAGTATGGTACAACATCTTAATTGTTATCTCTCTATTCTAACAAGACTTTGTCACTCTAATTACTTGTCACTCTAATTACTTGTTTTCTGTTGCCTACAATCATTTCAGGAACTTTAAACATTGTAAGTATGTTTGATGGAGGAAAATCTAAAAGAAGAAATTTGCTGCCATCTTACTGATTGCCAGATGCTTTGGCCTTGAACGTGGTTCTCCTTAGGATCAGATCGCAATTCAATATCTGTGTAAAACTTGTATAATAATAATAATAATAATAATAATAATAATAATAATAATAATAATAATAATAATAATCTTTATTTAATTTCAAACTGACACTATGCAGGATGATTGCAAATCAGTATGAACGGATGATCACAAGTTATTACAGGAGTTGAATTTAACTGTATACATAAGCCTTGCAAGGCGCCCATCACGTCCTACATCTCATTTTACCAACTGTGTGAAATAAATGCATCACTATCACCTTCTTTTCCAATCATATTTTACTTGCCTAGTGTCCTTTAGTCTTTTGATTATTATTGTAGGATACGCCCGTTAGCTGCATTCTGATTCTGTTTTGACTGGTCTTTATAATCACCTTGGCAATGGGTGATTTCTTGTCGGAAGAATGTACAGTCTGAAGAAGTGTGAGGCAGTGGTAGATGCACATGCAGTCAGACTGATTGATGCTCTGCAGCATAGGATGGTATAGCACAATAGGGCTATATAAAATGTGGCAGATGGATGCAGATGAAGAGCGAGATAGATCCAATATGTTGGTCACATGGCTACCAGCTCAAAGTAGACTCCCTACTTTATCAGCAGAGACAGGAGTCATAGGGTGTATAGTCTTCATCATCTGACTGATAACTTGTTCCATCTCTCTGTCTCTGTCAACTTGTTTCCGGCAGCCATCATCGCCATCCTCTCCGTCACTATGGAAAACCTTGAATTTGCTGCTCAATATAGGTAATCATAATTGCGACTACTATCGACGCTTGTGGATAAGCTGGTGGTTTGCGCTTAACTTTAGAGTAACACTTTAGAAAGTTTACGATTACCTATAGCCCCAAACAGAAAGTGGTTAAGACCTGCTGTGCCTTGAAAGAACTGAAGTGATCAAGTGTGGATGTCATTAATCGGCGCTTGTGTATTGGTATCATTACAAACTTTCAAGTAACTGCAGTAAAAGTCTGGTAATAAATATTCCATGAATGTGCATCACTAAGGGAAACCTGCACAAACTACAAAATGCTTAAAACTCTCTTACTAGAGCCATATAAACGACCTATTACACTCATACTGCATTCACTGCACTGGCTGCTTGTCAAGTATAGAACCCAATTTATAATATGTCTCATAGTTCACCAAGTGCTACATTTTAACCTGCTAACCTATCTCTGTTCATGCATGCTCACCGTTCGTACAAATAGATGTTGCACTCGATAAATGTACACTGTGCCTCTTGCTTTACCCCACACCCAAACAGTGGTGGGCTGTTGGACTTTCTCTGTAGCTGGTCTGGAGCTGTGGAATTGGAAGGTCTAAACCAGGCATGGGCAACTTCTTTTAACAGAGGGCCGCCCTAAGGTTTTAAGAGCAGCTCAGGGGCCATATGCCAATCGCAAGCTAATTTTTGCAGATTCATTGGTCCTAGAAAATGAAACGCTATTAATTTTATTCAAACTGGCCAATATTACAGAATAACTGTTGAAAGCAAATGAAGATACGATTGAATTTTATGACGAAAAATCTAATTATTCTAATAGGCCTACATAAGTCCTACACTAAAATGGATAAAAAGACAAAATGTTTTATTCAGTTTTGAAAATACATAAAGCAGTTTGTCTGTACAAAGTATCCATTTGCTTGGTGTGCTATATTTAATGTGAGATCTGGCACTTCTTCTCACGACACAAATCTGCAATGTTTGCTTTAAAGTGGCATTTCGAAGTTCATTGGAGAGATAGTCATCTGTTAGTCTGCATCTGCTTTTCAACTTTGTTAGTGTCATCTTTGAGAAGAACTGTTCACAAATATAGGTGCACTGTGCATGGAAACAGAGCAACCAGTTTCAGGCTATGAAAATTTAAGTGAAGGGTTAGAATCCTGAGAATTGTACAGTTTGTAGGACTGAATCAGAGGTACCTTACAAAATTTCCTTTCCAACTCACAGTTGCATTGGAGTTCAATCAATTCCATTTGCATGGAGTTTGGTGCTGAATTGGCATCGATGGAAAGGGAGATTCAAACAATTTGAGTCTAGTCCATGAGCAGTAAATCAGCAAACCGGGACTGAAACTCTACTTTCAATACAGTTATTTGTTCTGTGCACTTCTTGATTATTTGCAGAATCAGTAAACATGGATTCGAAAATGCACAGTATTGCCTTTTGATATTTGATTTCTCCAGAGTAGAAACTTTGTTTGAAAAGTTCTGATAGATGGTTTCTAAAGTAGCATCCCTACCCACTTGTGGTCTTGTTTCATGCAGAGTAGATTACATTGATGACTGAGTAGTAAACTAGTTGACTATAATAGAATTGAGGCCGGATATTTAATAAATAAGAAACAGATGTTTTAATGTCGGTCTATGTACAGAAATTCACTTGTGTAGGGCTGGATTAAAGGTTCCCCAACTAGGGCCGGATAAAAGGTCCCCAAAGTGCCAGGTACAGTGCTAATATAAAAGACATGCCAAGGGCCGGTTCAAAGGTCCCCGGGGGCCGGATCCGGCCCGCGGGCCGCCAGTTGCCCATTCCTGGTCTAAACTTATACGACTCCCTCTCTTTCACTTGTATGTCTAATCTACTTAAGCCTGGCTTCTGGTTTCTCTGATCTAATGGACTTGGATCGACCTGGCTTCTCTTCCAATGGATTATGATTTTGGGATTGTGATTTCACTTGAAGTGATCATCGATTGATGTCTTGGACATTAGGATAAGAGGGTTCTAAATAAGTCATTGGATTAGATTACGATTAGACTTAATATCTGAATGACAGGAGTCAAGCATCAAGGTTTCTTCTACATGGAAAAAATCCACCAGTCAAGTTTCTTGAAGATTAGTTCTGATGACCAACAGCAGCTAGTTGAAACTAGTACAGATGATCTTAAGAGATAGCCTAATAGGGGCATCAATGAAAATTGAAGTGCTCTGCAGACAAAGCCAGATGCAGACAAAGCCATTTGTAATGGATATAGTGTTTGCTGAGGAGAGGCAAAAATACGCATTGTCCTTTATTTAATCAGTAGTAAAAAAATTGGTAATTTTGGCAGAAGCTGACTGATTGAATGAGACTGAAATTTAATGATGTCCTACACAGAGTTGGTAAAACAGCCAGTAACGAATCAGCTTTGCATAAGTGTATACTGTAGATTCTTGGTACATGATATAAAATATTATACATAGCCCGTGGTTTGTCATTAACATTTTGTCTTTCTATAATAGCCTATGTTCTATCATTAGTAGACCTGTGTGATACACGAGCACCATCTTGTTGTGACTTGTGATTAAATCCAAAGTTAGAAAATATGCATTCGATAGATGCAGAATTTACTGGGACTAAATACAGGCATATAGCAAGAACTGAAAACTAAGAATAGATGAAAGTGGCAAAACTTCTGTATCTTTGGATTAGTCACATTTTTAAATCTTAAAGGAGAGAAGCATTGATGCAAAGTTGTAACGTTTGTGCTGCAATGATTTTTTCAACCCGCCAACATATACTTATCAACCATGCTGGAAATTATTTTTGTACCGTGTTTAGATAACAAACCTACAGATCCTGTCGTGTGGCATCTGTTAAGCTGTGCCGTGGCTTCTGCTGGATTGTGAGTTTTGAATACTGCTCCACTTGAAGTGCTTATTTGATTGATTATGATAATGGTGCTAGTTATCAGGTTTCATTTTGTTACAGGGTCTTTACAGAAGCACCTGAACCAATTGAGATATTTATACTTAGCTTGGTATTTATATTTCTTTCAGAGGAGCAGATGTTCTGTTTTCAATGTGAACAGACACGTCTTCGTAAGGGCTGCACTACCATTGGCGTCTGTGGCAAGACGCATCAAGTGGCTGAACTCCAGGATTTGCTGGTTCACGTTGTCAAGGGAATCGCTCTGTATGGACATCAAGCAAAGCTGATGGGCTATAAAGTACCTTTCGAAATCTACGACTTCACCTTCAGCTCTCTCTTCAGGTGCAGAAGTCAAATAGCTAAAACTGTGACTAAAGTTTACACAATTCATGTTTCCAATAAACCGTTTAACTAGCTACTTGTGGGGCAGCCTCTTCAATTAGCCAGGTCGTTAATTATGACTAAGCACCTTTTCAGTTCTATTCTATTCTATTTACGGACTTATAAAGCGAGTTCAGATACTAATATGCTATTCAATGGCTTTTTGAGGGGCTATCAATATTGCTGTCTTGTGCATTATAATAAGGGAGCTATATAAGTCATTAGATTGCATAAGTCATTAGATATCGTAAGTCATTAGATTGCCTGTTTGACAGTGGCTAGAAGAACTTCCCTCATCACTTGTCTGTCTCCCTCTTTAGTCAGTCAATCAGGACTCTATACTTTCCTTGCCAATCTTCCTTACTATGGTATTAAATTAATCCAACCAATTAATGACCCCTTAACTGTGCCTTGTCCATCTCTAGGTATCTTGCTCCCAATTCCCAATCCTTTTATGAGGAGTGGGAGTAGCCAGATGTGGGTGTTCCAGTTCACCTGGCTTCACTCTACCCATGCATCATGTATATATATATACAGGCCTGTTACCACTAAGACCTTGTTCAACTCCTGGTCAGGCCAAAAAGAAATAATGGTGTGTTTCCGGTAACAGAGTTAAAAAAAACTGGGTAGGTAGGTAGGAAAATAATTTTATGCAGTGATTGCCCAAAATTACGCCACTGCCCATTTATGCACAGCGGTACATGCTGTACCAAAGTATGTATTTTCTATGCGAGTATTAAAAATGCCTATTTGCAGAATGTACCTGCAAACTGCTGTAGAAAACAATATTATTTATTTCATTTTTGTTGACATCGTTTTTCTTGCAAGGTGAAATGGAAGGGGCAGGGGTGGGGAAGGAATTATGGATTATGTACATTAAAAAATAAACGTGTAGCAGACAACGGCTGTTTAGGAAATATGCATGGGTGGTAACGTGAGAAAATCGCTGACTTTTCGGTGTCTGTTATCTCCTCAACATCATACATGTGTGTAAATTGTCCATGGGAAACATTGAGCCCATTTATTGTTATAATATTATTAACGCTGCATAGAAAGAAATATGGTTTCCTAACGTCGTCTGCTAAGGAGACTACTTGCTACGAAGATTGGATGTTATGAAGACTGGTTGTTAAGGAGACTAGTTGCTAATGAAGGCAGTTGCTAAGCAGGACAGTTTCTAAGGATAACTGTTGCTAAGGAAGGCGGTTGCTAAAGGGGCCAAGTCTGACTTTGAAACTGGTTGCTAATGAGGCTGACATAGAGGCTGCTTGCTACAAAGCTCGGTTGCTAAGAAGGCTGGTTGCTACGAAAGTAAATGCTACGGAGGTTGTTAAGTAGGCTGATTGCTTTTAGGAGGCTTTACTTTTATAATGGCACGTACGATAATAGGTATTTGTGATACAATGAATATGGGGGTCAGATTTGTGAAATAACCCTGTCAAATTACCCTGAGAAAATCCACCACTTTCAAGTCTATTACCTCCCTCTCCCAAACTCCACACTTTAGCCCTTTTATTGCTGTAATTTACGGCACCATTATTTCCATTGAAAGACCGCTAGTTTCCGAACGTCTCTGCTTCAGTGAATGCACCTATAATGTCGCGATTCTGCATCACCGGCATGCAAAGGCTTAATGTATGTGAAGTAGGAAAAAAAATTTTTTTTAAATTTTCAGTAAAAAAAATTTTTTTGCAAAATTTTCCGAGTCGCGGCAAAAAAGTGAGTCGGTCGGGTTACCGAAAACACACCATTATTTTGTTTTGGCCTCATATGAAATTGACAGACAGATGTTTACGATGGCATAAGGAAGAGGAGCCAAAAGGTTCTCTCCCAAATTTAAAGAATTCACTTTTGTGCCAAAATATTGTAACACTGAGTATTCAAGTGCAATTTATGATTTTGACTGCATTCTTAATGAACCGCCTTGTGAAGTGTCTTTGCAATGTTGAGAAAGGCATCATGCAAGTGCACACTTGAATGCATGGTAGACACACACACACACAGTTGTATGATATGGTTGTTAAAGGCAATATTGTTACTCAACAGCAACAATGTTTGGTTTTCATATGTGAAGCACACTGACAAATGTCAACTTTGACCCTGATCGATTTACGGACTACATTCAGCAAGCTTTGAAATATCGTGACCATCTAAAGAAAGCATACGAGGAGGAATGTCGTAAAAAGGGAGTGGCAACACAGAAATTCACACAGACTGAGGCAACATGGACACCGGTTACTGGTATGACAACTGAACTTCTTGAAGCAGAAGGTGAGTTTTCATTGAATTTTGAAAGCTTTAATACCTATAGATCTGTTACTCTGCTGTTTTTACGATGAAAAACTTGATCTGAATCATAGTTGTAAAAAACGTTTTTTTCGTTTTTTATTATTTTCAAAAAACCGTCGTTTTTTTCGTTTTTTATTTCTCGTCTCGTTTTTTTCCGTTTTTTATTTTTTATATGTAACTTTATTTAGTTATTCACTGTCTGCTACTATTTGTTTATTTTTATTTTTCTCTGATATCCCTCATGCTGTCTCCGTCCTTTCAAGGATTTATCTAATTTACGTCACTCTTTAGTGTCATCAGTTGAGAAATAAACAGCACAATTCAGGAAATGAAATTTATGAAAGTTATTTGAATTTCTAAGTTATCCAAAATGCGAAATGTTGTCTTTGTACTCAGTAATCTCTTATTGATTCATAAACTGACGGATATTACTCATAATTTATTAAATTCTTATATAAGTCAGAATTGTAACTAGATCTACAATTTTTAATTAAGTACACTCTATACTTACACAGTTTAGTTTTTAATTGCTTATGTCAGCATGAACTTATGTGGACTTATGTAGGCCCTATGCATTTAAAATTTTAAAAGATTTCAATATTTTTAAATTCTCAATTTTTTTAAACCAAACTTATGAAAAAGTAAATAATTGTTGTAGAGTATTGTTATTTGGTGTTTACTAATAAAATTATGTTATTTGCTGATTAAATTGTATAAACAAGGTCTTTAATTTTAAAATGCAGTAAAAGATGTAGGAAAGTCAAATTTTTTCTTTTCCGTTTTTTTTCGTTTTTTTCCGTTTTTTATTTTTTTCAATAAAACGACGTTTTTTTCCGTTTTTTATTTTGATTTGATCGTTTTTAACAACTATGATCTGAATACATTCCATAAAACTTGATTCGTCATGATCACAGGCTGCCATGGCAATGCAATCCACTGTTAGCAGTGACCAGACCTAACCGTGGGAAACCATTGCTACAAAATCCACACTGCAAATAAGTACATCTATTATATACAATAGCAAATCTCAGTTGAAATATGCAGAAACTGCACAGACAGCTCATTAAATGTTTGTGCTGGAGATAACCATAATAAAACCTTTCATATCAAGAAATAACATATTCATGTAACTTGTCATTAATTCAAACCAACACACTGCAGTATGATTACAAGTTATAGTATGAATGGATGATTACTAGGTATTGCAGTTGAATTTAACTGTATGGCAGCCAGGCAAGGCGCCAGTCTGTACTACTGCTCATTTTACCAACACCACCTAGCAAATGAAAGGCTGAGTCGACATTGGGAGCATAGCCCGCTCCGCTCTTCGGATCTCCTTGACCTTTTTGTTCCTCGTGTGAGAACGTCCATAGCTCAGTCCTGTGCCTTTGCCTGCATTGGCCCTTTGTTATGGAATCAACTTCCCCCCTTTGTTCACTCTACCATACTATCCGGTGGTCCTGATACATCTTTTCGCTACCTCAAAACTTGTTTTTATTCTCGAGGACTTTCGCACTGGTAGCGCCTCTGATTGGTGTTCACTGTGAGAGGCGCTTTATAAATATTTAAATACAATACAATAGTGTAAATCGATCCACGCTGATCTTCTGTGTTTTGTGCTGGAGTGTTGCCATTCACCTAAACCTCCTCCCCAAATGGAGAAGTGTAATGTCTGGCTTTATGAATTTGAATATTTAAGTTGCCCATTAAAATTATTGCTGAAGGTGTGGAAATAGATGTATTTGTTAGGTATCTGGTTTTAAAAATCTTGCCTAATAGATCTGACCCAACAGATCTAAAATCTAAATAGATGCGACTTCAGACCACATGAAATGTTTACTGAACTGTCTGTGACAAAATAATATGTATTTTTAATGAAAGACTGTTCTAGAAGAATGGGTAGATACATGAGAATATGTGCTGTGCCCTACTCTTATATTTGAGTGCAGGACCATCAAGTCCCCATAAACCTCTGAACACATAGATTGTTTACCAGGGTGGCTGGAGAGAGGTCTGCAGAACCCTTAGATGCATTCTGGAATTTCTGGGCCACACCAACTGTTGAAGCTCTTCCCTTGAAGACGATCTTGAACTGAATCCTGTCTGACTGAAAGCCAGTGCAGCATCTCTTGCACGTAGCTCAAAACATACAAGAATTTGGATGGGGTTGATTCGAATGGTGTGGTTAAGGATGGACTGAAGCTGTCATAGCCAGAACTTGGGCACACCTGTAAGGACAGATTGACATTAGTAAAGCACAGCAGCAGAGTGCAACGAGTACAACAGAGTACAACTTACAACAGCATTGAATGATAACTTTGTCATGTGACTCGTATCTGATGGAGCTGGTAAAAGTAGCACTTGCAGAGAGAATTAACATGCTTCTCCATGGAGAGGTCCACATCCGGAAGCGTTCCAAGGTCCTGTGCCTGCCAACCTGGAAATGCTGCTGCTACATGTATTTAGCTACAGAGCTCCAATCAAATTATCAAAATTTTACACTCCGATTGCTTTATAAAGGAATCAACTGCGATTACAACAAAAATGGTTCTCTGTTACAGTTTGCCTTGACGTTTGTATGACAAATACTAAATGAAAATGGTTTAGAGCAGCTTCAAAGATTTTTTGTGGCATTTATTACGGATATCTGTTTACTTTTTGCTCTTTTACACTTTATTGCTGTCATTTAGCAAAAATTCTTCGGACGGATTTCAAAAATTGATTTATTGGCCCGGGTGCAATCTTTTGAACGTGGCCCAGGTATCCGGATACCTGTTGAAAGCCCTAATGCTAGCTCATACTGTGATAGAAATTAATATATCTCATATGAATTTGGGAGCCATGACTGCAATCATTATATAACTGGATTTGTTTTATATTGAATTGTAATATGTGATGCCAGGGCTCAAAACTCGTCACTTGTCGCTTCCTAGATATTGAGCTTGAAGCTGAAATAGGTGCGACGGGTCAAAGTATAGAATATTTTTCAATTCAACAGTTGCTATGAATTTGCCATAATTTGCACAGTAGTAATCCGATTTTGATGCCGTTAGCTTTATTCAATACAGAATATAGCCCATTATTGCTCAGCAAATTTGTAGTATTATTAAGTAGTGGTTGCTGAGGACTGTGATCAGTGGCGTAGCAAGGTTCTTGGGGGCCCTTGTGCAGAGCTTCAGTGGTGGCCTGGTGGGCCCCTCCCCCTTGAACCCCTCTTCGATTTCAAACAAAAAACGCATGAGACGCAGCCTATAGGGGGGGGCCTAAATTCTTACCGATGTAGCTAAATGGTCTTGGTTTAGTTGATTTGATTACATTCTGAAAGGAAAGCCCTCTGACGGTCTGACCGCTGGGGCCCTTGTGCCGCCGGGGACCCTTGTGCTTTGCACAACCTGCACAACCCATTTTGCTACGCCACTGACTGTGATGACACAAATATTCCGACAAATTTTATTCAATTTTCTCAATATATATTAATGAAAGAATCAAACAAGCACAACTTCAGTTAGCAAAAAGATGTTTTCATTCTTAAAGCAGATTAATTGTAGAACATCACTGAATAAAAAGGTCAGAAACCGACGTGTGTGTGTGTGTGTGTGTGCGTGCGTGCGTGCGTGTGTTACCATTTATTCTATAATGGATGAATTGTATTAAAGAAATCTTGACTGGGAGGGATATTTTGTAGGAAAGAAGTTTGGTGTGAAGCAGGACCTTCCTGAGTATGGAGCAGATGTGCATGGAGTTCGCCAGATGATCATCTATGGTCTCAAAGGAATGTCAACGTATGCTAGACATGCAAGACTTCTTGGAGAATGGGACGATTCAATTGGAGAATTTACTCATGAGGTCTGAAACAGCTGATTCATTTATATTTGTATAAATTTGTATTTTGAAACGTAAAGAATCGGTTATCCTACACTGAACCATCACTATAACACTTGGAGTGGTAGAATATTTAATACTGCTCCAGTTGATCTCAGGCAACACTGAAACTTACCTACTGATGTAGTATTTGTTCACTTAACACCTAATAGTGCATTTGAAATTCTTGATTATAAAAAAAGCTTTGTGCCATACACTACAATAAGTAGCAATACTGTGCAAGTAAACTGAAATTTTTCTCACAAAACAGGTGAAGATCCTTAAATTGACTTTTCAATTGAGCCAAATATTCATTTTAATTCATGAGAATGAAATTGCTTATCATTTCAACAATTTAATTAAAAATCTTAAGCATTTTTGTGTCTTGAAAACCAGCTTATCTGCATGATCTTATGACAAATATTTCCTGTCATTCTGATGATCCGTTAGAATCATCGAATCATCAGAATGCATACTGTTCAGCTAAATATTTCCAAAGTCAGTGACTCTACCTGCAAAGTGTTTTTAGGTGATGGAGTTCCTAGTTAATGGAGATTCAAAGCAACGTCATGACCTTGCTACAAACTTGTCGTGGGCTCTAAAGGTTGGAGAGAACAATCTCAAGGGCATGGCACTTCTTGATTCCGGTCATTGCAAGAGGTTTGGAACACCAACACCAACCCAAGTGAGAACAACTCCAATCCCAGGAAAGGTAAGATCCCAAAGTAGAAGTTGATAATTGAATAGGATTGCAGCAGCATTGGTGGTGGTGGTGGTGGTGGTGGTGGTGGTGGTGGTGGTGGTGGTGGTGGTGTTGGTGGTGGTGGTGGTGGTGGTAATTGACTATTGCAGATAAAACTAAACATTATCAGTGGTTATTAAAAGAGCAGTAGATGCCAACAAAAACAGCCCTGTGGAGAATGGTTGAAGAGGTTGACCATTTCATCTACTTTAAAGGGTAATCTCTGCAAATCATAGGTAGGAGAATTGGACAAACCTCAAAAGCATGTGGAAAACTGACCAGAATATGGAAAAGCAGGGCACAGATAAAGAAATCAAATGCAAGAATATATAACATGATATACAGTTCAACTTTCTGTATGGATGACAATCCATAATGATGAGTAAATAAGACAAGACAAGAACTAGAATTAAGTTGCCTGCAGAAAGTTGTAGGAATTTAAAATCTAAAAAAATTAAGAAATGAGGTGGTTTTGGATAAGCAGACAGCTACTGTATACAGGGGCATAGCCAGAAACACATTTAGGAGGGGCTTTTAAGTTTTTGGGGGTTTTCCATTGGAAATAATTTATTGTCATATTTTTCTACATGTTTAGTTTTTAACAACAGTAATTGCATCCATTTCGGGGTTTGAACCCGTAACCCCCCCCCAAATATGCCCATGACTGAATAAGGTCGTTCAGCGACTACTCTGATGCACAAATTAAGAATGCCAATAGACCAAATCCCATACTAGGAACTTATGAGAAAAGAAAATAAAATAAGCAAATGCATGACTTTGTTGGATAGACAGTGTGTCCGTGTCAATGGAGACACTTTATGACCTTTTAATCTTTACATTTTATTTTGCCCAAAGCTGCCCTAATTTGCGAATTGTGTATACCTTCTATGAATAATGCCTTAAAACTTATTAGTTTAATTTAAGCTAAAGTTACATTTGAAACCTTTAATGAAACAGAACCTAAAAGTCTGACAATGGCCACTGGTTTGTATAAGTTGTATGTCATATTTGACGATGTTTTATTTCATTTTTTAAAACTTCTACAATCTACATTATTAGCTAATTGCTACAGACAACAGAAAAGGGTTTGAGGAATATTTAAATAAATTCCACATGTAAGTCAACCACAAACTATGGAGTTTTAAAATTGTCATAAAACTTCATCTGCATTATTTACAGTAATTTACCATCATTTTTATTTTATTTAATTGACAGTATTGTATTAACAGTATTCTATTAGCAACCAGAAAGTAAGAAACGATGACTTAAGACAGTCATTAGGTATCCAACAACTCTGCTAAGCAAAGTCGTTCAACAAATACTCCGATGGTTTGGACATACAGAGAATGCCAGTTGACTGAATCCCACAGAATACGCTACAGCAAGATTTTAAGGAAAAAGAAAAAAGGCAGCCCAAGGCTATGCTTGAATTGCTTGATAGACAATATAATAAGGTCATACAGTAAGTAAGTAAGTAAGTAAGTATATCCTTTATTGAAAACCAACTGCTAACCGCATTTTGGTGTACAAAGATCATCAAATATAAAAAAAATTAAGTATAAAGCATCCGTGTGACAAATGTTTTACGAGATAGAGAGTTTGCCTTAGGTATTATTCTATTGTGGGTTCTGGGGCGTAGCAAGTATGAAACAGTTTTCACGGGAGGCAGTAGTTGATGTAATACATGTGCAGGGTTGCTGATGATGGTAGAAAAGAGGTTAGAGTCTGCTTTTCTGCAAAGTTGCTCGAAACTTTGGTAGAATTCCGGTAGATAACGAGACCGGACCAGTCGCCGTATAGTTGCCTGAAGACGAGAGCGTCCCTCTGCCCCCACAAAGCCCCACCACGCCGGGGCCGCATAGGGGCGGAGACTTAGGGGGACTGGGGGACGGTCCCCCCAAAACTTGAGGTGGGGGGAAGGAGATGCTTATATCCCCCCTATATTTCTGAAATATTTCATGAATATAATAATAATAGCTACAGGTGACAGCTGGTTCTTATCAGCACTCAAATAATAAAGCAATTTTGTTCAGACGACAGCTTAAAATGCTACCATTACAGTGTGGAAATTCCAAAAAATTTAGATGGGGGCACATCGCCCTCCCCAAACCCTTCCCCTGCTCGGCGCTGCGTGCCTCGCCGATCGTCCTTTGGCCACTCCTTCACCCGTCCCCCCAAACCCAACACCAAGTCTCCGCCTATGAGGTCATAACATCATTTGGACTAACACTAAACTTGACAAATGACCAAGGACAATTGAGATCATTTAGTCGTACCCTTCACTGCCAAATGGCTGGCATCAGGAACTGATGATGATGATGTTGATTGTATTAAACTAACAAAATTTACTATAATTATAGCTGCATTTGAATGTGCAAGTAATATATGAGCAGTTATTTTACCTTACTCTACCTGTTGGGTTACCCGGTACTCTGCTAATTTACCTAACATTTTGACTGTCAGTGACAGTAATCAGTAGAGAAAACAGGAATTACTTCTCTTCGCCACATGCCATCTTTGCATGTCTGATTTTAATTATTCTGATCACAAATATTTTTTAGCGTATGGTCATAGGTTAGAATGCTGGTTTAAGGCATTTATCTGGTGTTGGTGGTGTTTATAGGCACTTCTTGTGACAGGACACGACATGAATGACCTTGAGATGATCCTGAAAGCAACTGTCGATAAAGGGATCAACGTATACACTCATGGTGAAATGCTGCCTGCCCATGGATACCCAGAGCTTAGAAAGTACAAGGTCTTTAATTTGGCTGTTGCTTATTTCCTTTTAAATTTAAATGACGGCTTTCTTTTCTGCTGTCAAAGGAGATGAAAACGTTGTTGATTGAACTAAAGTCAATTTCAGCTTTTACAGTCTTACAGAATTTTAGATAGAGGAGAGAGGAGCACTGTGACTTGGTAGCTATGTTATGCAAAACCCCAATGCTGGAGATGCTCAATTTTAAAATCTATCATTTCTGGCTTAGGAATTCTCTCATATAAACTGTCTCTCTCTCTCTCCAGACTGACCTCTGTTTCTTCAATTTAAGTTCTGCCATTTTCAAGTTTTGACCAACTTTTGCCATTTGCTTTACTGTAGTGGTATAGACTAAGAATTTTTATTGGTTGTGATTTAGATATTTTGCACAAGTCTAAACTTTTCTGAACAATTGCTAACCTCTTATTTTCTGTGACAGAACCTGGCAGGGCATTATGGTGGTGCCTGGCAGATGCAGAAGTTTGAATTCCCACATTTTCCAGGTCCAGTTGTAGTGACCACTAACTGCATCATTGAACCAATGAAGTCTTATAAGGAACGACTTTACACCCTGAATGAAACGGGGTGGCCTGGATGCAAGCACATCCATCTGCCGGATGAGGCAGACAAGCTGATTGAGGCAGCTATGAAGGAACCAGGGTACAAGGAGGAAGAATGCAAGCAGGAGGGCAGGAACTTGACTGTAGGGTTTGGTCATGGTGCAGTTGTTGCTAATGCAGGCAAGGTTCGTTGACAATTCTTTTTTGTTCATTCATTCGTTCTTTTATAACCATCATCATTTCTGAGACAATACATGTACTCATTCTTTCTGAGAATTTATATAGTGCCTACCGTAAGTGCCTCTTCCAGATATCTACTCAGAGGCGCTCTCTGTGCTAGCCTGTTGTGATGAAAAGTGTTATTACGAACGAAAATGTTGCATCAGTTAGCAAAACAATGCACAGTAAGCTAGAAGTCACCGCTGGCAGGCCAAAGCACACGTGTGGAACAACCAATGGAATCCCGTCGACAGCTGAAGATGGCTTGGATACTCACTATAGATCTGCAATTCTATTAATGCAGCACCTGCATAATGCATATCCTTGTTGGCAGCAGAGCACAATGTTTAAATCTTGCTGGGTCACTATCTCCTATGGTCACATGGTACTGTTGCAAACACATTGAGATGCTTGGTACTGTGATAGGTAACTGCCAATGGAATACCACACCACCTCTTTTACACTCGACCATCCATACTTCTGGGTCAGTAAACGAGTATTAATGAGTTGTTAAACTGATGTTCTGTCATTGGGTTGCTGTAGTGATGTTTGCACCTAGGCTGACATCAGGACCATTGCCTGTGATCTATTTACTATGTAGAGATGTGTAAACAAGTTTTGCTTTTACTTTTTTACCTTAAACACCAACAGGTTTGAACTCTTAATAGACGGTATTTTTAGGTGCTGGAGGCAATGTCATCTGGTGAGCTGAAACGTGTCTTCGTCATTGGTGGATGTGACGGATCAGAGAACAAGCGAAGTTACTTTACGAATCTGGCAGACGCATTACCACAGGAGACGCTCATCTTGACCATGGGATGTGCCAAGTACCGCTTCAACCGTCATGATTTTGGAACGCTAGGCTCAACCGGAATTCCTCGCCTTCTGGATGTTGGTCAGTGTAACGATTCGTATGGTGCCGTTGTTATTGCCATGGCCCTGGCAGACGCACTGAAGACGGACATCAACTCTCTGCCAATTTCATATGCGATATCTTGGTTTGAGCAGAAGGCAGTGGCTGTGTTGCTGACGATGCTTCATCTTGGTATCAAGAACATTCGCCTGGGACCAGTGCTGCCAGCATTCATCACGCCTAACGTCATGGACATTCTGGTTCAGAAGTACAACCTCATGTCAACTGATGTGCGCCATCCGTATGATGACCTCAAGTTAATGATGGGATAGACAGACCTCAGGTGACGACCTTCGGTGCATTACTTCAAAACTACAACATTCAGACTTATTTTACGATGGAATCTGTCAGAAACATCTAAATGTTGGGAAGATTTAAACATCTGTTACTTGACTCTGTGCTTTTGATAAATGTATTAGTAGTAGTTGTAGAAATAGGTGTTGCATAATTTTATGATTTTTCTCTAGCTTCTCATTCTAGTAGTGATCAGCCAAATTTCAAGGCTCAGCTGATCTTGTTGTCCTACTTGTGCAATATCTGTAAAACTGCTCACATGGAAATGCTTCTAACTAGATATTCTTGAAGGGTGATGCTATAATTATACGTGTACGTCGGAAACTGTTTATAATGCGGTCTTTTGGGAGCCACACGTAGACCTGGGAGTCGACCCCAATAAGTCGACCCCAGTCGACTTGGGCATCCCAAGTCGAGTCGAGTCGTTTCTGCCTAGCGCAACTGACCCCCGAGTCGAATTTGTCCAGAAAAGTGACCTCAAGTTGTTTTCTCCACAAGTCGACTTAAACCGACTTGAGACACAAATAAATCTAAATTTATCATATCACACTAATGATCGTGAGGTCACGGCAGCATTTAAGCAGTTTTGTAGTGCTTTTGCAAATATTAATAAAGCATGTTCTAACTTCTACGGTCTATAGGCTACCGCGTAGCCTACTTAGGCTGCGGTTTAATTTTGTATTATCGACGCCGGTTGCGGCGGTTGTGCTAAACAGTTACTTGTTTTGTTTATAGGTGTCGATTTATCTACATCATTTGTTATTCTATGTTAAAGCGTCACACGTACGTTTAATAAAAATGGCGAATCGAAATGTTAATAAAAAATGTTAGCACGTCTACCTTAACAAGAGCTGAACGCGCACAAATCAATGAACTTTTAGGCAGTAGGATGGTACGCATGCATTGCTATTTGATACGTTAGGGGTTAGTGTCCAAATAATTATGACAACAGAATTAACCCTCGGGCTACCAGGGGGGGGTGGTTGCCACCCCCCCTACGTTTTTATGAAATTTTTTTGTTTCCATATGGAATATAATTTTGGCATTTTAGGTAGCTGTAGCAGATTCATTGGCGCACATTTTGAGGTAAACATCATGGTCGTAGCCCACGCCATTCAAAAGTTATACCTGATATACCCGAGGCACCAGGGGGGTGGATACCACCCCCTAGATTTTCGAATATATCTTATCCGTCATTTAATATTAAGATAAACAAATTATACCATTCTATAGAGGGAATGTGGGGCTACATTTCTCTGGTCACTGAGTTGACCTGAGACAACCGGAAGTGCTCAAAATAAATAATAATACGCGTAACATGCGTAAAAAATGGCTAAATGGAAGCACTCCCCCCTTTTTTTTTGTCTGTAGCGTATTCATTTGTCTTCCTGGAAGAGAAACAAAGATACCATTCTTTAGAGGGAATGTAGGGCTTCATTTGCATACCTACATCTTTGTCTTTTGAATACCGGAAGTGATCAAAATAAATAATAATACGCGTAATCTGTGTGAAAATGGCTGAATACAGCATTACAACGTAAACCGATATATATTTATGGATATATATGTATGGATGTACATTTATACTATATAAACATGTTTAGGGATGATTATGTGTATCTTTTATACATAGATTAGTTTCAAAACACACATAATCTTACATTTGTTTATCCAAAAAGTACAAAATGTACGCAATAATATAAAATATTGCTAATTAATGGGTTCCATTGTTAAAAGTGATGTAATTTCGAGGTGCATTCACATAATGTACAACTAAATATACCATTCTGTGCAGAAATGAATGCTGAATCCAATGCTATATTACAAGTTATGATATGTGAAACCAAACACGAAATCCAGGGGGTGTGGTAACCACCTTCCCCCTTGGTAGTCAGTGTTACAAAAAGCTTGGTAGCCCTAGGGTTAAAAGGTATCATTATAACAAGCCATTCAGTGCAACCAGTCCGCGGTCCGCCACAGATTCTTCTGCTAACCCATTAGAGCATTACAAAACTGTTCAAGCACAAAAACACACTGCTTAAAATAGGCCTAATAAACTTTGACCAATTTTATTCATCAGGTGTTTAGGTCTCATTACTAATTAGTGCTTGCCAGGCAAATTGGCATGACATTTTTGTGTTATTGGCCGTACTTAATCGTTATTACCATGTCAGAAGTCGACTTTAAGTCGGAAGTTAGTTGTTTTTCTGCCAAGTCGGATCAAGTCGTTTTGGCTCCAAGTTGTCGACTTCAAGTCGACCTCAAGTCACTTTAGGGTCAAGTGGGGTCAGATTGGCTGACCAAAGTGACTCCCAGGTCTAGCCACACGAGAAGCGATGTTGTGTTATATTGGTCGTTTATTTTCTATAGCTGAACTGATCCATTTTTGGATTTATGTCCCCGACCATCTTGTAGCAGAATTCTTATTATAATCAGTCCAACTTGTGACCTAGAATCAGGGTGGGCTTGCCTTGAAAGCAGTGTCTCTGTCCCATGAGCAAGTTTCAAAATCGGCAAACATTATGGTTGTGCCTTCCCTGAGAGCACACTGACCCGTTGTCTTTATCACTTGGTACAAATAATATCTTAAATAATATCTTAAATAATCCCGGACATATCCTTCATTGCCTACTACCCCCTGTCCTATATACTGGTCATGATCTGCGCCCACGCTCCCATAACCGTGTTCTTTCTAGATTTGATTCGTTTACCAGGCGTGGTTTCCTGGCTAGGATGTTGTACAGCTAAGCCATATAGTGTTTTTTTTAGTTTACTATTTACTAACCTTTTCGTTACTATTTGATAACTTTGTATGTACAGCACCGTGCGTTTGCCAGCGTTTAATAAAGAACACACTTACTTACTTACTTACATGGAGTTGTTTCCTTAGTCACTTAGTGGCACCAGCGGGGTAAAATTAATCTCTGTAACGTTACCTCTTTGTTTCACACAGAGCTGTGTTTTCAAGGCAGACCCACTCTGTGCTTAATAGAACCCAGGGGCCGGAGCGCCAAGGTGCCGATGCTCGCAGTTTTGGCTCCGTGGTGCCAAGGCAGGAGCATGCTCGCACAACTTGTTCGGAAACGTTAATAGGGTCCATCCATGAAGTACGTACGCAAAAATCCGAAAAAATTGACCCCTCCTTCCTGTACGCACGCGTACTTCTTGCACCCCACCTGCGTACGTAAGGTTGACGCGCAAACCCCCGCCGAATCTTATAGAATGATGTATATATATGCTGACTATGCATGTTTAAAAACTTCATATATTATTATTATTATTAGACTGTTATTTATAGCGCGCCTAAAAAAATTGGAATCTTGCACAAAAGCGCGTAACAGAAAAATCAATCATAGTAAATCTTAAACAGATGTGTTTTAAGGTTAGTTTTGAAAATCGATAGGCCTAAAGTTGAGGATTTGCGGATAAAGACGGAGTTTGTTCCATTCAGCATATTAAGAAAGTACACACTGAAATTGATCCAAGAGCATCTCACGACCAGAGGATGAGTGTGAATTTGCTTAATGAATAATCATGAATATTCATCGGCCTTTAACGGCAGTCTAACCAGAGACAGAAAGTGCGAAGGGTAACGTGGCACACGGTAAAGTCACCTTCGACCTTCCAACGATAGTCGTAAACTTTGTATTCACGTGTATACTATAGAGTGAAATTTAAAATTAAAATATTACAATTAAATCGATAATTGGCACAATTAAACATTTATGTGATAAGGCCAATGTCGTGGTTTGTATGATAGTGATGTATCGGTGGACACTAAAGCGGCATTCAGAGAAAGCTAGGTGAAAGACCGCTTTATATAGCCTATTATAATGACATTCCACGACAGAGTAGTCGCTGGTGAACTCCGATAGCCTATATTAATCGGTGGGCAAATGTTTCACATAATCGGCCATTTCGCAATTTATCAATTTAAATTCGAACTGTTTTTACAAACTGGAGTTCACTAGTATTTACTGATTTAAGCAAGGCGCGTAGCTAATGAGTATTCATGACGCAGTGAATGTTATTACTGACATGGCGGCTTCTGATTGGTCGCGAGAATCCCTTGGATCAATTTCCGTGTGTACTTTCGTAATATGCGAAAATGCTCTGTTACCAAGTTTTTTGAAAATCACCTTGAGACGATGAACGTAGCCCTCGTCTGGATTGGAGAGAGGAACAGGGTGTAACAAGTGAAGAAAGGTATGCAGGAGAACAGTTTGTGTAGATTCTGTACATTAGAAGACAGATTTTGAAATTGATGCGAGCTTGTATGGGAAGCCAGTGTAAGCTAGTTCACGGAGGGTCGGTGTGACGTGATCCCGAGGATTTTGGTTCTTGATAAGCTTAGCAGCGTAGGCCTAATATAACTCGGATGAACTAGTCTACACATAACAAGTGCGTCCACTGAAGAACATTCTGCTATAGGCTAATAATAATGGACCAATGTACAGACTAAACTAATTAAGTGTACTTTAAACACGGCAGTTGAAATCTTGGACCAGCGGCAGATTTTAACGATGCGTAATCCAATCCGGTAACGGGCATAATATTTATTGAAGCGCGTGATGCCTCTCTCACAGCCTTTAATTAATTCTTTCTTCCTATAGCTCAAAGTGTATAGAAGGAACATTTTGTTGATAGCTGAACTGTGACTCGTTTGAAGGAAAGCCAATAATAATAGACGAAGCATTATTTAGGTGGCAAAATATCGTTTTAGCGGGTTTAGGCCTAATTATCCGCCATTGCATGGGTTTCAGCGTTGGTCGTAAACAAGTTGGATTGACGAAACGAATTCTCGCTAAATAGAAGTCGGATTCAGTGGCGGCGGCAGCATGGGGCTAGGGTGGGCTGAAGCCCCTATCGGCGGCTCAGCCCCCAAACAAAAGTGGGAAATCACTGCCAATGCCAGAGAGGAGGGGAGAAAGGGAAGGAATTGGGGTTTTAGCCCCCAAACCTGAAATCCTGGCGCCGCCACTGGTCGGATTGACGAAAATAATTTTTAATGAAATAGAAGTGGGCCCGATGAAAACAATTTTGCTTAAAGAGAAGCTGGATTGATGGAAAATAATTCTTAATTTAATAAAAGTTGTATTGATGAAAAATAATTCCTGCTTAAATAGAAGCTGGACTCATTAAACCATAGTTGTAAAAAACGTTTTTTTCGTTTTTTATTTTTTCCAAAAACGTCGTTTTTTTCGTCTTTTATTTCTCATCTCGTTTTTTCCCGTTTTTTATTTTTTGTATATAACTTCATTTATTTATTTACTGTCTGCTATTATTTGATTAATTTCATTTTTGTCTTATTTCACTTACGTTGTCTCCGTCCTTTCAAGGATTCATCTAATTTGCATCACTATTTAGTGTCATCAGTTGAAAAATCAACAGCACAGTTCAGGAAATGAAATTTATAACAGTTATTTGAATTTCTAAGTTTTCCAAAATGCGAAATGTTCTTTGTACTCAGTAATCTCTGATTGACTGATAAACTGACGGATATTAGGCTACTCCATATTAAGTTCTTATGTAAGTCAGAATTGTAAGTAGATCTACAATTTTTAATTAAGTACACTCCATACTTACAAAGTTTAGTTTTTAATTGCTTATTTCAGCATGGACTTATGTGGACATATGTATATGCAATTTAAACTCCAAAAGATTTCAATATTTTTAATTTCTCAATTTCTTTTTAAACCAAACTAATGAACAAGAAAATAATTGTTGTAGATTACTGTTATTTGGTGTTTACTAATAAAGTTATGTTATTTGCTGATTAAATTAAATTGTGTAAACAATGTTTTTAATTTTAAAATGCAGTAAAAGATGTAGCAAAGTCAACTTATTTTCTTTTTTTCCGTTTTTTTCTCGTTTTTCCCGTTTTTTATTATTTTCAATAAAACGACGTTTTTTTCCGTTTTTTATTTTGATTTTACCGTTTTTAACAACTATGCATTAAACGAATCCTTGCCTAATGGAAGCTGGATCGATGAAAAGAATTCTCACCAAAGTTGAAGCTGGATTGATGAAAAATAATAGTTACCAATAATTAAACCCGCTAAAACTATAGATTACCATTTAGGTTTACCCCCGCCCCTCCCCAGTATGGCATTGCCTTCTAGATACTGACGTAGTATTCAGGGTCCCTACGCGGCGGCTTGAAGTGGATTCGAACCCGCGCGCAACCCTCCGGCTGCAAGGCACCAAACATACACCATCGCGCCCCACAAGTGACTACAAAAGACGAGCGCCTTTGTCAAGCCGTTTGGAGATTACGATTACCCAACCAAATGGGTTTCCATGATTGCCATTACGATATTTATACATATTAACTCGATGAACGGAAACCGAAATCAGTCTCAAGCTGATGCGATTACTTCCGTTCAAACAGCTGATAGTGCGTCGTTGGACAGATAGCTCTGATGTGGGCCATATTATTATTAGACGTCGATGGTGTGGACCATGGTGTAGGACATGGTGTGGGCCAAAGATGTGGGCCGTGTGTGGCTATATTTAGACGGCGGCGGCGGACGATAGCAGAGTTCTCTCGTGTTCATTTCTAAGATGGCGGGTCACGGAGGACACGGTGGTCATGGGCATGGGCATGGATGCTGTTCGGGTGAACACCAGCACGACCAAAGCGCTTCGCAAGCAGAACGAGGGAATTTGTACAGCCTTTATCAGAAAATCGACATAGATAAGGTGCAGTGCTTAAACGAAGCGGTTGATGGATCGTGTCAGAAGATATTCAAACCGTGGGACGAAAGACTCGACAGAACGAAGGTATTTTGAGTTTGATAGCTCTCAGCCGCCGGCTAAACGAAGCTATGAACTTATGTAACGCAATGGTATAATTCCGGGTAAAGTCGTAGTTTACGTTGCTAAATTATTTGATATTGTCACTTTAACATGGAAGCTGGATTGATGAAACAAATTGTTTCCCTAAATGGAAGTGGGATTGATGAAAACATTCCTGTGTTCAAAATTGAAGTTGGATTGATCGAAATAATTTTTTCCGTAAATAGAAGCTGGATGGATGAAATTAAGTATTAGATCCAATTGTAGCTGAATTGATGAAAATAATTGTTTCTGTAATTAGAAGCTGGATCCATGAGAATATATCTTTGGTTAAATAAAAGTTCCATTGATGAAAAATATTTCTTTCGTCAAATAGAAGTTGGATTGATAAAAGTAATTTTTTCAAATTAAATGGAAGGTGGATTGATGAAAATATTTCTGGATGAAATGGAAGCTGGATTGATGATAGTTAACATGCACATAGGTAGACTGCTTACTTACCAACGTCAAGTATGGCATTGAAGACATTAGAATAATTTAGCAACGTAAACTACGACTTTACCTAATTCCGGAAGATTCTGCCAGACTAGCAATTCTTCCCCGGCGTAAAACCGAGCATGAGCAGACCAAAGATTTTTGCACGAACGTTTGATCGCTCATGTGTATTGAGAACCGTATGCATGCGCATTGTTCAGATATACTTGAAATGGCTGAATTATTCTCAGAACAGTCAACAATTCGTTATAATCGTTAATTTCCTATCACATGGCGTCGTGAGGGTCGGTTAGGGTAAGATGAGGCGTCGTGAGGGTCGGAGTTAGTGTTGTCATTACAAAACATGTTTAAAAACCTAACTCCGCATTAGTAATTTCTGCATGCATTGCATGACGGAATCTTCCGCCAAGCTTTTAGCATGTTTTCTAATGACGACCCTAACCCTGACCCTTACGGCGCCTAACCGACGCCAGTTGATAGGAAGTTCTGTTACCATTCTTTCTGGGTCTCTTCCTACAGCCTTCTCCCTCCTCAAAACCTTCTTCTTCTCTATGGGTTCTCACACTGGGAGCACTACTGAATGGTCACTGCTGTCTGCGGCGCTATATAAATTAATAAATACAACACAATACAATACAAAAAGTAGTGAATTGTTGACAATCAGAACCATTTTAAACAGTGTGCATGTGCTGAAGGTTGCGCAATGCATGAGCCTCTGCTCACCACAGAGGCGCAGAATTGTGTCAAAAATATTACTTCTGTGCCGGAATCTTCCGCCACAGAAGCGTTATCCTTAGAATCAAAATCATTGTGCCGCCAAATGCCAGGGTGATTCAGGTTGAAAGACAAGAAGGAAGGAGTCAGAGAAGACACGGAAAATGGCCTTCAAAGAAATATTAGTCCAGGAAAAGATGAGTTTTAGTTGAGATCTAAGGGTCAGAACAGACTTTGAAGAGCGAACTGTTGCTGTTTTGACGGATAGATTTTCAGAGTCTAGGGCCAGCAACAACAAGGAGAGAATAAAGAGCCATCCTTGTGCATTGAGAAAGTCAGAGACCTCGTTGAGTACAGTGACAGCAAAGATGATGAGGCTGACTGAATTGTAATCTTGAATACAATTAACCCTGTCTTGAAAGTTATTTGCTTTTCTATGGACAGCGTATACAGTGATTTAAGTATCTGCGATACATGTTCACATTTTGGAGTTCTAGTGATCGCTTGAGCCAAATTATTTTGGACTCTGAAGCTTCATTAAGTTATATATTTTGAAAGCTCCCGTCTAATGCACCCACTACTCGAATCATGCAACAGGGCCTAAGATTATGTGTTTTCTAACACAAAGTGTGCAGCAGACATTATTACGTGTGCAGAACTTGACTTGTATGGATTTTCAAGTTTGTAGAATGAATTTTGGAGAGATTAGCTCAAGTCAACTACATGCGATTTCTGAAATTTAACTTATCAGTTCAAGTAGGCTACAGTTTGAGGAAGAGTGTGCAGTTGACATTTCTGAGTATTTTAGGTGCTGTCATGCAATATTATAAATTGCTGAAAGAAATCTGACAGCCATATGAAAAAAGGAGGCAAGTACTTTTCAGAAACTCCAAGATTTGTGGATGACAGACAAAATAACGTAGTATGTCACATTTTTTGGTAGATCCTATGCAGGCTCGTAGCCTTACTTCAGACTTAAATTCAAGAGGAGGCAACTTCACAGACCATTGGCAAAATCCTGGTTATTGGGGTCATTGGTCAACAGAAGTTCCAGTATATAAAAAAAGCAAGAGGAGGCAACTGCCTCCCCGTGCCTCCATGTAGCCTATGATCCTATGTTGTGGACGTGACTGTGGGCTTGACCCAATTCATTTGCTGAGATAGCAGACACCTTTCAATTAATGTCTGAGAACCAATATTTGACGACAATTGTTTCATATTTTCATCATTATTTCTGGGGAATAAAAGACCTTTAAAAACTTTGAAGAAGTTTCAGTAGAAATTAGAAGAAACCCACTGAGAAGGAACCAAGTTCACCAAAGTTTAATGCAAAAGGAACAAGGGACAACTGGAGGCAAATAAAGAGAAACTATGTGGAAAATAAGAGATATAATATATAATAATATCTTTTTCTTTAATTTAGCGCCTGACAAACGCACTGCGCTGTACATTTACATGTTATGCAATTGAAACAATCTTAACTAGTTAACTACTAACAGAACAGACAGCCTGTAATACACGGCCTGTAATATCAGTGTCTCATGAGTTTTTCTGATCAGCGCTTTAAGCAAATTGTCCAAGAAACATTAGAAAACCACAAGCTTCTAAGGCAAAAAAATATGATATGTGATTTTTGGTACTCCGGAGTTGGATGAAGAGTTAAGTTTGAAGGATTTCATGCAAAAGGAACAAGGGACAACTGGAGGCAAATAAAGAGAAACTATGTGGAAAATAAGAGATATAATATATAATAATATCTTTTTCTTTAATTTAGCGCCTGACAAACGCACTGCGCTGTACATTTACATGTTATGCAATTGAAACAATCTTAACTAGTTAACTACTAACAGAACAGACAGCCTGTAATACACGGCCTGTAATATCAGTGTCTCATGAGTTTTTCTGATCAGCGCTTTAAGCAAATTGTCCAAGAAACATTAGAAAACCACAAGCTTCTAAGGCAAAAAAATATGATATGTGATTTTTGGTACTCCGGAGTTGGATGAAGAGTTAAGTTTGAAGGATTTCATGCATTTACTAGTAGCAGAATCAACAGTACTGTACAAAGTAGCATTCATTCTGATGATGTATACACAACTTTTCAAGTGATAACAAAAGCAATATTAGCAGCGATTTTGAGGCAATGCCTCATTGACAACATTTTGGCCAGGTTTTTTACCATGTCGGATAAAGATTGGTCAAAATAAGACTGGGTTGTCCTTTGACATCTCTGGACAACCCTCGGACACCATGCAGCACTTGTGAATAAGCTGAGGCCATGCGCTGAGCTTTAATGTAGCGCTTTAGAAGTTTGGAGATTACGATCTCCTGAATTGTGAAGCAGATAAGTCATTCGGCTTTCAGTACATGTGAAGATTAGTAGAAGACCACTTCAGTGGATTCACAGACCAAGTCCTTTTGTCACATATTCATGGGAGTGAGAAAGTTTGAAAGATGGTTGAGCAGTGTTGCCTGAGAAAGAGGAATATCCAAGGACATCACAGAGTAAAAGCCAACGACAAAGTCTAAGATGTATTCCCAGTGTTTCATTTGAACTTTTTTCATGAAAGATTGTTCAACTGTAATATCTGGTGAATACAGATCACAAGATCCAGTGGGTTTTCTATCAGGGTTCCAATGCACTAATCACGTGATGTAGGTTGAAGGCAAGATGCATCAAACCAGAGCAAGCTAATGGCAACCCTGGCAGTTTCAAAAACAATCATTACTGGTTTTTTAGTAAAATTTTCCATAGTTGAAATGGTTTACAGCATTTGTTGGTTGGCCTCCATGATTTGAACAAGTCTTTTCCAAACAGACAAAAACATCACGTCTAATGCAGACAGGTTGCCAGATTTTTGTCTTTTATTCAAATTATCCACTGAATTCCTAGAAGGCTAGCAAAACTGCAAAAAAGAAAAACTGCCACCCATTAAAGTAGTATATTTCCAGTGTTACTTAACTTGCATCCATCTGTCAATAATTTTTCAGTCCAACGCACACCACACATGCCAGTCTTTCTGCTTTATGTACTGTAGCTCCATCTGCAGCACTGAAATCCTTTTCTGCATTCAGTTTCCTGTTTTAAACTTGACTTACATAGTTCAGAGACTCTAAGTAATGCAAGCAATTCATGGGTTAGCCATTGATAGGTACCAGTAGGTCTAAGAATGACTGGGTTTCAGCAGTAACCGCAAGCAGTCTGTAGACTAGCGTTGCAGTTCCACAGTGCTAACTAACCAAACTATTCGTTCAGTTCGTAAGATACACCCTTCGTTACACTCTGTCTGTCTGCTTCACCCATACTCTGTCTTTGTTTTTTCAACCTTTTATTACTGCCTATTTTACACATGCATACTTATATATGAATACTAGATCTACATACATATGCACTTGGATACACTTGGTACTTTTCTCATTTACTTTTAAGTATTTGGAAGAATACTATTTTACTTAAGTAAAATCAAAGATGAGTACTTCTAGTTTTACATATGCTTAGTACTGAAAGTTAGGTTTACTTTTACTTAAATACTGTGGACCTTCTCTCTCTCAACTGCATAAATATTTTGGTTCAGTACTGAATACGACATTGTCAAGATTGTTTTCAGTTAAAGTCTTTAGTTATACTTTTCAGGAAAGATGTAATATTCAGAGGATTGCTTAAGAAAAATTTCTTGTTGGTCTTCTTAGTTTGAATTGATTTAGATTATTTGATTTTCAGTATGTACAGAGTGATGTTGATGAAGAACTTTTGCTCAATATTCCGTAAGTTTCTCTAACATTCGTTGGAAATTAAATAGAACTGTATCGAATTTCATTTTGTATTGTGTGGCCAAATGTGACTGATTGGACATATTATATGGCCAAATACAAATATTAGGGTACAGCAACATTAGGATATGCTAAAGTAAAATTAATTTCTAAATGTGATATAGACATGCTGGTAATGGTAAGTGTGTTTCAAAAGTTTTTTATAAATTACTTTTGTTTTGTTGATGCCTAACTAGACATTAATTGTTATGTGACCTTACACTGACATAATAACCCTGTCAGACAAATATTTTCTGGAAGCGCCTACTGGATGAAATTTTGTATCTGTGCTGTAGAATATCAGTTTGTTGATTGAACCCACTGTCTTCAATAATAAAGCACAGCTAGATATTGACTGAGCACTATAATATCCTCAATGGTGCATCGTACACTGTATAAACATTGCACGTAAGTAGTGGAAGGTACGCCGGGAGTAATATCAGCCCGCCCCCCCCCACCCCTTTATAAGAGGCCGGTAGTAATATCAGTTTTACCCCCACCCCGTTATGACGTCATCACTTTGCGCTGGTAATATCAGTTCTGGAGGTCAAAGGTCAATCGACCAAGTCGTCGGGCAAAACAGTCGCCAATTAAATTTGGCCAAGGGTTGCGCGGGTGGGCGCGTGCGTGTGCTTACCCCTCCCCTTCCAAAGTGGCAATTATTTTGGGTGTGAGCCACAGCAGGTGCCTACATCAAATTACTGGACTGTCTGCTTTTCTTTAAAATAGAGTAGGCCTACCTTAGATCAGAGTTTTAAATTTTTAAGTGGACTTTCCATTCACCTTACAATGTTGGTACTTTAAACTATATTATTAGAGTAGTTGTTGTGAATTTGATGCCTTGCCATAGACTACTTAAATTACCTTGCACATGGTGCATAGGATCTTCATTGGATCAGGCAGAAAAAAAATAATGCTGTGTTTTCGGTAACATAGCTTTAAAAAACTGGGTAGATAGGTAGGAAAAATTTTTATTTTGCAAAATATTTGTATCCATCAATTTGCTCTTACACCTTGCTAAAACAGTTTTGCGTTCTTTGAACTTATTTGTTATAGCTGGTATGCTGCTATTTTAAGGTATATATTGTTGCAGATATAACAACACAACAGTTAAACAAACATTTAGTATTAAAATGTAGTCAAATTAAAAACCTTTAAATAAATAGCCATATTATTTGCAAATTATTTTATTCAACAATTTGCTCTTTCACCTTGCTAAAACAGTTTTGCATTCTTTAAACCTATTTGTCATAGATGGTATGCTGCTATTTTAAAGTATATGCCGTTGCCCTTCAGACCAGACCTGTTCACGAGGGCTGCAGAATGTTGCACCCTCTGAATATGTGTCCGCACGCAACCTATCCTGCATCCGGCATTGGCCGGTGACAGTTGTCAATCAATGTAGCACACATATTACATTTAACTAGTCTCTAGGAATCAATACCAAATTTGGAGGCTGTTTTCCTGTAGATGTTGCTGATACATTGAATACAGTGATGGGATTTGGGAAATAGCCCTTGCAAGTTACGGTGAGAAAATTGATTCCTCTGCCTGCCATGTATTACCCTCCCCACCCCTTCAACTATCAGACGCATGTTAATACTGACCATGGGAAACTTTAGCCCGTTTATTGGTCTAATTAAAGGTGCCCTTATTTACATACCTCTGGCAAGGAAAGCAACGTTATCAATGTTGTCAATCTGCACCTCTGGCACACAAAGGTTAAATTCATGTGTCAATAAAAAAATGTGTGAAATTTTTTTTTTAATTTAAAAAAAAATTTGTTCAAAAAAAAATTTTTCACAAAATTTTCCCAGTCGGGCCTGAAAAAGTGACTAGGTCAGGTTACCGGAAACACAACATTATTTTTTTTGGCCTCAGCAGTCTTTACATTAAACGTGTTTATGCTGGACTTTGTTCATCAGTAGCTGAATGCAAATTTTTAGAACATTTCATAAACTGTAGAATTTTTTAACAAAAATGTAAGAAGTTAAAAATTGCTTTCCTCATAAGTATCAAACTGCACAAGTTCAAAGGAAAGTTTATAGCGGCAAAAGAACTGGGAGAAGGAGACAGACAGACAGAGAAGATGATGTTAGGACCAAAGTAGAATTTCGTCTGTAATGTTTTTAGAAACTTCCATCTGACAGATGTGCTAACATTATACGTTGAAGAAAAATATACAATAAACTATTTTTAACAGAAGTTGTGTACAGCTGTATTAGTGTTTCATACACTTGAATTATGAATGGGCAGTAGTTTGTATTTTAATTTGAGTAAATCTTACTAATCTACTTTTCTTAAAAGGTTTACAGGTAGTGTCAAGTTGAAGGGTGTGATCATTATTGGTGGAGAAGATGACTCGCATCCTTCTGTCATGAAACTGTGAGTTCCTGGCTTATTTCAGTTCTCAATGATTTGCTATTTGTTAACCCTTTGCATGCCACTGGCGCAAAATTGTAACATGCTGCAATGTGCCACCCAGGCAGTAGGCACAAAATTGCAACATTGCATTTATGCTTACTAGAGCGGTTGGAAGTTTGGGAACCAGCATTCATCATGTGTAAATGAATTGAGTATTGATTAGAGTTATAAATAAGCTGCAAAAATTTTGCCATCGCGGTGGTGTAGGGGTATGTTCGGTGCCTTGCAGCTGGAGGGTTGCGGGTTCGAATCCACCTCAAAGCCGCCGCGTAGGGACCCTGGGCAAGTCCTTCACTCGCAATTGCTCATGCGCTCTTCGGCGTGAAACTCCGATTCAGCGTCCGCGCAGTAGTCGGGAGCGCCTCTGAATAGGCAATGTGGTAGGGGCGCTATAACAAGTGTTCAAATACAATACAATACAATACATGCAGAAAATATTTCCAGAGATATTAGACCTAAAATTCAGCAACACATTTCATTTGAAAAGTTTGTCATGACCACGATAGCAAAGAAAACAAAATTTTGTATGTGATTTCCAGTGCTTTTGAATCAGTTGAATTATTAATTTTGAAGGATTTTATGCATTTATTAGTAGCAGGACCAACAGTACTGTAATTAGCATTTATACTAATGATTTATAGAATTGTTCAAGCAATAACAAAAGCAATCTACCAGCAGTGATGTCGGGCAACACCAAGTGTTTTTGCCATCTGCAATAAATGTGTGGTGAAAGCTACAAAAAGGGTTGGCCTGCTTGCCAATACAAAAGCATTTTTAGAGTCTTGATTTATATTCATAGTTGCTCAGATCGTCATCACGCTAATATTTCCCTAGCAACAAGTGCTAAGGCCAAAACAAAATAATGTTGTGTTTCTGGTAACCCGACCGAGTCACTTTTTTAGGCCCGACTGGGAAAATTTTGTGAAATTTTTTTCAAAATTATTTTTAAAAAAATTTTTTTTTTTATTGACACGTGATTTGAACCTTTGCGACATTGATAACATTGCTTTCCATTGCATAAAAATATTTTTTTGGGCCTCAGCAAGGTGAAATATGATGACGATATATTCGTTTATTATTATACAAAGATGCAGCATTGCATAAAAATATTTTACAAAATAAAATTTGTTTCCTACCTACCTACCCAGATTTTAAAACCACTGTTACCGGAAACACACCTATATTTTTTTTTGGCCTTAAGCTTGGCAATACTTGGTCTTGGACCAAACCCCCAAAAATATATGACCGTCATCAGAACAAGGACTGAAATTATCTGGCATCCAAAGGGTAAAGTGCCTAGCAATTGAATTACTGTTACAAAGCTACAGTGTATATATATATATATATATATATACCAGTGTATCGCAAACTGTGTGCCGCGGCACACTAGTGGGCCGTGCGAGATTTCAGGTGTGCCGCGAGAGAAACCTAAAATTCGCTAATCTCTTTTATTGACTCTCAAAGAAATTATTTCATAAATACAATTTTCGGCTTTTTAATGTTTTCATTTTTAAGAATAGTTTCTCATTCACAGTTATTCGATGTCATGTGATCAAAAGTAAAAACTCTAGTGATATTAATCTATTATATGCTATATGCGATGGCTCAATCCAGATCCTTCGCCTGCATAGGTCCTTAATAATTATTCTCTGTGGAATGTACTTCCTCCACCGGTCCGCTCCGCCATCCTTTCTGGAAGTCTCTCCTCATCTTTTTTTAAACTAAAATCCTGCCTTTTCCCTCGGGGTTGCTCGCAGTTGGAGCGCTTCTGAAAGGCTTTTGCCGAGAGAAGCGATTTATAAATATCCAAACACAATAGGGCCTATTTATGTGTTCACCCCTCCTATCGACGATATTATTACGTAGATACGAGCATAACTGTAACTGACTAATGTATTTTTGCTGCTTTTTCATGTATTATTACTCAAATATAGAACTAGTAATGAACTATAAAATCATGTGGATATATTATTTTGAAATTTTTGTATAGGGCCTAGGCCCTAAGCCAAAAAATGGATAAAATATTTGCAAGAACCGAAACATTGATGGAAAGGACGACAGTAGACTGAGTAGAGGGAAAATTTGCAGACATGTCTTATCAATTCTAAGCCAATATCCAAACTTGAGCACGAAAGCAATCAAATGTTTGCTGCCGGTTGGATCTTCGTATCTCTGCTAAGTTGGATTTTCTGTTCTAACAGAAATGAAATCGAAAAAACGAGAGCGACTACAGATGGTGGATGATTTTAAGAATAGTTTCTCATTCACAGTTATTCGATGTCATGTGATCAAAAGTGTGATCAAAATGCGTGTCTGCTAGTCGGCTATCGAACCGCGTCTTTAGTTAACATATTTTCATAAACAAGCTCATTAATCGCTTCAGTTTCGCAATTACAAATTTACTGGACTAAAATGACAAGCGTAAAATATGACAAACTGAAATTATTGCTGTTGGATTTGTAATTTTAATAAATTTTAATTGGTGTGCCGCGATAAAAATTGGCTCTGCCGAGTGTGCCGCGAGTTAAAAAAGTTTGCGAGACACTGATATATACATATGTATGTACACTGTATTTCAGTTGGAAGCTAAAGATTTTACAGTTGTGTAAGATTTTGCTAATGTCTTAAGTGGCCTGGCAAGAGATTACAAATTCACTGCTGTAGAGTATGCTTTTTACCTTTTACATATCAGTAATTTTTAAGTTGTCTAATTATTATTCTGTGGAAAGAAAGATTTAATAAGTGTCAACAAGAAATTATGTAAAGTTTAGTTTCCACCCATACAGCTTATTTCTGAAACCTATAGATGCAAAGTTTATACTAAATGCTTGAAACAAGTGCATTACTTGAGACAGCTTTGGTTATTTCTTTAGCCTTAATTAGATAAATAACATTATATTTACAACTACATTGCCCTACTTAAAGTGCCTTACATTTCTAGGTACAAAAATCGTCCCACTATGACATTTGATGACGCGGGATCTGAGGCTGACCAGGAATTTCAGTTGTCACATGACTACACTGGTGACATCGAATATGATACTAAGTGAGTTCACTTTAGTGATGTATAGTGCTTATCAACCAATGTGTGTACAGTTTTTCAACTGGTGGAACTACATATCCAGGCATTTAGAGCAGACTTCCACTTTTGAAATACATAGCTTTTGGAATCAAACTTTGAATCACATGACATCCATGTGCCTAATAATTATATGTATGCTTATTAGTATATTCCCATTAATAATATAGTAGAAGAGAAATGTCTGATAGTGTCGACATTCCTGTTACGCATAGCCAGCATTCCAGGATGAGTACCAGCCACTTCGATGGGGGAAGGGGGCAACACCAAAATCTTACACAATGTGCAGGAATGGACAGGGTTGGAGGTAGGGATGTGGGGACAGAGAGGCAGGGAAGGAGGGAGATGGATTGTAGGTAGGGACGGAGGGACAGAGGGGAGAGATGGGCAGATGGTTGGAGGTAGGGAGGCAGGGATGGAGGGAGTGGGAGAGATGGACAGACCGTTGGAGGGAGGGTTAGAGACAGAGGGAGGTAGGGACGGAAGGAGAGGGATAGGACTGGCATCAATCACATATCATGTGACAACACATCTCTTGACATTTTCAAATTGTTTTTTAACCATCGTAGGATGGACAAACATCTAGTTTTATATATGTGTAATATAGAAGGGGATTAGTATGTATCTGGTTTGTAGTCTGGTGGACTACCAGTCCGGAAGTGAATTCTCTCCACCATGACTGAAAGCTGTATTTAAAACGTCTAGTTCAGGGGTCTCCAAAGTTTTCCAGCGGGGGGCCACATTGCTGACTTTCTAAAGCTCCACGGGCCAAAACTCCGAAGAAAAAAATTTCTCTGTGCGCAGCTGTCCAGTGAATTGTGAGTAATGCGATGAATGCTTGGATTCATAATGTCTCCGAATATTGTACTCTTTAAGCACTGCAATGGTGTCATTGCATATCGGACACATGCAGTGCCTTACAAACAGCGACATGGATTTTGGCAATATGCATGTCAGAGTATACAGCGGCATTAAAATTTTCAATTTTCCCAATTTAGTTTGTTTCTTCAAGGAGAGTTCCGCGGGCCAGATTAAAGGCCTTAGCGGGCCGGATGTGGCCCGCGGGCCGTACTTTGGAGACCCCTGGTCTAGTTCATTAGCAATTGCTAAGTATCCCATCCACTGGTGGATGGGAGTAAAGCAACCTAGGTTCTGAGCCTATTGTACATGACATGTACAATACACACTGTAACGATGAGCTGCATTGATTTTCCAGTTGCTTTTAGTATGCACTCACCGTTAAAGTATTAGGTTTAAGTGAATCTGGCTCATTACACCTCCTACACCCATCTAATGACTTTAACTGAGTAAAAACTTCAGAATGGATAAATAGCATTCGAAAGACTAAGAAGGGTATGCACTATGCCCGGATGTAAACTAAGCCGTATGATGCGGATTTCTACTTTTTATTCTGAGAACTGTAAAAATGCATGTGCGGTAGTTACTGGATAATGTAACTTTACCTACCGGTAGATGCCTGGCTCGAGATCTCTCAGCCAACACAAATGGCAATGCCATTTCTTGGCCCTCTGACCTCTGTCTAACCATATGCGAAGTTCGACCATTCCTACCTAGTCAGTGGCTTTTTGAAATGTGCATACTACCCAGATTTATGGAGTGTTGAAAGAAGAAATGGTGCATTCAGAAACAATGGTTTACATACCAAACCAGCCAAGACAACTAAGTTGTATTGAATGCTATTTACGATGCTGTTTGTCTTCCAACTCATCAGTTCATGAAATCTTTCAAAACTAAATCTTCATCTGATTCTGAATTACCGAAAATCACATGCCAAATTTCATCTTCGTTTTACATCGCGGCCCTAAAATGTGATTTTTCAAACGAAGCAGATCGCCAACTTTCAGGTCTGATATCTCCATAGCCAATGTACTATCCCTTGTGTATAAGTAACCAATGGGAAAATTTTAGCCTATTTATCACTCTAACAGTTAATTTATTTACATAGGAAAAAATTGGGTTCTCTGATTTACATATGCTTTAGATTACTAATGCCGCAATTCTGCACCTATGCCTGAGAGGAAAGTTGTGATGTTGCAATATTGCGCATGTGGCATGCCAAGCATTATAGTCTGAAATAGAGTAAATAAAAAGCTACTGTAAATCAGAGCTGTTAACAGTACTGGAAAAATGTATTGCTAATACCAGTAGCAATACTTCCTTTAAAAAATGCACTGGCAATACCAATATTAATTTTTTAAAGATTGCAATACCAATACTTTTTGATAAACTTAGTTTATGTTTATTGCCATAGAATACGTGCAAAACTGTATCAAGGAGTAATGCACCTATATTTTCAATGCAATCGCTTGAGCCAATGTATTTGAAGAAGCCTTTGGGCAAAGCTATTCGATCACTCCACACTGACATCACATTGGAATTATTTGTTGTGGCATTTTCAAAATCAACAATTTTTAAGCTGCAAAGTGTCAATGCACACAAATTAACAAATTAAGCTACCCATTTTTACCGCCAGTCACAAAAGAACATTCTTGTTTGCCTGTCTGATCCCTTTGGATCTAGACCTGGAACCGATTTTAACCCAGCCTGCCATCGATTTTGTTTTGGCTAAGCGCCTGTCAGTAAGCTGGTTCCTGTGACTTAGCTTTTATGAGATTACAATTACGATGCTTCCGGTCAATTCCATATGGATTCCAAAGATTTTAAGTCTTTGTAAAGTTTGTAGATTCCTTGCATTCACAGCAAAGACCATAGATTGCACAAAGAAACAATTGCAAAGCATAATACATGTAATTTAGGACTCACTCTTTCTTATCACAACTTATGAAATCAGATGAGGAGTTTAATATATATATAGTGGAAAAAGTATTGGTATCAAGTATCAGTGATTTTACAGGCTAAAACGTATCGGCAATACACATGCAGTACAGACAAAACTATCCTGTTACTAGCTGCAATAATGAAAAATGTATTGGTGATACAAAGTTGCTGCAATATTATGTTGTGTAGCAATACTAACGGCCCTGCTTTCTTTAGAATATTACAGCTTCCTTATTTCTTGCTGTTACTGCCTGATTTTTACAGGGTTGCACGGTTCAATTCTGTGACTTACCTGTCGATTCACTTTCCAAAGAACTTTGGTGCCGAGACTACTAGAATTTATTACGTTGGACTGAAAGGAGACTTTACCGAAGTAAGTTGTTTTTTCTGCAAGCTGGGCACCTACCAAATAATGTATTTTCGCACATTAGCCCACACATGCATACAAACTGCACACGCAAATACATAGCCATGGAAATCAGCAGATGCATAAAAGTTTAGTATTGTTAGGACACGAGTTGCACAACCACATACTGCAAGACCACCACAGACCATGAAACGAGGAAGAGTGCGCAATCACAAACGCGCATATTGAGGCATCTGAACCACTATTCACAATTTATTTTTACTAGAATCTCATTAACACTTTATTGACCAACTGCTTTGGTTTCCTAGTCACTTTTAGTACATGCTCGTCGTCATTAAAGTGTTAAACTTAATGGAAATGTGGATTTTTCAACCTTTCTCTTAGTAACATAGTGAGTTTTACATGGTATTGGAGTTTTGTATTGTTTAGATATACACTTTATGTACTTTAATTGCTTCATGTGACGAAAGGAACATCTCTGGAAATGAGATGCAATCACAGGACGCATATGTTTCTGTAGCACATGCCGGTAATCGTTGTGGTGCCAAGCAAGGATTGCATTAATGCTCGAACGAAAGAGTTTAGCCTCTTGGTTACCATACCAACTTGTGTTCAGCATAATGTGAAAAAGGTCGAGTAGTAATTGCAAAATGGAGGTTTGAGCTCAGCTTGGTCTTTCTACACGACATCACACCCGCCATCACCCAACTGCTCCCCACCCCAGAAGTTCATTTTGAAGTCTGGACCCACCAGGCACCAGTCTGGACCCACATAGGCCACAACTTTAAACCAAGTCACACACCATGGTACCAGTTGCACTTGACACCCACAGAGTTCCAGGGCTGTTAATATCGCGATAGAGTATCGCAATACTTGGTATCGCCGATACTTTTTTCAGTATCGCAGCGAGTATCGCGATAGTTTTACTTTGTTGGTATTGCATGTATATCGCCGATACTTTTTTAGCCTGTTGGCGATACTCAATACCAACACTTTTTTCCAGTATAATTTCATTAATTTGTATATTTTCTCTTCCGCTTGAGGAAGTCGCGATAAAGAAATAGCGAGAAATATTTCTTTACGCTTCGAAAATTGCCTCTTTCTTCGAAAATTGCCTTTTATGGCCATCTATGATCGTTGGTGAGAATGGAAAGAATCTATTTTACGTGATTAAACGTAAACTTAACTTATCGAAAGTATTGGTAAAAGTATTGGTATCGGTATTGCAATACTTTTAAGAAATAGTATTGGTATTGCAATACTTTTATTATTAAGTATTGGTATTGCCAATCCTTTTTTCCAGTATTGTTAACAGCCCTGCAGAGATCACCCCAAGAACAAAACTCTGAGTAGACACTTACTACTGTGGATGATTATCTGCAAGCCCATTAGGCTAGATAGACAGGCATATGCATGGCTACTGTCTGGCCGAAGGTTTTGTGTGGCTTCAATGAATACTTGGCACAACACATCACAGAATTGCAGAGTGGGTGCCTAGCATCGCATCCCTGCTGCAGCTAAGGGATTGAACTTCAGAGCCTGCTTGCTATATGAGCACTGCATGGCAGCATAAGCTCAGAGAACAAAGACCATGTTGGGCTCAAACCCTGCTTTTCTACTGGTGGTGGTAAGTCTGAACATTTATTTATGATCCAAATGTAAAAACCATTGCAAGATATTGATTTTTCAGGCACGTCGTCATGAAGTGACAGTGACAACCTACGAAGCAAGAGCCAATCCTGCGGATCACAAGACCAACCTTTTTGACTCTGTTTCACATCAGATTCACTGAAGTTCTGAAGATACACCTCTAAAATAAATACTCTGTTTGGAAGAACACAAAATCGTTAAGCCATGTTTAAACCTGTGAAACCGTAGAAAATAAAGTTTCAAAGACAATAAAACAAAATCGCAAATTATTCATGCTGAGATGATAATTTGTATCAATGCAAAACTTCAAATCTACACTTAGTTGGACTAAGTTCAATACACTTTATTTGGTCTACGTTCAAAACCGCGATCACAAAACAGCGATCGTCAAAACCGCGATCACAAAATAGCGATGCACAAAACAGCGACTGCATAAAATAGCGATCATCAAAACAGCGATTAAATTCGAAGATTGATTGGTCCTGATTGCGTACCTAACTAGCGTTAATTATTTCACTAAATCATTTGAAGTTGTTGGAGTGAGAGCGGAAATGAAGGCGTTGGTTGGTCCTGATTGCGAACTTAATTGAACTTAAAATGTTGTAGATAAGTAGGCCTACATCGCAGGACAAAATATCAAATCCATCTCGAAGAATCTACAGAGACAAAATAAAAAGAATCGTCGGCGATTACACTAATCGACCGATATTGGACTAGACTACCTTCGTGGAATTGGACATAATTTAAGTCTTGAAATTCAACATTACACATTTTTTATTATTATACATACTTCGTGATAGCCTACATTTAAAACTTTCTATAATAAATCGGTGAAATCGCTGTTTTGATGATCGCTATTTTATGCAGTCGCTGTTTTGTGCATCGCGGTTTTGACGATCGCTGTTTTGTGATCGCGGTTTTGAACGTAAACCCTTTATTTGATAATTGACTATATTTTGTGTCATCATTGGGACTAGTAATGAGAAGAAGCAAAGCCTTGTTTTTTACTACTGTAGTATCTTCTTTTGTGATTTATTGGCTTGTTCAGTTATGTTTTGGCTGTAAACGTTTGCTTCAAGCATTTTTGTTTGTATAAATTTTAATTCCAGTTAATGCTTGAAGTATGCTGTTGCTGTAGGCCTAATGGTTTACTGATTCAGTGATTCATGAAGAACTAATAATTTGAATAGTTATAAAGTTGTGTAGCATTGTGCAGACAGCCAGTCATCAACCTGGTCATTTTTTACTGAAGTTATCATAAAAGTAACCTCTTGTGTTGAAGATTTGTTTATGAACATGCCAAAAAAACATAAAGCGTTCTTCAACTAAAAAATTAATGAAAGCAGCACATGCCACTGTTCAGAAGTCCTTAAAAGTTGTGCTGACTGTGCACTTGTCATTGAACTTGCTATGGAACTGGTTTATTATGGTCTCTTGTTTAATTCTGAATTTTGATTTAAAACAATCGTCATTTTACTAAAATTTTATCAATAAGCTACTTCAGCTTTATCAGTGCGCATGCGCAGCCAGTTTACTTTTACTTCCGGTGATAGTTCACCTTTCATAAACAAACTGAATGGTGCCGGTAGCGATGTTGCTATGATCTACTTTGACGCAAATATTAGAAGGTATTTGATTGCCACGAGTTCATGTTTAACTCGATGAAGTTGTCTTGTGGCATCTTTCTTTTATAAATTTCTTCAAATCATCTACATTCCATCGATTAAAGTCGTCCACTTTGAACGATTCGTCTAAGCTATCCGCCATGTTTCGCTTTGTTTATGAACGGGGAACATAGACATCTTACATTTAATATATGATGTCTATGGCGGGGAACTATCACTTTTCCCGTCATGCCTTGCGGGAAAAATAAAGCTGAAATAGCTTATTATAGTCCACAAAAGATTATGTACAGCAAGATTTTATTAGTAGGTCTACCAATGAGAATAAAATTTACGCAGTGTAGGCTACTTATGATAATATTTGAAACTGGTCTACTTGCCAGTACTCCGACCATTAAATAAACTTTTCAGGCTTTACCATTTCTTAAAAACAAATACAACGTTCCAGCATACATTCAATACAATACAAATCTACATACAATAGCATATGGGTCATTCCATCTCAATTCAACAAATGCTTCCCACTCGACCATCTCAGATTTTGATGAAATTTGCACAGAATGTGCATTGATGTATTGGAACATGGTGTGCAAAAATTTACAGCAATATTCCTAGTATTTTATTTTTTACGAAATTTTAAGGACGACTGGGGTGACCCTGTTTTTTGCGATTTGAAAATCGTGTCTTAATTTGCTGCCATATTCAGTAGGCCGTAAGTCCATTATTATTGCAGGTAAATTGATGAAATTTGCAGGACACCTAGCTTATGTGGTGCTAATCAAGGGCTGTTGAAGAACTAGATATCTGATGGATAGTTTTTATCTAGCTGCAGATTGAAAATTGGAAAAAAACAACGACCCTGTCTGGCGCCAGTACTTTACTGCTCCACTATGACCAAATGGGTTGATTAACAGAGAAATTGTGAACCACTTGCAGTAATAGTCCACATTGTGTGCACAAATAAGCAATTAGGTTGGCTTTATCATGTGTACCTTTTGCATTATGGCCATCTGAAATTGACAAAAACCTAATTTTTGTGTTTTGACGACCATTTTCAAGGCCTTATATTGGCATGTTTGATAGGTGATAGAGCTGTGAAATTAGCACCGTTGGAAAGAGCAGCTCAAATACTATATACAACAACAAAAATTGTTTTTGAGACTCTTGTAGTTCAATTGATGTAGTTGGTTCCATTATAGTAGTGTTTTAAGCATTCGCGAGCTGATTCCAGGTGTCAGTACTTTACTGATCCACTATGACCTAAAAGGGTTGATTAACAGAGAAATTGTGAACCACTTGCAGTAATAGTCCACATTGTGTGCACAAATAAGCAATTAGGTTGGCTTTATCATGTGTACCTTTTGCATTATGGCCATCTGAAATTGACAAAAACCTAATTTTTGTGTTTTGACGACCATTTTCAAGGCCTTATATTGGCATGTTTGATAGGTGATAGAGCTGTGAAATTAGCACCGTTGGAAAGAGCAGCTCAAATACTATATACAACAACAAAAATTGTTTTTGAGACTCTTGTAGTTCAATTGATGTAGTTGGTTCCATTATAGTAGTGTTTTAAGCATTCGCGAGCTGATTCCAGGTGTCAGTACTTTACTGATCCACTATGACCTAAAAGGGTTGATTAACAGAGAAATTGTGAACCACTTGCAGTAATAGTCCACATTGTGTGCACAAATAAGCAATTAGGTTGGCTTTATCATGTGTACCTTTTGCATTATGGCCATCTGAAATTGACAAAAACCTAATTTTTGTGTTTTGACGACCATTTTCAAGGCCTTATATTGGCATGTTTGATAGGTGATAGAGCTGTGAAATTAGCACCGTTGGAAAGAGCAGCTCAAATACTATATACAACAATAAAAATTGTTTTTGAGACTCTTGTAGTTCAATTGATGTAGTTGGTTCCATTATAGTAGTGTTTTAAGCATTCGTGAGCTGATTCCAGGTGTCAGTACTTTACTGCTCCACTATGACCTAAAAGGGTTGATTAACAGAGAAATTGTGAACCACTTGCAGTAATAGTCCACATTGTGTGCACAAATAAGCAATTAGGTTGGCTTTATCATGTGTACCTTTTGCATTATGGCCATCTGAAATTGACAAAAACCTAATTTTTGTGTTTCGACGATACGATACCGACTTTATCCCATGTGCGGGTGGGGCAGTATAACGGCTCTTTCTGGGTTTCCGTCTGATAGATGTCGCAACGTGATACCAGTTCTTTAACGGCGGCAGTGATGCCAGGGTTATACACGGCCTCTCTCTTGGGCGCGTCTGATACACCCATTAACTCCACTTATGGCGAGCTCGTTAATAATCTAATGCGCTCTTTAGTTTAGAAAACTATTGTGAACGCGTGAGTAAGCAAGTAGACGAGTCATATTTTATCGCGAGACAAAATTGCAAAATTGTGACTCGGAAACCGAGTCAGCGAGTCAAATTCGAGTCCAGGACCTTCGAGTCCGAGTCCAAGTCCGAGTCATGACAATCCGAGTCCGAGTCCTGAAAAAATCGGACTCGAGTCCTTGGTCGGACTCGAGTACTGCATCACTGCCTCTCTCTGTGCGCATCCAATTTAAAGTTCTCATTCTCATGCTCAAATCTCAACTGGGTCTTGCTCCAAAATATCTTTGTCACCAAATTCTCCGACCCCTCTCTGCTGCGTCAAAAGCGTCCTCTCAGATAGCCTCTAACCAGCTTGACCTTTGTTCCCTGTTAGGACCACAATGGCTCAATCCAGATCCTTTGTGTGCATAGGTCCCTCTCTATGGAATCGACTTCCTCCTTCTCTATGCTCTACAATCCTCTCTAGTAGCATCTCTACCTCTTTCTCTCACCTTGAAACCTTCCTTTTTCCTCGGAGTACCTCGCACTGGGAGCGCTTCTGCCTTTAAAGGCTTATGCTATGAGAAGCGCTTTATAAATGATCAAATACAATACAATACTACACAAGCCCAAGCACGTCCTATATCAACTAGTGCCTCCTGTCCGATCCTCTACTCGTCAGTTAAGACCTATAGAGCACAAAACCGCACTCCCACCAAAAATAACTCACTTTATCCTCAATCAATCAGTGGCTTTAATTAAAACAGACTAAACGTCGTCTCAACCACTGAAAACCCGTTATGTTAGGCTATGTTGATCGTTTATTTCTGTAACCATCAGCAGAGAAAATGAACAAATGAAACAACAAGGCAAAGTTTTAACATGTACTGGCTACACGGAGGCCCAGAATGAATGATTATTATTGTATCCCGCTAAATATACCCGCACATGTAAAAAATACAGATAGGAAAAGAAAGACGATAATATCATTTATTGGAGTAAGCCTTGGCTCAAAATCAAACAAATAAAAAAGAAACATAAGCTCCTTTTGTAAAACTATTTACTAGTCCATTAATGAATTCTAGAAACTTTTTATTATTTCTCTTTTTATTTTAAATTTAAATCTCTCAAGTAATAAGCATTTCCGCGTTTTTGTGAGATTGAAGCCTGATTGAAGCCACAGTATACCTTACCTCCGAAGTCTTGGTGTCTTTGTTTTTCCTATTATAGGAGGAAATGCGGCTCCGTCCGCCAGAGGGCGAGGGACGTCATCCGGGTTCTCTGCGCATGTCAAGTAGCGTACATTGTGGACTTGTATTCTGCGTCATTGTTATCGGAAGGTGTTTTTAGTCAATTTCTTCAATAAAATGGACGAAATTCAGGCTGACCAGGACTTTGAAATGCCGACGGTAAAGAGAAGGTCTTCTAAACTGATCTTTTAACCGTTTGGATTTTATTTATATGAAAAGCGATTATTTTAATTGATATTATTTGCTACCCTTTTGTCTAGCTGGTCGGAAACATGGCCGAAATTTTCTAAGTCTTTATGCTTGGCCAGCGTGTGCCGTTTTGTATTGAAAGATTTTAGGAAGGTATTGTGTGGTCGATTTAGGGTAAGGTGTGTCCTATTAAAGAAAATCCAATTAGCTTTTTGATTTAACTCGTAATATTTTGTAAATGTTTTGTTTTTAGCCTCTGAAGATGACGATCGCGCATGCTTCAAGCTCGGGTAAAAATGACAAGTCCAATTGCGGACAAAATGGCTAAGTCCAGAAAGTTTTAAAGGGCACCTGTGTAGCAAATCATTAATATTTAACTGTTGTTTTATTAATGCTAACCATACAGTTCAGTATAATTTTTCGTACTTTAGTTATTTATAGAAGAACACTGTAAACATGTGTTACCCAAAATGCCAAACGACTGTTTATCGTGTCTATATGCTCGTGGCAATGACTTCCTGGTTAGGTTGGGAGCTGTGTTCGTCTGTGTTTCACTGTCGTGGTACACTCATGTATAATATTTTAGGGGTGCGTGAATTTTAGGTGAACGGGGACCATGGGCCCCTATTCAAAGTGAGGGTGCGCTCTGCTCAGGCCTACTTGAAAATAATACAACCTCCATTGAGATGGGGCTCTGGAAGCCTGAAGTAAACTCAAAATCGGTCTTGGGGAGGGGCCAGGGACCATGGGCCGGAGACTATAGACCGGAGACTATGGGCCCTGGCCCCAAATCCCCATAAGACATACTACTGATGTCTATGGCGGGGAACTATCACTTTTCCCGTCATGCCTTGCGGGAAAAATAAAGCTGAAATAGCTTATTATAGTCCACAAAAGATTATGTACAGCAAGATTTTATTAGTAGGTCTACCAATGAGAATAAAATTTACGCAGTGTAGGCTACTTATGATAATATTTGAAACTGGTCTACTTGCCAGTACTCCGACCATTAAATAAACTTTTCAGGCTTTACCATTTCTTAAAAACAAATACAACGTTCCAGCATACATTCAATACAATACAAATCTACATACAATAGCATATGGGTCATTCCATCTCAATTCAACAAATGCTTCCCACTCGACCATCTCAGATTTTGATGAAATTTGCACAGAATGTGCATTGATGTATTAGAACATGGTGTGCAAAAATTTACAGCAATATTCCTAGTATTTTATTTTTTACGAAATTTTAAGGACGACTGGGGTGACCCTGTTTTTTGCGATTTGAAAATCGTGTCTTAATTTGCTGCCATATTCAGTAGGCCGTAAGTCCATTATTATTGCAGGTAAATTGATGAAATTTGCAGGACACCTAGCTTATGTGGTGCTAATCAAGGGCTGTTGAAGAACTAGATATCTGATGGATAGTTTTTATCTAGCTGCAGATTGAAAATTGGAAAAAAACAACGACCCTGTCTGGCGCCAGTACTTTACTGCTCCACTATGACCAAATGGGTTGATTAACAGAGAAATTGTGAACCACTTGCAGTAATAGTCCACATTGTGTGCACAAATAAGCAATTAGGTTGGCTTTATCATGTGTACCTTTTGCATTATGGCCATCTGAAATTGACAAAAACCTAATTTTTGTGTTTTGACGACCATTTTCAAGGCCTTATATTGGCATGTTTGATAGGTGATAGAGCTGTGAAATTAGCACCATTGGAAAGAGCAGCTCAAATACTATATACAACAACAAAAATTGTTTTTGAGACTCTTGTAGTTCAATTGATGTAGTTGGTTCCATTATAGTAGTGTTTTAAGCATTCGCGAGCTGATTCCAGGTGTCAGTACTTTACTGATCCACTATGACCTAAAAGGGTTGATTAACAGAGAAATTGTGAACCACTTGCAGTAATAGTCCACATTGTGTGCACAAATAAGCAATTAGGTTGGCTTTATCATGTGTACCTTTTGCATTATGGCCATCTGAAATTGACAAAAACCTAATTTTTGTGTTTTGACGACCATTTTCAAGGCCTTATATTGGCATGTTTGATAGGTGATAGAGCTGTGAAATTAGCACCGTTGGAAAGAGCAGCTCAAATACTATATACAACAATAAAAATTGTTTTTGAGACTCTTGTAGTTCAATTGATGTAGTTGGTTCCATTATAGTAGTGTTTTAAGCATTCGTGAGCTGATTCCAGGTGTCAGTACTTTACTGCTCCACTATGACCTAAAAGGGTTGATTAACAGAGAAATTGTGAACCACTTGCAGTAATAGTCCACATTGTGTGCACAAATAAGCAATTAGGTTGGCTTTATCATGTGTACCTTTTGCATTATGGCCATCTGAAATTGACAAAAACCTAATTTTTGTGTTTCGACGATACGATACCGACTTTATCCCATGTGCGGGTGGGGCAGTATAACGGCTCTTTCTGGGTTTCCGTCTGATAGATGTCGCAACGTGATACCAGTTCTTTAACGGCGGCAGTGATGCCAGGGTTATACACGGCCTCTCTCTTGGGCGCGTCTGATACACCCATTAACTCCACTTATGGCGAGCTCGTTAATAATCTAATGCGCTCTTTAGTTTAGAAAACTATTGTGAACGCGTGAGTAAGCAAGTAGACGAGTCATATTTTATCGCGAGACAAAATTGCAAAATTGTGACTCGGAAACCGAGTCAGCGAGTCAAATTCGAGTCCAGGACCTTCGAGTCCGAGTCCAAGTCCGAGTCATGACAATCCGAGTCCGAGTCCTGAAAAAATCGGACTCGAGTCCTTGGTCGGACTCGAGTACTGCATCACTGCCTCTCTCTGTGCGCATCCAATTTAAAGTTCTCATTCTCATGCTCAAATCTCAACTGGGTCTTGCTCCAAAATATCTTTGTCACCAAATTCTCCGACCCCTCTCTGCCACATCAAAGCGTCCTCTCAGATCCTCTAACCAGCTTGACCTTTGTTCCCTGTTAGGACCACAATGGCTCAATCCAGATCCTTTGTGTGCATAGGTCCCTCTCTATGGAATCGACTTCCTCCTTCTCTATGCTCTACAATCCTCTCTAGTAGCATCTCTACCTCTTTCTCTCACCTTAAAACCTTCCTTTTCCTCGGAGTACCTCGCACTGGGAGCGCTTCTGCCTTTAAAGGCTTATGCTATGAGAAGCGCTTTATAAATGATCAAATACAATACAATACTACACAAGCCCAAGCACGTCCTATATCAACTAGTGCCTCCTGTCCGATCCTCTACTCGTCAGTTAAGACCTATAGAGCACAAAACCGCACTCCCACCAAAAATAACTCACTTTATCCTCAATCAATCAGTGGCTTTAATTAAAACAGACTAAACGTCGTCTCAACCACTGAAAACCCGTTATGTTAGGCTATGTTGATCGTTTATTTCTGTAACCATCAGCAGAGAAAATGAACAAATGAAACAACAAGGCAAAGTTTTAACATGTACTGGCTACACGGAGGCCCAGAATGAATGATTATTATTGTATCCCGCTAAATATACCCGCACATGTAAAAAATACAGATAGGAAAAGAAAGACGATAATATCATTTATTGGAGTAAGCCTTGGCTCAAAATCAAACAAATAAAAAAGAAACATAAGCTCCTTTTTGTAAAACTATTTACTAGTCCATTAATGAATTCTAGAAACTTTTTATTATTCTCTTTTTATTTTAAATTTAAATCTCTCAAGTAATAAGCATTTCCGCGTTTTTGTGAGATTGAAGCCTGATTGAAGCCACAGTATACCTTACCTCCGAAGTCTTGGTGTCTTTGTTTTTCCTATTATAGGAGGAAATGCGGCTCCGTCCGCCAGAGGGCGAGGGACGTCATCCGGGTTCTCTGCGCATGTCAAGTAGCGTACATTGTGGACTTGTATTCTGCGTCATTGTTATCGGAAGGTGTTTTTAGTCAATTTCTTCAATAAAATGGACGAAATTCAGGCTGACCAGGACTTTGAAATGCCGACGGTAAAGAGAAGGTCTTCTAAACTGATCTTTTAACCGTTTGGATTTTATTTATATGAAAAGCGATTATTTTAATTGATATTATTTGCTACCCTTTTGTCTAGCTGGTCGGAAACATGGCCGAAATTTTCTAAGTCTTTATGCTTGGCCAGCGTGTGCCGTTTTGTATTGAAAGATTTTAGGAAGGTATTGTGTGGTCGATTTAGGGTAAGGTGTGTCCTATTAAAGAAAATCCAATTAGCTTTTTGATTTAACTCGTAATATTTTGTAAATGTTTTGTTTTTAGCCTCTGAAGATGACGATCGCGCATGCTTCAAGCTCGGGTAAAAATGACAAGTCCAATTGCGGACAAAATGGCTAAGTCCAGAAAGTTTTAAAGGGCACCTGTGTAGCAAATCATTAATATTTAACTGTTGTTTTATTAATGCTAACCATACAGTTCAGTATAATTTTTCGTACTTTAGTTATTTATAGAAGAACACTGTAAAATTGAGTTAAATATAGAGGTGTATTGTTTGAAGTCCTTTATGTTTCTTGGTAAATTCTGCTTGACTAGTTCTTTATGTTTATTGGTGAATTCTGCTTGACTAGGCCTTGCTGTGACTTTTAAATGTGCTTGAATAAAATTTAACAGTCATCATAGTTTATATCTTTCTTGTGTGTTAAATGGGTATTATAAGGTACAAAACACGCTCAGTTATGCATGCTAGTCATTTTTATTAAGTGGTTGTTAAATTGGTCATATGTTTTTAAGTTATGCTATGCTGAACATTAATGCATACCACAAAACGAAGACTGTGTATAGTTAGATAAGTACCTGTATTCTTAGGATATGTCTGATATAAAATAGTGTATTAATGTAAGAATTAATATTGTGTGAATCTTGAAATTTAAGACTGATAAAGAGCAGAGGTAAACATCTTTCCAATTTGTTTTACTTTACCTATATCTCTGATGCTGTTAATTATGTAATAAATAGGCGATTTAAAAAAATGACCGCCTACTATGTTCTAAACATTCTGGATTTTGGCATATATTATTTTTAATGTATGTTAACTGAAGAGAAAGACTACTAGACATACTGGGCTCTTGAAACATAAATTAAAAGATTGCTAGCGAATAGTGTACTGAAAATCTTAGCATTAAGTTTGCAGACATATAGGACTACATTACAGCAAAGTGATGGTCATTAATGCCTAGGGTGCATTTTGAAACATATCCAAAATTGAAAGAGATCGAAGAGACATAGTTGTTCTGTTATCCACGATGAAATGACATTCTGACGGCAAATTTTCAACCAACAACCAGAAGTTGAAAAACATATAATACATTAACTGTCCAGGAAGTGACAATTGCTACTGTGACATTAGACAAGAAGTAAAACAGTCCTGGCTACTCGATGTAACCAAAACCATGGACAACTGTTTAAAGTTTGCAGCTGAATCTTTTGCTGCAGCTTACAAACTTCATTACAGTAATAAATTTACTACGGGTACATGGTTTTATTTTTAAAATTTTGAAAACAGCAGTGTGAGTTCTTTATGTGACATGATTCTGGTATTTTTCACAAATCACAAGAGCTCTGTGTTTTAAAAATTTGCTTAAAATAAACTATGAGAGATCCGACTGTGAAATTTACAGCATTTGTTCACGACATTATGCAGAGCTGAGGCTAATAGGCACAAATTGCTGAGCATATTTTTTAAAATAAATTTTTGGCATCATAATTAATAGACACAGATAGAGCTTCAAATTACTTTCAATTTGATGTAAATATTAGTTCTCTCATGTGCTGTAACACCCGAGATTCAGCAGTTTGCCTTGAGCAGGTCGAATTGTTTCGTTCAAAGTTCAGTGATCCATATCTTGGACATGGATGGATTCAGAAATCTAAAATTTTGGTTTTGAAAGTCAGAATGAATAACTGCCAATTTTCAGCAACATCAGAGATGTCAATGTTAACTTGACATGGAATGACTCAAATGTCTAACTCTATAGGATACTGGAACTCTCCTTGAAACTGGATCAGTTTCTGTTATAGCTTGCTATGCAGTTTGTATTAGATCATGTATAAGTAATTACCCTGTGGTCGTTTATGCCATCTGTGCATGGCATATATATATATATATATATATATATATATATATATATATATATATATATATTTATTTATTTGAATTCAGAATATTTAAGCTCAGTCTTTGTTTTAGAACCATTGATTACATTGACTGACAATGGAGCTGATGCCAAACAAGGTCTGACAAATGGAATTGCCTCTTCTGGAAGTCAGAGCAGCAGCACCCTGCACCGAGGTCATGGAAAGAGTGGCACTGATGATAAACAGAAGTATAAGAGCAGCAGCAGCAGTCATAAGTCTAGTCCATCTTCTAGCTCCAAGGATGTGTCTCGGCACAAAGATCCAGCAGGTATTGAAAGCCAAAATGGCTTTTCAAAAACGAAGGACCATCGTCATGCATCCTCTTCTTCATCAAGCAAGCCAAGAGATCACTCAAGTTCTTCAAGAGACAAGGAAAAGCTGCACAGCTCTAGTTCGTCATCAGTACATAAAGATAATCATTCCAGTTCCAAGTCTAAGGAACATTCCTTGTCGAGTTCCAAGTCAGAATCAAGTCTGAAGAACCGCGATGGATCAGGTGGAAGTTCAAAAGAGGGATCCAGCTCAAAGCATAAAGAAAGTAGCTCTAACAGGGAGGATTTAAGCTTGAGGTCTAACGAGGGAGAAAAGGCTCGAAGCTCTTCAGAGGCTTCAAAGGTACATTTGAGTTCTCCAAAATCCTCTTCATCACACAAAGAATTAAAGGACAAGCACCAAAGCAGCAGTAATGATAAGATGTCAAGAAGTGATTCTGGCAGATCTTCTGAAAAACATCATCACAGGTCTGACAGAAATTTAGCTAGTGACTTGGGTGACAAGTCCAGTGAAGTTAGAAGTCCAGTACAAGTGAAGACAGAGACAGTTTCACCTTCCAAGGCTCAGCTGGAGTTGAAACCTGTTGTGAAAAGTGATGACGAAGATGATGCACCACTGGTAAGCAAAGCTGTCCCATAAATATTAATCTGCTATTGTCACAACGTGTGGAATAGGAATAGAAGCTTGTCCTGTAAGAACACATTTATTTATGCTGCTTATTGTTTACACTGAAATAAACAGCTGTTCAGTTGTGTAATGAAATTTCTCCATTGTGTGTAAAATGATGAAAACGAAATTCACTAACCTTAGGTATGATGCTTCCATAGAATAAACAGTGAAATACGCTAAAAATAGCTATTGGATTCTAAATGGATTCTGATACGCTGGTAAACCTCTAATTTATTAAACAAGATCTCGTTTGAAATTTCAAAAGATGAACGAAGAGTAACATTACTAGCATTACAGGCCTCAAACGCCTGCAGGTCTGCATTGTTCCAAGTGATCCAATCCATTTGTTTCAACAGCCACCTAACCCCCATCTTTATGCCCATCAGTATATAAGACAGCCCCTAATTTGTATTAATTCATAGAGATTAGTTCAAGTTTTTAATATGCGTGCTACACCAGTGCTTCCCAAAGCGGTGGTCCGCAGACCAGTGCCAGTTGGCAAGCGCTCAATTGCTGGTCCGCAAAGCGAGTCAAGAAACTGGTCAAATTGTCTCGGAATCAAGAAATGGCTATTATTAGGTCATTACAAAAAACACTTATTAGGCTAGCATGTAAAGGGCAATAGAGTCATATAATTGGTTAGACATGCATTTAAATCAATTCTAATACATATTTGAGGAATTTAGATTATCAAAAATGAAGAAGAGAAATTATTAATAACTTTGGCACTGGTCCTGCTTTATGAAAATTCCTGCCAGACTGTGACACTGAAAAGTTAATTCCTGCCAGTTCATGACACTGAAAAGTTTGGGAAGCACTGTGCTACACTGATTGAGAACTGGCCAGTGCTGGATGCCAGATAGCTTGCATGGAGATTTCCATAGGGGCACAATGTTCTGGCAGCCCACCATGTATGGGTCTGATCTGAAGGGCGCTGGCAGATGACCAAAAGGGATGTGGTGGCCCACTACCCTCCACACCTGTGGCTAAATCTGCAACTCTCATTGGCACAGACACCTCCCACCCAGATTTTGCTATAGGCCCGCCCCCTATGCCCCTCTTGATTTTATGCTGGCGTCCGAACTTGTGTTGTAGGCGTCCCTTAGACCAAACTTATGTTGGACTGCTACAACTTGGCGCTCCTCTTGAAATTTTCTTACTCCAATGCAAGTAATCTTGGATCCATGACTGCTCCCACCGCACACATCTTAGCTTTTTAGGCGACTGTCAGTTATTAAACCATTAGACAGTAATTAAGCAGTGTTCATTATGTTTAAAGCATTATGCTTCTTTGGCCGGGTTTCGGGTATTGATTTAATGGCCAGGGGCAACCGTTCAAACGGGTACCTGGGCCTTCGGTTGCTCGTTGTCAGCCCTGCATGTGAGCCCTGCCAGCTTGCTCACCTGGAGCTCATGTAGGACCAATATTTCCTTATGGAACCTGTACAGAGCCCATCTGGGTCCCAACAGATGCCCATGGAAATGTTGACAGAGGATTGCCCCATTTGTGCAGTACAGTTTGACCAGCATTATTGCAGTCATGCATTTATGCCAGCCTCAGGTTACGGAAGTCTCACAGACTTCCCGTAACCTGAGACTAACCGTAACCTGCGTGTCTGGCTAAATCTTGCATTTGCTTCTTGTAGTAATCTCTGATCCAGTAAATCTGCTGTTTCTGTCTTTATGGTTTTTATTGTATTTATTCATTAATCAAATATGTTTTCAACTTAAATGACTGATTTGCATTCAGTTTTCTAGGTTGCAGAAGGCAGACAACAGTGGTAAAGAACTGAAAGTTGAGCCAAAAGATGAAGATGATGCAGCACTGGTATAAATGAATTCCTTAAATAAACCCATAGTAAAAACTTGTTCTGTCAATGTTTGCATATAGTAAGCATTTGTCAGCTTTGGTTATGTAGTTTTGTAATGTAATACATAATTTATAACTTCTATTGTGCCAGTGTCTAATGCACGAGGCATCAACCAATGACACGCCAAAACCAAGTGGTAATTAGGTCACTATCAAGAAGGTCAATCATCATTTTTTTTACATTTTTTTTATTAACCTTTGAACAGTGCATTTACAGTTATACAGTTTTCATTGGAAGGGTAACAAGGAGGCCCTGAAGGGATGAGTATCCCGCTAAATAATAGGCCAGTCTATAGACAGCCTATGGGGGATAAGTAATTTGAAAAAGTAAGTTATGTTGAGGACGAAATGGCATAGCAACTGAACAGAATGGACATGCCAGATTTTTAGTTGTTTTACACAGGAAAATGTAATTACATGTATTACTTACTTAGCGTAGTTGTGGTAATGTATGTATAACACACTTCCAAGGTCTCAATTGGTATGCAAAAGACTTTTGGCTGATGCAGCAGTTGAACAAATTACCAGCTTTCTATTCTGTTTGCAAGGCTCTGTTTATTCTTTATAGTCGACCAGTAGAGTGGCATTTATTAATTTTCTTCATGGATGAGTTTTATTGAAAATGTAACTACTCGACAGACAGAACTTCCAACATCTAAAAAATTCTGACAAACACATACATGTGTTGATATGGACTGTAAATGGTTCTGGGGCATAAAGAGAAGAGGACGTCAGTATTAAAACTGTAATGACTAGCTGCATTGGTTTTCCAGTTGCTTGTAGTACACTTTCGTTGTTAAAGTGTTTAAGTCTAACCTGTCAGTATAAGGTAATTACTGATTTAGCATTGCTGTTGCAACAATAGGCCTATTACCAGAGAGTACTTGAAAGGTGACTTGACTGTCTAGTTTTAAAATCTCATTCAAATTATATTTATTTTACCTTTCTAGTTTTCTCGGCTGCAAAACGTGAAAAGCAGAGTGGAAAGTGACGATGATGATGATGTACCATTGGTATGATGAGTTAAAAATTAATTACGTTTTCCTTTTAGTAGTAGGGTCAATGAGTGGTTGTAACTATTTCATATCTTCAGAACTGATAATTGCTTTATGTGGAATTTAAGGGTTACTCTAAACTGCACATGCTGATGTAGGTGGGCTTTTATGAAACATATTTAAACAAGCTGTGAAGAGATCGTTTCTTATTCACAGAAGCAGACAGCTTAAATTTCAAAGTCATTAATAAGGTCTTGACTTCAAAGACACGAATGCTGGTTCATAAATTATGAGAATGGTAATAATCACATTGCATATTCAATGTTTTAATAATGTTGATAGGTTTTTGGGATAAGAATAGTTATTTGCAAATTGGTAATTGCAAGCTACAGAATATGTCTATGGATGCTGTTGAATTTTTCCACTAGTTAATATTGCTTCCATTTTTCATTTTAATTGTCAATTTGTCTTTTGCTTCTGATGTAGATTCAGAGTTCATTTTCACGGCCAGTGCAGTGTAGCTGGTTTGTGTTTGTTGCAGATGGCTAGATTGGATAAGGTCAAGGTTAAGCCTGACGTTAAGCAGTCACCTTCAAAGAAACGCAAGCATGAAGACTCAGGAGATGAAAGTGATGAACCACTGGCAGCTAGGTGTGTAGATATTAATTGTTTTTTGTTGCTGAACATTCCATACAAAGTAAAGATTTGTCCTTTTCGGTTAGCACTGAAAGACAGCCATGAGAATTACTTTTTGCAATCTTGTCACATGAAGGTAGGTGGCAGTGTGATCCTTTCATCGATTGCATTGTGTCAGTGTGCGTTATTTTGTTCACAAGTTTCTGAAGGATTAAATCTTTAGTTATTTTATCTCCTGGGTTGTTTTGTACCCAGGTATATTGAGTTGGCTACCCGGCTAGCTACAAAATGTGGAAAGCAAAGTAGAAGTCTATGGAAGATGGTCGCATGTTTTTCTAGTGTGTTATTTTTTCCCAATTAGTTGGTCACATGCAGATTTTTGATGGATAAGTATTTTCATTCGTTTGGACATCTGATGTGACCTAGTAGTATATGTCCTTAGACTTATTTCTCTCTTTTCGCCGCTATTCCCGTGTGATATGTACATCCAGATGCTTGCTACTGAGGTCTCCTTAGTCAATGCCTACCATGGACTTGTCCATCCTGCAGGTTTTCAGGCAACTAGCTGGATAACTGGAAAGACCAAAGAGAGTGTGAATTGGTGCTGACCGTTCTACTGCAGTGACTCTCTACAACCAGTTGCTGGATGGGAAGAATGTTGTGCTTTACAGACCCTGTGGCATGCACTAGCTGATGTATCTGGATGCAGCGTCTTCTACCATGTTTGAGGGACTGCTTGGTGTTGGGGTCTGTTTGTTGCGAACCTCATCACTTGTCATCACTTTCTGTTTGATGCTACATAGTCCAAGAATTCTGAGCATGGTGCCACCTTCATCTCCGGTTGGGATTCTGTCGGTTGGGCTGTACAGGAGCTTGACTCTCCTAGTTATCAGAGCACCTCACTTATTGATTAACTATTTATTCTTAAGCACTTTAAAATCGTTTAGATTGACAACAAGCATTGTTTTTATGAGGTACTTGAAAGGGTCTTACTAACTCATGTCTAGTTACACACATAGACATATATACCCAGTGGACTATCTTTCCACCCATTTTTCTACAAGTCTTCAGAAGATATTAGTCTTTTATAGGAAGTATTTGAATGGAAAAATCTTGTATTGTGTGCAGGCCCTTAGCCAGAAATAAAAAGTTACCCGTCCAAAAGCGCGACCGTTCCAGTCTGACGGCAATGCTTGTACCCTGCACTGAATGACCTATAAGTTTTGATCACATTTAGGAACCCTCCAAAATAATTTCCACCCATCCTTTGGAGGGGTGGCTGGCTAAGGGTCTGCATTTCATTGATTGACAACTGTGACAGGCTGTGAAAAGGAAGGGCCTTAACAACCCAAGTGAATGGTGAATGGCCTATTGTACAAGTTTCCAATTACATCAAAGACTTGACCCTTCTGCAGTTTCCAATGTAATTAACTGCTGCCCAGAGTAATTGGAGCAGTAGGCCTAGGTTTATTGAACTGTGACTGCCGTCTGGATTATAAACTGCCCAATAGACGGACATCATTTAACACAATTTATGCCCGTCCAAAATCATTTCCACCTGTCCAAAGGACGGGTGGACGGGTGGCTGGCTAAGGGCCTGATTGCGTGAACTGTTAGTGTTTTCACTTCGCAGGATTTGTTACAAGCATGAAGTAGTTAGAATCAGAGAACATTCTGCAAAAATATATTATTGTGATGATGTGCAACATCTGAATTGCTGTAATTTTGTTATTATACCTTTTTAGAATGGAGAAGGTGAAAAAAATCAAAGTTGAGGAGAAAGTTTCTAAGAAGCGCAAGCATGATGATGATGACTTTGCACCAAAGGTAAATGATTAGATGTGATATGGCACCTTTGACATTTGCTCTAGTAAACAGAACTGACTGAAGATTTTGAATTATTTCAATTAGTCAAGATTTTTTAGAAAAAGTATGAATTGTTTGATAACCTGTATTTTAAAGTTAAACCTATTTGGATGCAGAAAATTAGACAGCACCTTAATGTCCAAATTGAAACAGATTAGTTTTTGATGATATTGAAGCGGTGGATGAGAGACATGAAGTGTAGAAAGCGGTCTATGAATTCAGATGAAAAGTATATTGTTTGTTGAGTAATACCATTTGCAATATGTTGAATTACATAACAGACAATAGATTTTAATGCTTTTACTCTTGTGGTAACTATTATAACTTTACAGACTGTGTAGTTTGTTGTTGACCTTTCAAAATCTTCTGTCACCGTGTTGATGCCTTCTAAATAACACTAGTTAGCTTTCCTGCACAGCTCCAATTTAATCCTTTGACAAGCTGCACTGGTTTTCCAGTCACTTTTAGTACACGCTTGTCGTTAAAGTAGTCTTTCTTGTAAACTTCTAATCTAGCACCGACCTACGTTGCCAGTTCATGTATTTTACTCGCATGTCATCCTATCAAATAAGCTTCCATTGGCCAGTTATTTGTCATTTTTCTTCCAAAGGAAGACTAGTGGTTTCTGTTTCATTTGCAATAACTTGTAAACCTTTGTGGGATGTGCTGTCTTCATTTTTACATCATACATCATTAGTAGCTTCCATTATTTTCATCATCTCTAGGTGATTCTCTCTCTCTATATATCCTTACTGGCATCCATTTATTTCTTTACATTGCTCCATTTTTATGTAAATAAATCTCCAGCTGTACATTACGGTTTTCTCTCTTCTCAGTTTACACACAAATAAAGTTTCTTTTTCAGTTACTTGTGCTTTTCAGGTGAACTTATTACTTTGTACAGTGTAAATGTCTTATTAATAATATGAATAATGCCAATTAAAACATCAGTATTATCATGCATTGTAATGGTCAGCATTGGCATTATATGCCTACTTGTTTTTACTTTTTAGCTTTTACTTTAAAGTTTAATCTGAGCGGTTTAATCAAGAATTGTTTCAGCGCATTTCTAGAAATAATTGGTCGCAGTGACAATCGCGTTAACTGCGTTCAAAAATTTAATCACGTTAAATAATTAACGCATTAATCATGTTAATAATGCTCAGCCCTAGTTATAAGTTGTAACTAGTTATATTAGGGTTATGTTATATTACCTAGTTATATTATCTTTTTGGACAAAGAGCGCACATATTCCTGGCATGATTTGACAGAGCATGGGGTTTTTATGTAGAAACAGTTTTTCAGAACCGTGGTTTGCGATATTTATTATCTTTATTACTTTTCTATGAAATTCTATGAATGACTTACAACAGTTTATTGAAGTAAGCATTTGCAGTCTCTGTGATTTTCTTGAGCTCAGAAAGATGTTCTGTTTTTATAGAAATCAAAAGATCACAGCAGCAAAAAGCAGGTTGTTAAGGAAGAGCAAGAGAGCCCAAAGAAAGGCAAGAAGAAATCGGAAGCTGATGCAGCAGATGAGACCAAGTGGAAATGGTAACAGATGCATTTTTATCATTTTTCGTATTTATTTAAGCCTGAAGGAGCTTACATGTTTCTGAATTAGGTTAAAAGGAAACTTGAACAGGAATGGCTAGGAATTGTGGCCTGTTTGATTATATAGATCTTAGAAATGCGAATATTGGACCAATGTCTGAAGTTCCTTAAACGTGTGGTAGGTCTCAAGTTGATCGTGAGTTTTGTTGTTTTCGTTCCATTTGATTTTTGCTGCTGCTTGCTGGACATGATACTTCACTGATGAGAAATACAGAATTGAATTCTCTGGAAAATCAGACCACATTCTTGAAATCATCTGGAAAGACATTTCTGAATGCTTCTGTCCAGTTGATATTGTTTTGAGCCACTTAAAATGTTATTTACCTTGTTATTACAATATCAGTTGTTACAATTCCTGTGTTTATAAGAATCCTTAGCCTCAGGTGCAAAATTTAATCACTTTTTGTTTGAGATGGGTTAGTGGTTATCTGTTATTCGAACAAGTGACAACAGTTGATGTTGTTTTCGTTCAGGTGGGAGGAGAATAAGCGTGATGAAGGTCTTAAATGGAATACACTGGAGCACAAGGGACCAGTGTTTGCCCCTCCATATGAACCTCTTCCGAAAGGTGTCACCTTCCATTATGATGGAAAAGCTGTTAAGCTAAGCGAACCAACAGAAGAGGTTGCCACATTCTATGCAAGGATGCTGGACCATGACTATACAACACGTGATCTGTTTAACAGCAACTTCTTCAAAGATTGGAGGAAAGTAAGTTAGATAGTCATTATTCCTCAATGCTTAAGATTTTAAAGTTTATGGAGGTGGTTTAAAAGTTATAAACTATGATAACATTTAATTTGTTGGTTTAGTTTTAATCTATATCTTTTTATTGTTGTAATTGAACATTTGTATAGCACTGCTCAAACAGCAAACTAATTGGAGCTCTGTGCTAGATTAATATGGTGTAGAACAGTGCTTCCCAAAGTGGTGGTCCGCAGACCGGTGCTGGTCCGCAAAGTGAATCAAGAAACTGGTCAAATTGTCTGGGAATCAAGAAATGACTATTATATTTTTAAAAGTCATAACAAAAAACACTCATTAGGCTAGCATTTAAGGGGCAATAGAGTAATAGAATTGGCTAAACATGCATTTAAATCAATGTTAATACATATTTTAGGAATCTAAGTGATTGAAAAAGAAAAAGGAGAAATAATTCATAAATTTGGCACCGGTCCTCCTGCAGTGGGAAAATCCCTGCCGGTCCGTGACACTTCAAATTTATTCCTGCCGGTCCATGACACTGAAAAGTTTGGGAAGCACTGGTGTAGAATGTCATTAAAACTAGAAAGTTACATCATTAGCAAAACAATGGGTACATAATACGTATGACTTGTACTAAAGATAGCTGATTTGTGGTCATGTGAATTTGAATTTATCAGGTTATGACCAGCAAGGAACGAGAAATGATTACTGACCTCAAGAAATGCAACTTCAAGGAGATGGCTGTATATTTTAAAGAAAAATCTGAAGAGAGAAAGAATATGTCTAAAGAAGAGAAACTGGTATTGATAATAATCATTCTTCCTGATAAAATTGTGTTGTTTCTTTGTTTTCACTGTTATAAACAGTTATAATTATGTGTGGTGATTAATCTTTGACATCTGTACTCTTTGTTTCATTAGACAGTATTGTGGCTTTAGATTTCAAGTCGGTTTTCTCAACAGGCAAGCAGTTGGGTTAAACAGCAATCATTTGAATCTACTGAGGAGTTTTGTTGTTACTTTACATTGCATACATTAACTCTGAGCTTCAAAGAGCAAATGTAATATGTGTTGTTGCTTAATATTCAGGCTATTAAAAAAGAAAATGAAAAGATTCAAAAGGAGTATGGTTTCTGCATAATTGATGGTCATAAGCAAAAGATAGGAAACTTCAAGATTGAGCCTCCCGGTCTCTTCAGAGGACGCGGAGACCACCCAAAACAAGGAATGCTGAAAAAGCGAACTCAACCAGAAGATGTCATTTTAAACTGCAGCAAGTAAGTTTTGACAGATGACCTTTTTCATGTCTTGTAAACTGGTTGTTGCCATTCCACATCTGACTATTTTAAATAGTTATTCTGACTATTAAATAGTTATTCTGTTTTAAATAGTTATTCTCTTAAATAGTTATTCTGACTATTTAAAATAGTTATTCTGACTATTTTAAATAGTTATAGCAATCACTTGTAAACATATGACTAGATTAAATATAGCACACTGTTTTAAAATTAGTTAGTTCTTTCTCATGCACTATTAGCCTGTTTGTAGTGGACAGTTTAAGGTTATACATACTCTGTGTGGTAACTGCGTTTTTGTATGGTAAACAAGGATTGAATTAAATTTATCTGACGTACACATGAAAGACTACTTTCTCATGGGTTAGGTACTTATTCTGTCTCAGTGATTAGTAAATCAAAGTAGTGGTCTGATTGCAATGAAGCAACAATTATATGAGAGACAGAATATTTCGTACACTAAATGCAAATTACCTTATTTGAAGAATTCTTTTACACTGGACCCTCGCTATTTTATTAAATGCTTTGATATGATGCAAATTTGTGTATAACAAGGTCATGGCCATGGATCCTAAATTTTAATTTTAGTGCATATGTGGTCTTTGGAAGAAAAATTGTATAGCTCACTTATCCTTGATGCCTTCTGAATCTTCATTTTCTTCTCGTTTACTGACCTGATAGTTGGTCAAATGCTTGCGTGCTATATACCAAACTGATATCGAATTTCGTGAAGATTTTTTGTGGTACATAACTGTACAAGAGTTTAAGTTTACTAGTAACACCATTTGCCTAGTCCTATTGTGGATATTTATTATCTAAGGGTCTAATGACGATTAGTATTATATTCTGTTTACTGACTTCTATAGCGCCTCACACAGTAAAACCTAATCAGAGGCGCTCCCAGTTTGAAGAACCACTTTAAAAAAGAAGTCTTAAGAGAACGAACAGAAACAGTAGTTTCACCAGATAAGATCACAGCAAATTTATAGCAGGAAGGTCACAGCACAGGGCCAACAGAGGCATAGGCACTATGCTGTGCTGTGGCAGTCCAAGACAGGTACTAGCCTACTAGAAGGTCATGACTGTCTAAAGAGCGGAGAGGACATCCAGACTCCAGAGGTAGCTGAGATGGGCCGCCAGATAAGTCGCGGAGGTAGTGTGGAGCTTGACCCAAGAACGTTTTACAGGTAAGAAAGAGAATTTTAAACTGAAGTCGAGCAGTTAAGGGAAGCCAATGAAGGTGTTCAGTCATAAAAGTTAAAATGTGAGAGAAACAAGGAAAACAGGCAATCAAACGAGCAGCTGCGTTAAGTACCGATTGGAGCGGAACCAGGCAGTGGCGTAACTAGGGGTTCGTGCGCCCGGGGGCAAGAATTTTCTGAAAATTTTTTTCTTCCGCAAAAAATTCTGATGACTTTTTTTCTTTTTCTTTTCCGTCTTTTTTCATGAAAAAGTGGTTACATTGTCAGAAGCCTCATTTTGCGCCCCCCTTGGCGCCCGCGCCCCTGCCAGACTCATGCATAATAGTTACTTTTTGTACTTTTTAGCTATTCTTGCCTGATTTCTTTTTAAAAAAAAATTTCTAAAGCCTAATTTTGCGCCCCCTGTCCTGCGCCCGGGGGCGGCTGCCTGCCCCCTCGTTACGCCACTGGAGCCAGGCGGAGTTTTGGTAGGCCGATGAGTAATGAGTTACAGTAGTCAATGCGGGAACAGATGAAGGCATGAACCACAGAAGAAAAAATCAGCGAGGAGACAGATCGTCGAATGGCACATAGATGCCGCAAATGATAAAAACTTGACCGAGAGAGATATGTGCAGAGAAGTAAAGTGTACTGTCTAGAGTAACACCCAGGTCACGGACATTTATCGAAAGTAAATTGAGGGAACCGCTTTGCAGGTAAAGCCTAATCAAGTTTAAGCAGCTGCTGGTGAGTGCTCAGCCAGATCAAACCAGTCTTGGAAGAGTTGCACAAAAGACAATTTGAACACATCAACAATTGAGATTGACAGAGATTCAATAGATTGAGAAAGAGCTGGTGGGAAGAGGAGCCATGTTTCGATCTTTGAAGATCATTTGGACTTGCTGTGAAGGAGTTGAAAGCTCTTAGAAATATACAGGTGTTTGGCCATCCGGTGTACATCAATATATGGATATCTAATCCATACCCAACAGCAGCTCCATGTAATGACTTGCACTTTCTGTTTCTGTCATAACAGCATTTCAAATCTTAACCTTAACAAAATAGTTAAGAATTGAGTGTAAAGGGGTATGATGTAACTGGATGGAATATTCAGATAATAAAGTTTTTGAAAGCTTGATTCATTTTGCAGGGGTTCCAAAATTCCAGTTGCACCACCAGGCCATAAATGGAAGGAAGTGCGACATGATAACACAGTGAGTTCTGATTAAGTAGCTGTTTTCTGTATCTCTCAGTACTTGATTTAACTATGACTTCGTATTGTAAAGTCAGAAACTGAAAGAAGTACAATTAGCCTAATTCTATTAACCCTTTGACTACCGCATTATTTTTTGAAAATAGCGATAAATCCGATAATTTTGACACACTTTTGTTCAGTAGTACTGCCAGACATATAGAATGTATCAGAAAGCAAGGCTGATACTTGGTATTCAGTCCAGCAGCCCAATTGACATAAACGTTTCAGACACTCTAGCCAACTGTACATCATTTCTTTGCATTTCTTTGGCTTCCTGTTTGGTCCAGTGGAACACATTCCACAGCAACCTGAATGAATTCCATGAAAGTGCATATCAATTTTATGTCCACTTGGAATCAATGGTACAATCCTCTGCTTAGCTATTTATTTCCGTAACAAATATTCTCCAAGAGGTAGCAAGGAAGAGCTGGTCAAAGTACTGTGAAGCTGTAGAATCAAGTGGAAGCACAACTAGAAGTCCTTCATCTGTTGTGAACTTCTTTGGTAGACTTGTTGACTGGAAGGTTGTTGACCCTGAATGTTCTCTAACCATCGTGTTCAGAGAACATTCAGGGCTTTATAAAGTACCTACTGGTATTGTTATCAATGTCAACATTTGCTAGGTCACTACTTTGTGAACTGCAACGACACGACTCAACTCATCATCATCACATAGGCCTATAATCAGACCTTTCAGTGTCATCATCACCTCTAACATTGACTCTGTTACTATCCTCAGGCAACACTATAAAATGTAATTCATGTGTGTACGACGATCTGCGCATTCTATCAAACTTACATGTGTCCAAGTCCAAACACTTCCATGTTTTGGCTAAGTTTAAAGTTACACTCAAGATAAAAGTCAACTGGAAACTTTACACCAACATTTACCTTTGTTTCCTGACATAAACAGTCACACCAACCAAAATTTACAATTCCACTAACACCCAGACAATCTAGTAAGTGCCTAACACATATCTAATAAATGTTACCCATTAGCGATGCTTATACCTGCGATCAGAACACAAAATGCTATCTGAAACCGCTGGTGAACCCACGGTTGGTACTCAAAGGGTTAAGAAACCATGACTTTTAAAATTAAATATCAACATTTGGATTTCCTTCTGTGTCATAAATTCTTTGCAGAGAGGTTTAAAGGCATAAAAAGATTAGAGCTTGCCTTAAAATGTCATGAAGTTACATTTACTTTAATATTTACTCTTTTCTGATATTTGGCTTTGTTTAGGTGACCTGGTTGGTGTCGTGGTCAGAGAACATTCAGGGCTCTATAAAGTACATCATGTTGAATGCAGCCTCCAAACTTAAGGGAGAGAAAGACTGGATGAAATATGAAACTGCAAGACGACTGCACAAGTGCGTTGACAAGATTCGTAGGAATTATCGTGAAGACTGGAAATCAAAGGAGATGAAGATTCGACAACGAGCAGTCGCACTGTACTTCATTGACAAGGTATTTGGCATCACGACAGAGCATTGGGTTTTATTAAGAATCACAGTTTCTACTTTTAAATGAATTATGCCAATTTGTCAAAGTAAGCTTTTTGTAATCTCTAGAGCTTGCAATGCTTTTCCTAAAAGTAAAATGAACTCAGAATTTACATGTAATCGTCTCATGGTTATTACATTCATGTAGCTAGTTATTTCTACTGTTATTTGTTAAATTACTATTATTTTTTCTACTAAATTACTTGACTGTATCAGAAGTAACTTTTCATTTATTTGCTTCGTGTTCTTGTTAGTTGGCGCTGAGAGCTGGCAACGAGAAGGATGAAGATACAGCTGATACAGTTGGCTGCTGCTCACTGAGAGTGGAGCATATTAAGCTTCATGAAGAGCTGAATGGACAAGAATCTGTGGTGGAGTTCGACTTCCTTGGAAAGGATTCAATTCGTTATTACAACGCAGTGTCCATTGAGAAGCGTGTCTTTAAGAATCTCCAGCTGTTCATGGAAAACAAACAGGAGGGTGATGACTTGTTTGATAGGCTGAATGTAAGTTACTCCTACTGAAAATTTTCTTGTATTTGTTCATTTTGAAATGCGCTGAGGCTAAAATTATGGTATAACTTGTGATGTGGCTGTGGATTCATTTGTGCACTGGTTCTGTAATGAAAATATTGCAGGTTTGTCCCTACTGAGGAGACTGTGCTACAGGCAAGTTGTTCAAGTACACTTGTTTTTGTCATCAAGAAGTATAATTTTGGGTACAGGCTTTGGATGGGAAGTTGTAGGCAAGTCCTGCAATGCACTACACTTGTGCAGGGCCTTGTAATTCATCTGTTGTTGGCTTCAGGCCAGAAGAGCGGGACATGAGTGCCTGACCTATGTTTCACTAGAGACTTGTAAGCTTTACTTGTAATTTACATTCTAGATACATAAAAACTATGTAAAGATATATCTTGTGTTGAGAATTCATATTTTGCTAATTGTGATGCATCCTGCAGGTAAAGCATTCTCTTTAAGGAATTTTGTTTCTTGCTTGTTTCTATGGACAACATACACCAGAAGCTTGTTATAACACTGGCTCAAAAGCTATATTAAGCAGAGCCTTATACTGAGATCGCATTATTATTATTAAGTCATTTTCTGTAGTTGAATTAATTTTGGGATCTATGTCTGGACCTAATTATATCAGAATTCTTGGTATAACAGAGGATGTTATAATGAGTCTCAGGTCAGAGTGGTGCAATACGTTGGTGTGCCTGACTGTCAGTTGGTTGGATGTTGAAGTACCTTA